>CM040246.1:71260160-71860160 GCA_022545495.1 Chrysanthemum lavandulifolium
AATCCCCACACTAAGATATTGCTAGTCCTAGCAATGTTTTGAGAAAAATTAATGGATTTCAATCTCTTTACCAAAAGCCATTACTTACGAGTAGCCAAATGTTTCGGTTCAAGTAAGAACCTTGGTACACCGATAACGAATGATTTTGAGCAAATCACCGACTTCAACGGTTTGATTTGTCTTTACGGTGTTTGCTTACGGACTAATAACTCTTAGATAAAATATCTTTGGTGGTGATTACCAATTATGGTTTTCCATTGCCTTTACCACAAGCCATAAACTTGCGGGCTAGCCAACTCTTCACTTTTAAGGATATGGTGGTGAACACCATACAATTTTGGGCAAATTGCAAGCCGTCAACGGTTTGAGATATCTTTACCAAGAGCCGTTTGCTCTGGATTAGCCAATCCTTTTGTTTATTAGACATGGCGGATGATAACCATAAGTTGAGTAAGTGCAAAACACTTACTCCAAAAAAATTTTTGGCCAAAAATGGGGAATTAGGCGGTATAATTACATGATAAAATTCGTGAGAATTCCCCACACTAGAAATGAATATTGCCCTCAATATTCAAAGTACAGTGGTTATGCGAAACATAGAACGTAAAAGGAAATACTACGCCATTTTTTTTTTTTTTTTTTAAGAAACTCTTATATACAACAATGGGCAACTCCCCACACTAGGGTGGTACACGGGTAAAACCCATGTAGCATACTCTTGTTTTTGATTCCAGTCGCTTGACTTGACTCGATCCCGCATTCATTGGTTCATGAGGAAAGTTTGTAGATCGGGACAACCACGGGAGGAATGTCCTCTCCAAAATAATGCTTCAATCGATGACCATTCACTTTAAAGTTTGGACCATCGGGTTGAGATAACTCAATGGTTCCATATGGAAATACTTTAGTGATGGTGAATGGTCCGGACCGGTAGGATTTTAGTTTTCAGAAAATCTTCAATCTTGAGTTGAAAAGAAGGACTCGATCACCGGCGTTGAAAACGCGGTTTTGATCTTTGAGTCATGAATCTTCTTTGTCTTTTCTTTATAGATCAAAGAGTTCTCGTATACATGATCACGGAGTTCATTTAATTCATTCATTTGAACTTTCCGGTGATCACCGGTATCTGAATATCAAAGTTGGCATGCTTCAAGGCCCAGTATGCCTTGTGCTCAAGCTCAACCGCGGATGACATGCCTTCCGTACACAAGTTTGTATGGAGTACACCGATGGGTGTTTTATAAGTTATACGGAAGGCCCAGTCGTCATCTAGCTTATCCGACCAAGAGGCACGGTTTTCGTAACCGTCCTCTCCGAATTCTTTAATCCCGGTTGGAAACTTCCACTTGCCCACTTGTTTGGGGTGGTGCGTGAGAGAGGCGGTGGGTTACACCATACTTTGCATGACTCTATCAAACTGGTCATTGCAAAATGCATACCACGATCATCGATTATAGCTCGTGGAGTTCCAAACCTAGCAAAAGAGATTTCAAGAATTTCACAACAACTCGGGCATCGTTGGTAGGCAAAGCCTTAGCTTGACCCATTTTGACAAGTAGTCAACGGCCACGAGTATGTAATTATTACCGCGAGAAGAAGGAAATGGCCCCATAAAGTCAATGCCCCGGATGTCAAAATCTCACACACTTGAATGGCGTTTCGGCATTTCATTTCTTTAATGAGATATTCCGTGCGTTGACAAGCGTCACGGGTTTTGACAAATTCATGGGCATCCTTATAAATCGTGGGCCAATAGAATCCGGAATCAAACACCTTCTTGGCGGTGTAGTTGGGGCTATGATGTCCCCAGTGGGTCCGAATGGCAAGCCTTGAGAATGTCAATGGCTTCGACCATACACACATCGCTGATGACTTGATCGCGCAAATTTTGAACAAGTAGGGTCGTCCCGAGTAATGTTTACATCTTTAAAGAATTTGTTTTTCATTGGGACGACATCCCTTTCACCACAAAGTTACCCGCATGGTAGTTTGCAAAGTCGACAAACCATGGGGTAGAAGAGTCTCCGAAAAGAAACCACATTAAGTGTTTCGAGAGGAAATGTTTCGTTTATTTCCTTTTCTCGAACACACCACGGTGAGGGTTTTCTAGGCGGGATAGATGATCGCAGCCGGGTTCTCGGCTCCTTTTTATCACGTATAATGATATCAAATTCTTGCGGAGGAGAACCCAACGGAGCAATCTCGGCTTTGCATCTTGTTTGGCAAAGAGATATTTGAGGCCGAGTGATCCGTATACACCACGCATTTGGTCAAGATCAAGTATGGCGAAACTTTTCAAACGCATACACCACACTAATAATTCTTTTTACGTATTGGTGTAATGGGTTTGAGCTTGATCATAGTTTTACTTGCGTAGTGGATAGGTGAAAATGCTTGGTTTTCGTTGCCCCAAGACTGCACCGATAGCAAAATCACTTGCATCGCACATGAGCTCAAAGGGTAAATCGATCGGGGCAACTAGAATGGGTGCTTCCGTAAGCTTTTTCTTTAATGTTTCAAAGCTTGATGCACTCGGTGAGAAGATAAAAGGAGCATCTTTTTCAAGAAGATGGGTCATAGGCGGCGATTTTAGAAAATCTTGTATGAATCTCGATAAAACCGGCATGACCTAAAAACTCCTAACACCTTTGGCGGTAGTAGGATGAGGCGGTTTAGCAATAACATCAACTTTTGCTCTATCTACCTCAATCCCATTTTGGAAATCTTATGGCCAAGGACTATGCCTTCTTTGACCATAAAGTGGCTCTTCTCCCGTTTAGGCAAAGATTGGTGTCTTCACACCTTTGAGCATTTTGTCTAAATGGGAGGCATGTTTGAAACGAGTCCCCAATGACCGAGAAGTCATCCATAAACACCTCCATTGTTTCCCGATCATGTCGTGGAAAATTGCCATCATACATCGTTGGAAGGTGCGGGAGCATTACATAGGCCAAAAGGCATACGTCGTAGGCAAATGTTCCGTATGGGCGGTGAATGTGGTCTTTCTTGATCCAATGGATCAATGGGGATCTGAAAATAACCGAGAAACCATCAAGGAAACAATAGTATTCGTTCCTGCTAATCTCTCAAGCATCGATCCATGAAGGGTAGAGGAAAATGGTCTTTCTGGTGGCTTCGTTTAACTTGCGATAGTCAATACACACACGCCATCCCGTAACCAATCGAGTTGGAATTAACTCGTTTTCTTCGTTGTGACAACAGTTATGCCACTCTTTTTAAGAACACGATGAATTGGGCTAACCCGAGGACTATCGGAGATCGGGTAAATCAAACCGGCATCAAGAAGTTTGAGAACCTCTTGTTTGATAACTTCATGAATCTTAGGATTCACCTTCTCTCGATGTTGAATCTGGTTTGAAGTCATCCTCCATTAAGATTTTGTGAGTACAAAACTCGGGGTTGATACCTTTAATGTCGGAGAGTTTCCAAGCAATTGCTTGCTTGTGTGACTTCAAGACCTTTATGAGAGCGTTTTCTCCTCGTCGGTTAAGTCTTTAGCAATTATGACGGGTAATTTATCATCACCTCCAAGAATGCATACTCGAGATGAGGAGGTAGGTCCTTAAGTTCAACCTCGGGAAATTCATCGGTAGATGTTTGTCTTGATTTGATTTTCTCAATCGTGATCCCTTTCGGAGGAGTGAAGGTAATGGATCTTCATTTAGCAATTGCTCCGGATAAAGGATATCTCCTACGAATCATAATCACCATCAATTCCAGTGGAATTGATTCATCGATAACAAGAAATTCATCGATCTCTTCCGAAGGAAGTCACCTCCCTCAAACGGAGTGAGAGAGGGGAAGAGTCGGCAATGATTGGTTGAGAAGATGTGGTGGAATCTCCACTCACGAATTATGAAGATAACCAAGAAACTCTTGAGTACTCCTCGAAGCAATATCAATTAAATCGACTCGATTAATTGATTCGATATCATAATTTGAGGAGTACCTTGAAGTTTGATCAAGGTTAAAGGTATGACTTCATTACCCACACGTAATGTGATTTCTTGCTCAAATACATCAATGAGAGCACGGCCCGTTCTTAGGAATCCTCGTCCAACAATGAGGGAACCCGAGGATCGCATCGAAATCAACAACCACGAAGTCGGTGGAAAATGGAACTTTCCTACTTTCACGAATACATCCTCGGCGATGCCAAGAGGACGCGATATAGAACGATCGCAAGCTCAAGAGTCATGCGGTAGGAATAAGTTACGAAGAGAAAGCTTCTTCCACACTCGAATAAGGCATCAGTTGATGCTTGCACCAAGATTGGCAAGGCAAAGCATTCAATCATCCTCGGAAAACACAAGGAAGAAGAAATTTTCCGGGATCTCCTAGCTTCTCGGGAAGCTTCTTTATGACTCACGCGGTTCTCGTTCAAAGGAGTCTTAGCCATTTCAAACGACTTTTCCTTGTTGCTCAACATGTGTTTGAGAGTTGATGCAAACTTGGGCATCAACATGATAGCATCCATAAAGCTTATGTCAAAATGTAGCTCTTGGAAAATTTGAAAGAATTTTTCCATTTGATGTTGGCTTTTCGGAGCTTTGCTCATTAAATGTGAAGGGTAAGGAATAGAAGTTTTGGATTTGGGGTTACCAGCTGGAGGTTCAAAACAACTCCGGATTGGTCTTGGGTTTGGGACAACCCGAGGATGGACATTCTTTGGTACCTCCGTTATTAGTAGGAAGTTCCTTGTCCTTTGTCGCCTCGGGTTCACTTTCTACTACCTTGGAAGAGAAGAAGAAGAGGTAGTAGGAATAGCGGGTCCATCATCTGAGCACCACTTCGGTTGTGATCGCTTTGCATCGCCCCTCGGATTAGCGATCGTGTTGCTAGGTAAAGTACCGAGGCAGGGTCGATCATTTAAAGACTTCTTAATGTCGAAATCTGGTGACCAACAACATATTCATTTCCTCTTGGGTTTTCATGAATTGCTTCAACAACTCATCGATGATGGTCCGGTTGGAGCAATGGCTTGATTTTGCGGAAAATTTAAGCCCTATTGTTTGGATTAGGACCTTGATTTTGAAAATTTCCTTGATTATTGCCATGAAAGTACCCGTGGTTGAAATTTCCACGACCTTGGTTTCTATTGAAATTTCCTTGGTGTTGGAAATTTTGACCTTGATTTTGAAAACCGTTATTTTGACTAAAATTACCTTGGTTTTGAAAACCTTGGTTTGGTCTATTCGATTTTGATTACGGTTTTGGTTTTGGTTGAAACCGGTGGTCGAGGTAGTGATTAGGACGGTGGTTCGGGTCCATAGGAGCACGGTATTGGTTGCCTCTGAATTGGGAATCCCGCCCACAACATTTGCTTCAAAAGGGTTACCATCGGTGGCCATACTGATCGTAATAGGCATGGGGCCACCGCAAGTAACACGACTTCCACTTTCTTAACTTCAGCAGAGGTGAAGTTTGTGGAAAGAGACTTTCTTTGGTTGGAGAGAACCAAAGCTTGAATAGCTTCAGTGAGTTTGTCAATCTTAGCATCGGTGCTAGATTGACTCACGGTGATGAAGAAGAAGGACCAACACCGACTTGGAAAACAACCGGTTTGCTTGATGCGGGCGGACTTTAGACTTGTTTTCAATTATTGTTAAAGCTTCTTTGTGGTTTTGCTTAAGAAATTTCCTCCGTGGAGGAATTGAGAGAATCTTGATCGATTGACTCACCCATTATAGAAAGTATCGAGTTGCATCAACTCGGAGAAACCGTGGTGAGGACATTTGCGGAGCAATTCCTTAAAACGATCCCACGATTCATGAAGGGTTCATCAAACTTTTGTGTAAACTTGATGATTTCATTTTAAGACTCGTGGTTTTGGAAGGTGGATAAAACTCGTTCACAAATTTCTTCACCGGTCTTCCCATGTTTCGATTGATTTAGGGGTTGTTTTCAAGCCAACCGGCTTGCCCTCGAGGAAAATGGGAGCGGAAGAAGCTTGACGACATCTGTAGGGACATTCTTGTATTTGATGGTAGATGCAATCTTGTTAAACCATCGAATATGAGCATGAGGATCATCCCGCTCAAAACCATAGAATTGACTTGAGGTTACAAGATTGATAACCGGTTTGAGTTCAAAATTTTCACCACAATGGTGGGATAACTATAGCATCTCCATACCCGTCGATGGGTGCTTGGAGAAGCTCACACATAGGACGTTCTTCCGCCATGACAACGGAAGTAGTGTGAGCGATCCGGATCTCGATCCGAGTGATGGGGTAGAAAGTCTACGGACACGCCTTCTTGGAATCTCGATAAGCTCACGAAATGGGCTTACAGATCTAGAAGAGCGAAAAGATACACTAAATTAACTCTAAGAGATCTCGAGTTAAGGAAAGGAATTATGAAAATGGTGAAAATGGGGTAAGAAGAATCTTTTGGGTTTTACGGTTACGAAAAGTAGATATCACAACAAATCCAATTAAAACAAAATCGAGGCAAAACAACAGTGAACTTAAACCAATAATCACAAGATGAATGGCTTCTTTGAAAAAGGTACACCAATCACAAGGACACAAAGGCAAGTTTTAAATCTTTGGTTCGTGAACTTATTATGGTCGTACCCCCAGTTAGGTAGTACACTGCCTTGGTTTGCGGTGGTAATCTTTTATGTTGTTATTATTTAAAAAACGACAAATCTTTTTGTATTTTTATCTTGATATATATATATAAACAAAAGGAAAATATTTTTGTGTTTTATACGTTTTTGGATGTTTTTGGGTTTTTGGATTTTTTATAAGAAAATATATATAGATATAGATAGATGGTATGAACAAGGAGTGAATATTCAAATCACTAATCGCTAGGCGTAAGATAATTAGCACTCCCGGCGTGGCGCAAAATTTGATTCGTCCCAAACCGTCAAGTTTTATCACGCAAGCCGACCACTTGTGAATGGTCAACCGTAACAAACTTAAAACGATGCGAAACAAATGCAATGAAGTCCAGGAGAGTATAGTGTTTCCCAGTCGTTATGTCCCAACGAGTCAGTGCGAGAATAGTCAAACGTGTAGTGATCGAGAAGATTTGAACGGATAAGGAGATATGATTGATTATAACTAAGGAAAAAGTATACAAATTACAGGGGCTTAAATGCAAATTAAAGGAAATTAAAAAGATAAACTATATTAAATAAACGCTATCACTATTTGCAAAATGATGTTTTTGATTTTCCTTTTATAAAACTTAAATTAAAAACTACGTGACGTACAAAAGAAAATGTGAAACTGAAGCAATATTAATCCTAAAAATATGAAAATGATATTTTTACAAACCTAATGATATGAGAAAATTTTTAGAAAAAGAAAATTATTTTTAACACTATTTATCTAATTATTATTAATTAAAAACTATTTTTAACTATTTAATAATACTCTAAAATAGAAGAAAATATGAAATAAAGTTTGAAAAATGAAATTATGACTTAGAAAATCTAAAATAACTAAAAGAATTTTCAAAACTATTTTTGTATTTTTCGATTATTTTCTATTTTTATGAATTAAAACTACTTAAAACTAATTAAATTGCTAAAATTACAAAATAAACTATGAAAAATCTGGAAAATATTTTTTGACTTTTATATTTATCTTAACCTAGGAAAATTGAAAACTTATTTTTGAAACTTTTACGAATTAATTGTATTAAATGCTAATTAAAATGGCCTAAAAGCTGCTTTTAAATTAAGAAAATAGCAAACTGACCTAGAAAAATATGAAAAATTCAGGAAAAGTCTACTTTAATATACTGAATCTAAGAAAAATAGAAAAACAGTAGCTTATGTGTAGAAAAATGAAACTTTAGTCCAAGTGCTTATGTAATAAGCACTTGAAATAAGCACAAGGTACCAAATGAGTACCAAACTGTCACAGAAGCTCTAATAAGCTGAAAGTACTCTAAAACAACAAATTACAACTATCCTAAACTTCTATAGCACTGATTAACTTTATTTGGTGATTTGAGCTCAAGTGCTAAAAAACAGTTGAGGCTACTACTTTTAAGCTTGAAAATAAGCAACTCAATAAGTCGGAAATAAAACCAAATGAAGGAACCTAAACTAGACACGGCCAAGAACTTGTAAACCACAAATGAGCTTTGGACAGCTCTTATGAGCTTGTTGCAAGCTCTGCAACTCACTGTCGAGACTCAAGATTAATCGAGTCAAGGCTTGAGGAGATAGGACCAAAAGCACAAGCCATTTTAAGCTTATAAAAAATTACTAAAAATATGCAAAAATGATATTAAGAAAATATACCAACTGAACTTATAAAAACCAAAAGTCTCACTTGATTTGACCCAGAAATGACTTAATTAAAAATCATCTCAGTTGGGCTAAAACTGAGTTTTTTTGCAAATTTGACTTTTGAGCAGTTTTAATGTTTTGACTTTATTGAACTTTGGCACCAATTTTTGGACTGAATATGATGTTAAATGTTATACTAAATCTATATTAAGCCATTTCTATGTAATCTAAACACAAAACAAGTTTTTGGTTTTACAAAATTTCAACAGGTAAGAAATTAAGACAGTTAAAGAGATATTTTGACTTTGAGTGAGTTTTAATGACAAGTGATGCTCAGAATGATTCAATTAGACCTCATTGAGACTAAGTAGACCAGTTTTAAGCACAAGTCAAAGGTTGAGATCAGTCAAGCCAACTAATCCAAACACTCTTTTTGTTACTGATTCACTTTGTAAACTAAGGTACCTACTGAAATTTGCTTAAGCTAAAACTGAAATTCAATCTAGTTATCCTAATTATAACTACTAAACAGGTTTAAACCATTTAATGTCCACAATTACAAATACAAGCACAAACTACAAATTGAACTAAAAATGAAAATGAGGTAAACAAAACTCACAAGTGTCCCAGCTATGATTGCAGCTTAAACCAGACCCAATACCACTATTCTATATCAAATCCAACCTAAATCCACTCTGCATCAGCCCCATTCCATTTCCAAACCTGTTTGAACCAATTATGCTGCACAGTTGACTTTTGTTGACCAACTTTGATATTTTGCTTGAAACTGATTTAGAAGCTTACCAAAAGCTTTATTAAGCTTAAGTAAACTTTTTTGCACTTAAAAATAAGCTATTGGAAGCTTGGACTTAAGAGTTTAAATTTGAAATTTTAAACAGTGTACATAAGACTTAAAACTGAAATGAAACTTTAAATTAAGACTCAAAATGCATTACAATGACTAAACCACTTAGTTTCAGTACCATAAAACTTAAAGTTACAGATTTAGAAGCTAGTTAAGACATTTTAAGAAAAAAAACGAAATACAAAGAATTTAAAAACTAAAGACTTCCTTCTTCTCTTGCCTCTCTTCTCTTTTTATACATCAAAAAGCTTTTTCTCACTCCTCTGAATGATTCCCACTTGTTTTTAGAACCGTTGGATGACTTGAGCTCGTTTTGGCCATTGGATCATTTTGGCGGGAAATCTGTTTTTGACCTGTGGGCTCTGAACTAGCAAGTAGGGGGGGTGGCATTAATTGTGGTGGGTTGTGATGATGAGGGGGGAGGTTTGAGGAGAAAAGGTGATGGGAGGGTGGCCTGAATTTTTGTAGGCAAGTGGGGAAGGGGATAAGCCAGGTGGGAGGGAAAGGTATCTGATTTGGTGAGGTTTGACCAGGGGTTCAAAACAGGGAAGGGGTCAAAATGTGTATATGGCAGGGGGTCAAAATGTGGTAAAGGGTCATGGCTAGGCTTATTTTGACAAGGACCAAACTGCAATTATCCAATTCTTGAAGGACCATATCGCCAATATACCAAAGTTCACACAAGGTCACTTTTGACAAGTTTCAATAGTGCAAGGACTATTTTGACATTTTCAAATTTTCAAAGGACCATTTGTGACAATTTCAAAACTTGAGGACTAAAGTTGTAATTTTGCAATTTTTATTTTAAGGACCAATTTTGACAACTCATGAATCCCTAAGGACTTAAAATGATATTTTCTTTATTTAGATTTACCAGGGACTGTTTTGACAACTTTTGAAACTTGGGGACTAAAGCGCCAATTATGCAAACTTGATCGTTTTTCCCAGTTTTGATATTTTGCATTTAAAACACATAAAACACTTATTTGTGATATTTTTATCATTTTGATGCATTTCTGAGTGTTTTCAGACGTTTTTACAGTTTAATTGGTACAAAAATGATGAGTATTTAGACACTCATCACTGGTACGTAAACAAAGAAAGTTACCCTCTGGGTTGGGGTGATGTTGAACGAGCTTTCATTCCCATAAATCAGGCAGAAACACATTGGTCCCTTGTTGTGTATCAGATCCAGACCGGTCGAGTTACATTCTATGACAGTGGACCTGTATATGATCCTGAAACTCGTCCATTCTATTAGAGTGTGAGGAAATGTCTAGAGACTAGGCTTCCGGAAGTGTTGAAAGAGGCAGGTGTTTTTGAGAAGAAGGGAATTGATCCTATGACCTATAGGATTACTTTTAACAATGCTATGAATGTTCCCAAGCAGGGTGGATTGTATGATGATTGTGGTGTGTGGGTCCGCATCTTCTTATTCAGGTTAGCGATCTTTTTAATGGACTATTTGTCATGTTAGTATGAATGTAATCTTGAACGTAAAATAGGTGTACTAGTTGGAAGTGGTATTCTAAGGTGTCGAATGATATATTTGGAAGTGGTATTCTAGGGTGTCGATTGATATAACTGTAATGTGAAACGTAAAACATGTTTACTAGTTTAGCAGCTACATTAGGTTAGTATTGCTATAGTAGGTGTCCACTCAAAATCACACTCTTAACTGAAGCTTATAAATGTACAGGTTAGGGAATGGCAAAATTTTGGATGTGGATAATCCAGTTCAGGCTGCATTGGCGTACCGTGAGAGAATGGTTAAGTTTTATTACAAGCACAAGATCCATATTGGCTGAATGTTTTATGTGCTTGTTTTGTTAAACATTTAGTTGTTGAATTTGTAAACAATTGTATGGTTTATGGGTCTAAAACACGTATGCATGGTTGTCACTTTTGTGTTTTGTAAACAATTGACCATCCTTAGCACCCTAGATCAACGTATGTATCCCTCCTAGATAACTTTGGCACCCAATTTTCTGTATATATTTGCTGCTCTTATGTTTCTAAATTGTTTTTTATTCCTCCTGGATTGCATGACTAATAAGGTGCAACATAAGCAGTAGCAAACAAGGTTCAACATTAAGCGTCTTACATAGTCAAACTAAACAAGTACATTAAGCGTCTTACATAATTCCACAGCAACCAGTGATTGTTTTACGACAAGTACATATTCAAACTAAACAAAAAACAAAAGCGTCTTACATAATTCCACAGCAACCAAAATAAGGAAAGTAGCAACCCATCTAATGTCTCCGCTAGTTGATCTTACGGGTCAGCCAAGTTAATAGGATCAAAGCTTTGCACCATATCAATCTCCATCGATGGTAGTTCCCTACTTGAGCTTCCTCTATTAGATACATTTCCCTACAAAGTTTGAACATTTGTGAGATTTCTTTCTTCGTTAGTTACCAACCAAAATTGTGTTTTTTGAATACAAACATTAGTCACTTACATTCTTTTTCTTTGGCAATGGCTACCGCTTCTTTGTTACTTTGTGTCCAACGGTTGGCACCTTGAGCACCTTACCGGGTTGGTTCCTCTTCTTGAGATCTTACGATCTTTGTTTTGGGTCTTCCAGATTGACGACTACCGGATTGGTGGCTTCACAACTTGCAAGCCATTAGGAAGTTCCCAACTTGACATTTCTCCTGAGGATAAACCAATCCTTGGTACGTACCTTCCAGTGTTGTTTTCTTGAACCAATCAAAAGCCAAATGATTACAATCAGACAATCTAAGAAGTCTAGTAACCGCTATCGCATGACCACATGGTATGCCGGAAATTTGCCATTTACGACAAGTACATGAATTACTAACTAGATCGACGGTATGTTGTTTTCGACGATCATCTACCATGTAGAGTTTAAATTGTTCAATCCCATACACAACCCAGTTAACGATCTTCAACAATCTGTCATGTACTTTCGCGGCAGCCCAATCACTAAGTTCTCCCTCGGGTGCATCTGAAATAATATTTACAAAATAAAATAATAGTTCTTTTCATCTTATATTGACTAATAAGTAAAAAAAACATATTTTAAAAAGTCCATTACCTTGATATTTGTGTCGACGGTCACAATACCACCGTTGTAAAAGCTTTCTGTACCACTCCATAAGCATTGTTATTGGTACTTTTCTCACATCCCTTGTTAATGCATTTACTGACTCTGCACTGTTAGAAGTCATGTAGTTGTACCAATTACCAGTGCAATGTGCCCTAGACCATTTATCAAACCCAGCTTCAAGAAGTTTGTTATAAGTCGTACCATTTCTATATACCCTAATATCCGAAATCGCTCAATCAAATTCTTCCTCGGTGTAAACTTTGCATGTTTTCCAATATTTTGCCTTTAACTTTCTACTACCGTTCAAACCGCAGTTCATCATCAAATTTCTACAACAGTAACCATGAAATGAATTTGGGAAGACCGTGTTACACGCTTGTCCAATAGAATAATGTCTATCCGATATAATAGCCAAACCTGGTCGTTCCCCTATGCATACTTTCAATTTGGACAAAAACCATGTCCATGCCTCCCCAGTCTCACCTTGACAAACACCGGTAGCAATAGGTATAATTTGATTGTTACCATCCATTCCAACGACAAGCAAATTTGTCTCAAGGTACTTCCCTTTAAGATGTGTTGCATCAATTATAAGCAATGGTCGCATATACCGTAAGAAACTCCGAAGCTGTTTTATGTAGAAATTATTAGTGACACAAAATATAATATATTAAAAAAAAGTAAAAAAAAATACAAATGCTTACCGCAACACAAAATGCTATAAAACAGATTTTAAAGTGTCCTTCATCATCGGTATCAATATGTGTTACCGCATCAGTCATTTTCATCTTTAAATTATGACAATAAAATGGTAATCGCTTAAACGCAGTCGTTAGGGCAACCATTTACCAATTTCAATGCTCGGTTTCTTCCACCCATGCTTTCTCATATGAAATGTCAATTTTATACTCTTGACTAATATCTTCCATTATGTCCTTTGGGGTATAAATTCATTGCTATCTTTCATCTTGGGTTCGAGTAAATGTCCCAAAAGTTTTTGGTAGCATTACGGTGATTAGGTGAATTTGTGTTCTTGAACAAGTGTGAACATAAATAAATTGTTCCTAACCTCCATTTTACACAGTTGTTCTTACGGACACTATCTTCCATTTGCACCCATCTTGCACACAAATTACATCGTACCTAGACTTATTTGTTTTCCTAGCCTTAAATTCAAATCCATCTTTGATAGCTTTTTAGCAATTGCAAACATGCATAATTCTTTAGTATCAAATTCATCACCCTCTTTGAGAATGATAGAGCTATTGTTGACTTTCAATGTATTCGGGATCTTAATTTCAGGACATGGTGGATCAGGTGGAGGAGGCATATTTTCGAATGTATTTGTTGTTTGCCATTTAAGCATAAATTGATCATTTAACGAAGATGTACTCCCAAAATTTTTGAAAATTTCATTTTTTGGCTGGTTTATATAGTTATTGGCACATTCATTGTTAGATTGGCTGAAATTGTCAAAAGGTTCGTTTTGTGGTATTTCCGAATGATTATAAAAACATTGGGGATCAAAATCATTACGAAATAAGGAATCATTAAGATCAAAATCATTAGAAGAAGATGGATTTACCTTTGAACTTTTGACAATCATTTTGATTAAAAGTTTAGGCAATTCAGCCTTCGGTTTACAAACTTCGTTAACGAAAAATTCAACATCATCATCATCAGCTATGTGGACCGGACCGTGTAGCATTTTGTAAGAAAAACCTAAATCGTATCCTTTGCTAATTTTGAACTTTTTCTTCACAAATGAAACTAACCCAGCATATTTAATATCTCTGCTTAGCGAAACACCATAACTATTGCCATCTTCAAAGACAAGAAACACACGAAATTTTTCCATATGAATGGTATGGACATGTGAGAATAAGTTTCAATAATTTTCCATACGAATATATATCTATTAAAAAATTTGGTAAAAGTCGAGCAGTCGATCAGTCGATTAGTGATGAGTCGATCAGTGTTTGACGCTCAACCGGTAGTTGGGGAGATGGATATTTAATTCCACATTTATTAAAACCACCTATCATACAATAACTCACATTTAATACCCATTAAATTTACCAACTAACTCATATTAACTCACATTTAAAATATCATTAAATTTTTCAGCTACCTCACCACGTTAAATACCCATCTCCTCAACTACCAGTCGAGCAGTCGAGCATGGGACACGTGTTGAAATATGGCTTGAGTTGACTGCTCGACTGGTAGATGGGAGATGGGGATATTTAATGCAACAACTGCTCAACTGGTAGTTGGGGAGATGGATATTTAATGCAACATTTATTAAAACCACGTATCATACAATAACTCATATTTAATACCCATTAACTTTACCAACTAACTCATATTAACTCACATTTAAAATATCATTAAAATTTTCAACTACCTCACCACATTAAATATCCATCTCCCCAACTACCAGTCGAGCATGGGACACGTGTCAAAATATGGCTTGAGTTGACTGCTCAAATGGTAGTTGGGGAGATGGGGATATTTAATGCAACAACTGCTCAACTGCTCAATTGGTAGTTGGGGAGATGGATATTTAATGCCACATTTAATATAACCAACTAACCACATTAAATTTTTCATCTACCTCACCACATTTATATTAAATTTTTCAACTACCAGTTGAGCAGTTGAGCACATTATATATACCCATCTCCCTGCGTACCAGTTGAGCAGTCGAGCACGTTTATATTGAATCTCAAAGAATCGTATCCCCAAACAAATTTGTATGGATCGATTTATGTGTCGATGTGGAGCTGGAAACATAGTGCTACGAAAATCACACAAGGAGCATAGCTATGGTCAACTTTTCTATTCATGTCCTCGTTCAAAGGTTAGCTATCTTATGTTTCCCGTATATGTAACTTAGGTGTTAAAAAGTTATTTCATAACCATCTCTTACTTTTAATATTTAACAGCCAACAAAAAAAGAATACGGGTGTAGATTTTTTATGTGGAAGGAAGAATTTGATAACAATCCCGGTTATAATCCTTCACAACAGCCTAATTTTAATTCTTCGGGACCTTCAACTCCACCAGCTTGTACATCTGAACTAACAGAATGTTCCAACTGCAAGTTCAAAGATTTTCAAATAAACATGCTAGAGAAAAGAATAAAGATGTTGGAGACCAAACTCGAATTGGCAATGAATCCAGAAAACCACGCATGTATGTCAGGTGCATTGCTAAATGAGCTATTAGATTCGGTTGGAAATCTTAGTGTGTAGTAGTAATTAATGTATGTTTAATGTGTTGACTTATGTTTGACGTTAGTCAAATTGGAATCAAATGTGTCTCATTTAGCTATTTTATATCTTATATTGTTTGATTGTTGAATATTGAATTAATAGAAAATTACATTAATTAAAATTCATATTACACTTCCACTACTTCCAACTCCACTTTCATTGTTAGGAACACTATCCTTGGAGAAAACCTTAACAACATTTTTTAAAGTAATATTAAGATAGTGATTTCCATATTGTTTCGGAGAAAACACAGAAACGTTATAAAGGATCAAAACAGCTCCGACAGTAAGCAGCTTTTCATACCTCTCGTCATTAACCACTTTGTGATGTATTGAACCTGATATAAAACCTTAAACATCTTTCAATGATACTATGAGATCACCCAAGACGTTTGGGGTACAAGACTTAATTATAGCAACAACGTTATCAAGTTTCCCTTTCTTGGTAAATTTCTTGATATCGGTGAAACAACCAATCATGATACCGCCATCAGGTTTCATATACTCAACTGCGCTAACCCATGGCCCACTATTAAAATCGGAATCCTCTCCCACATCATACACTACTTTTCTAATGTACTCCTGTGTCGCCATTATACCATCATCCACACCCACATCATTCGCCGTTTGAACAATACCTGCAGGACCTCGTATTATCCTAACCGGCATTTTAGCATAATTTTGAGTTGTAGTGTTTCCATATGAAACTGGTAGTTGGGAGGTGGCTGATAGTCGGAGATCGGAGTCATCTATATCAAGTAATTCTTTCCAATTTGGTGGTGAATTCATTTTGTTGTTTACTTTCTAGAACACTAGAAGGTATATAATTGTTTGTGGTGAATTCATATGTTATTAACTTATATTTATATCGACAATCGCACAAGAAACATTAAATGTACCATCTCCCCAACTACCATCTCCCCAACACCAGTCGAGCAGTCGTGCAATATTTAACAAAACGACCATACACTAGCAATATGATACATTAGCAAGATAAGTTTAATATATACATATTAATGTTTGCATAACCTGTTTACAAAAAACGATCATACTCTAGCATATTAATGTTTACATACCATGTTCAGAATAAGCCATTCGTAAATGGCAAATGACCATACACCAGCATACACTAGCATACCAACAGTAGCATACCAACAGCAGAAGTTATATTGTTTACATAAGTTAGATTGTTTACAGAACTTAAATGTCAAATGTCGCTCGGAATTGGAATCTTGTATTTCCAGAAATATTCAGCCAAATACTCACGGTAAGCCAAAACAGCTTGGACAGGATTCTTCAACTTCAATCATAGCTTATGAGACAACCTGTACAAAAGTATACACACCCAAACACCACAATCCCCATAAAGACCACCTTGTTTAGGGACATCAGGTGCATACTGAAAGGAAACATGATAGTTATTGGCATCGATTTTCTTCTTTTTCATCACCTCACTCTCAACAAGATACGTGGGTAGTTGACAAGCAAAAACTTCCCTTAAAGTTAGCCACCACCTACGTGTTTCAACTTTCGGGCTCCCAAGGCTATCATATAAAGTTATAACACCTGTTTTGATGGATAGTTCGCCCAGGCACCAGTGTGTTTCAAGTTCATTGATTGGAAAGAACACCTAAAGATGTAAATAGTTGCATCAGATTCATCGGAAAGCCAAATGATTATAATGTTTACAATCACAAAAAGTCTCCATCTGAAATGGAAGATTGACATTAAAAAGTAAGGCTCAGATCTTAAAATGTATTAACGGTACAAAAAAATCGCCATGGCTGCAACCACATTCCCTAAGATGTGGCTACCCTGCCAAGATACGGGTGTCATTAAATTCTAGCCCGATAAACCATTTGCAGAAAAGGTTCATCATCGCCTTACTAAAACTAAATCTGTTTGATGGACCAACCTTGAAAAATTGGCCTCTTTTCAAAAAATTAAGCCCCCAGTTACAAATGTCAATTTTATATTTTTGACTGCTAAAAGTAAGGCTCAGATCTTCAAATGTATTATCGGTACAAAACACCCGCCATGGCTGCAACCACATGCCCTAAGGTGTGGCTACCCCGCCAAGATACGGGTGTCATTGAATTATAGTCCGATAAACCATTTGCAGAAAAAGTTCATCATCGCCTTTCTAAAACTAAAACTGTTTGATGGGTTCGAAAAAGTAAGCCCCCGGTTACAAATGTCAATTTTATATTGTTAGACTGCTAAAAGTAAGGCTCAGATCTTAAAATGTATTAACGGTACAAAACACCCGCCATGGCTGCAACCACATGCCCTAAGGTGTGGCTACCCTGCCAAGATACGGGTGTCATTGAATTATAGTCCGATAAACCATTTGCAGAAAAGGTTCATCATCGCCTTTCTAAAACTAAAACTGTTAACAACCTCTCTTGTCAACGCAACCCTTAAATATGAAGGTGTCATTGATTTATAGTCCGAAAACGCTCAACTGCTCAACTCCATTCATATTATGACATGTGTCATTCTCTAGTACTCTCACTAAGTGTCACATCAAATCTTTACGCAATCTCTCAAGATGCCAAAGGCCGTGATAATTAATACGTTCTTGCATGTTTTCGGTTCCAGTTCCACAAAAGGCCTGATCAATAATAGACTGCAGTTCTCAAAAAAAGATGGGAAACAAAAGAGGATGATGCGAAAAAGTAATATGCACCAAAATAATTGCCACATCATTCTCTTTAGTGTCCCATCTTTCTTTGGTGAAATGCACTCTACGGCTGATCAGGGCCTATTGTGGGACTGAATCTAGCAACATGCATAAAACAAGAGAAAATTACCAAAAGAGGCCCAAAATCCAAGGTTGGTCCATTTTCTATACACTTTGCTTAGCATCTGTAAGCAAATAAGTAATGTTTGACATTAACAAGGCTCAGATCTAGAAATGTATGAACGGTACAAAACACCCGCCATGGCTGCAACCACATTGCCTATGCTGTGGCTACCCTGCCAAGATACGGTTTTTTTGTCCGATAAACAATTTCAAGAAAAGTTTCATCATCGCCTAATTTAAGCATATATAATGTATGCTCATATAAAAGTAATTCTGTAAGCCCCCGGTTAGAAACTTCAGTTTTTGTATTAATGCAAGTGAAAGGTAAGGCTCAGATCTTAAAATGTATTAATGGTACAAAACACCCGCCATGGCTGCAACCACATTCCCTAAGTGTGGCTACCGCCAAGATACGGTTATGAAATTGTAGTCCAATAAACCATTTGCAAAAATATTCATCATCGCCTGACTAAAGCATATATAATTTATGCACATTCAGAGGCTTACTTTTTACTTGGGTAATTGAAAAAGATACACCAACAGATTTACCATGTCCAAGTGATTTGATAGTTTTTCTTTTTCCACTTTTACGTTTCCCATATCAACAAAAAAACACGCACACAACCCACCCATGGCTGAACCAAAACAAGGCTCAGATCAGCAAAACAACATCATGACGTAACCACCCATGGCTGCCAAATAATGCTATAAAATTCCCATGCCAAGATATGGTACATCGCATCATTTGATTCATCGTCATCACAGCCTCTTACATATCACATCATTGCCGGTCAAAAGTTTTTTGTTTTTAGTCTATTTGAAATGATAACAGTTTTGACAATAATATATATCAGGTATTGTTGATCAGGAATATTTGCATGTGATTTTTAGATTTTCAACTGTCATTTTTGACAATAATATAGGTCAGGAATCAAGTGTCATTCAAAACCTAACAGTATTGATTCTGCCTTTGGTAGGTGTGGTTTTTCCTATTTAATAGTGGACACACTTAATTTAGCATTAACCCTACTTCACTTTATTCTAAATATGTCAAAAGGTAAAAAAGTTACATTCAAGGCTGATGCTGATGATATGGAATGGTCAATCATGGCACTAAGAAAGGTCATATTTCCTGAGATTGAAGAAAGATATGGCCCAAATGCTGAACCAAGGGACCAATTACCAGCTAAAATTCTAGAAGAGCTAAGACAACAAGTTTACATGGATCAACAAGTAGAAGGTGGTAAACCACGTGGTACTATTAACATTAAGGTACCACATTGCGAGAAAGGCAAGTCACCTATAAAGATGTACCAAACCAACAAGGATCATCTCTAAGGGCCATAGTTTGCCATTTATGTTCTTCAAATCTTTTGTACATTAATTATTAAATACTAATGCTTATATAAGTAAATCTGTTTGCCATTTATGTTCTCACATAGTCTTAACAATCACATAAAAGTAAATCTGTTTGCCATTTATGTTCTCATAACATTGGAGATTTGATGTGACATTTAGTGGACCATAAAAAATGTACTAGAGAATGCCACATGTCATAATATGAATGGAGTCGAGCAGTTGAGCAGTTGAGCATGGCCTAAATGGGAAAGAGATGAGAAAGTAAGGCTCATATCTTCAAATGTATTATCGGTACAAAACACCCACCATGGCTGAAACCACATGCCCTAAGGTGTGGCTACCCAGCCAAGATATGGGTGTCATTGAATTATAGTCCGATAAACCATTTGCAGAAAAGGTTCATCATCGCCTGACTAACTAAATTATCAGCTACTCTTATAGGACAGATTTTAAGTGATCAAAGATTGCTTCTAGGCAGATAAATATATATCATAATATGTGATAATTAAAGTAAGAGACACCTTATTGACGCCTTCACGAAACCACGGGATGCCATTCGTCACTCCTTCTGCATAATAGAGCGGCATTTGCTTGTCAAGGATCATTGTCGCCCAAAATGGGCTAACCATGACCCAATCAGCATCATCAGGTCGAAAATGCATCATTAAATCCACAAACAATCCAACATGTTGTAATTTCAAAATTGAAACAGATCATCTATTAGGTACGAAACACCTACACATTAAGCTTTGAACTATATACTTGTAACAAATATGTACCACATCACTTAGCCAACCCCTATGTCCCTCGTCTCTCCCCAATAATCCTAGCCAAAACTGCGAATTAGCAGTCGTCCCTCCGCCGCCCCATGGGAACATAAACAACTCCTTGTTCTTATTCTTTTTTTGTTTATCCAAGAACAATTTTGTTTTTGGATGTACAAAAGGTCTGAACATTGTCCCTAGACTAGTACGACATAGATTCTGAAATGTCCAATGGAAATAAGGATTATAATAAAAATATAGAAGCTATATCATTGTTATTAACATTATAAAAAATGTTATCACTAAAATGTTATCACTAAAATACCTCTTTGAACGGTTTGAGTTTGATTTCTTTCCCATCCAGTCCAATGACGGTGGAATCTACAGTTTCACATGTCGCCTTAGAGACCTTCTTGGTGTAGTCGAAGGTTCTTTGCGTATATGGGGATTGAAGGACCTTGCTCTGCTTCCTCTCCCGTTCAAAAGGAACGCGTACAGTTGTTACCTTCTTTTCATCACAGTCAATAGCGTCAACATACTTCACATCACCAGGAGTGCTAATTACAGGACTAGACACAGACTCTGGCATCACTTGAACATGTTGGTCCTCGTCAAAAAAAAGAACATCCTAAAAAACAGTTTATCTTGCGTGAGTACTGGTTAAATTTTTTATTATATTTACATGTTCAACGAATATTTACCGGATTAAAAGGAGAGTCTGATATTTGTGCCTCACTCATCACGACATTCTCATCCTGAAAAACAGAAGACTGTGAGTTTTGTGCCTCACTCATCACACCCTTCATTTGCACATCTTCATCAACTTTAACATTATTCTCATCCTGAAAAACAAAAAAAGTTTGTGTCAATATCATGTTTATTATATTATAATGTTCCGAGTATACTAACCATGCATACAGGAGACTGTAAGTTTTTGTCGTCACTCATCACTGCCTTCATTTCCACATCTTCATCAACTTTAAGAACATTATCATCCTGAAAAGAAGTTTAGTTTGTGTTAATGTCATGTTTGGTTTTTTTTTTATTGAGATAATATATTAACATGTTCAAAGTATATTTACCATGCATAAAGGAGAATGTAAGTTTTTGTCCTCACTCATCAGATCCACATGTTGAACATGTTCAACTTCACAGCGAGTCTCGACCTGTAAAAAACATAGATATTTTTGAATGTGCGTGTTATAAGATTAAAAGGTGAATCTATCATTAGATTAAGCGGACAACACATACTTACCGGATAAAAGGTGAATCTATCTGTTGGGGCTCGTTCATTTCTTGCTTGTTTGGCACATCTTGCTCAACGTTACAAACATTCCCATCCTAATCAAATGCACGTGTAAACAGCCAAAATATTAGGTATGTATTAACTCATAAGATGGATATGTAATTCCTATCATACATTACCTCAACATCTGTATGATCTTGCGGTGAGTCAAAAAAGTCATTTATTACTTCTTGCACTTATTGTGAAGATAAATCGTTCTTAGAACTGAATATATCTTCTTGCACATTCATATTTGCATTAACATTAACATCCTTTACAACATCATCTACATCCATATCACCGTCATTTTGAGTACCCGTCTGAAAAATAAATATATAGTTATGTTAAGTACTTGGTCAACTAATTGATGTGTACCGAATACAGAAAAAACCATTGTTATAACAAACCTTTGAATCATCATCTACATCTATACTACCATCATTTTGAGTACCGGTCTAAAAAAATTAAAAGTTAAATTACATTCGTTAATTAGGATGGGAGATTTATTACTGTCTACATAAAAAACATATGAGAATGAGTATGTCCCAATAGCAAAATATGGTTTTATTATACATAACAGTTAGAAAACCATACAAACTCAAACATACAAACAACTACAGAAAACCTTACAAACTAACATACAAACAACTAGATAAAAACATACAAACTCTAACATACAAACAACTACAGAAAACCTTACAAACTAACATACAAACAACTAGATAAAAACATACAAACAACTTAATAAACTGAACAATCTGGATGCGTAAACAGAAGTAGCGATTCGTTGAAAGGGCTCATGAAGAAGGACCCTGAGTCTCCTTCAACACGAAGATTAATTGATTCTTGTGACCGAACTTGGAAGACTTCAAGAGTGTGATCCATTTGGTAAGGTCGATCAGATTCAAAACCGGATCCCGATCTTCAGTAAATCCAATTAATTTTAGTAAATGAGAGTGAAAATGTTAAATAGTGTTTTAAAGGATTTTATTTTGTTACCATCCAACATTATCTCCCATAAAGCAGGCCGAGTGCCACCGATCTCCTATCATGTTGCCAAAATGACAATAGACTCTCTTACTTTTGAAATATAGAAAGGTCTTGGAATCCGATTAAGTAAGTCATAAGGTATATCTAATACCGAAAAGCTGTGGTTAACCAAATCAAAAGAGACAATCAAATAAGATTTTTGAGAAGAGCCTAAAGTCCGTTGAGAAGCCACCCAGTAAATAAAACCACCTAATACAGCCTGACTTGACCGTTTAAGTCGGATTGACTGACAATGCATATGTTCACTTTCTAACTTCTTCCAGCGCTGGGAGCTCAATGTAAACACTAAAACATTCCATGTTCCGTGTCCATCAAGCGGATATGAAATCCTTAAAATGGTAGGGTCAAAAGTGACTGGATTAACACCAAAACCGATAATTACTTTATCGATTTGATCGACTTAACCAACTGTGGAGAACTATAGCAACTGATTTTCTTATTGACGGGTTCCAAAGAACAGCCATCTTAAAATAATCGAAAAACACCACAAACCATGAGAGGTGCCAATTGGCAAAAGATTCAAAATATGAGACTTGTATTACAGATGACTTTAGGAAAACTTGGAAAAAGAGACGTTCTTTGGAACAAATTGACATTGTCATCAACAAAAATAAAAGCGTGACTCAACAAATCCTTCGATAGTGAATAAGAAAACTACAAGGCACATATGCGAACACGAAACCAACAAGGAATTTGAGTTGTCGATGAACGACTTCCATGTCTTTGAAACAGTTCTAAACCAAGTAAAGCATGTATGTGAAGTTTAGAAATGAATTCCATTTGAATTTCAAAGGGAATGTTGTCGGACATTTTTTAGAAACAGTGGAAAATAAAGACTGTGAATGTGTAGAAGACTATGAATGTGTAGAAGTGTAGAAGCCTTATTTATAGACTAAGTAGTTTAGGTGAAGTTAATGAACTAGTAGTGTAGGTGAAGTTATTAAATACAAAACACTAGTGTCATAAATGAACTATAGTAGTTTATGTGAAGTTTTTAAACTAGCATAGTAATTTATTAACTTTTACAATAACTCAAAATTTATAATTTACAATTAACTTTTTATTACTTAAAAGCTAAAGAATTTAACCAAATAAACTATAGTAGTTTAGGTGAAGTTTTTAAAATGCATATCCAAAACTCATAATCAAATGCACGTGTAAAAAATGTAACCCACTATATCATACCACATAAAACACGTATGAATAAGTAATACATCAAATGAGTCCGCATAGAAGCAAAACAAAATATATAAACAGATTAAACGGATTGCAAGAAATATAACCTTTTCAGCAGACATGCGTGCAGTATCAGATTCACCCCCATTCTTCTCACTAACCCCATCAAGCTTCAAATTCGTATGGATATATTTCTGAAGTTCATCAATTTGCCGTTGCATATTAGCCATCTGATCTAAAACTGTTGCACTAGGTGGCAATTCTCCATCCATACCCGGAATCTAGCTATCCCCATCAGGCCTCAAATGCTTGACATATTTATGTAATTGATTAATTTGTTGTTGCATTTTAGCCATTTGAGCAACAATTGTTGCTGTAGATGGCATGAAATCCCCCATATACGACATGCCTTGATCCGCCTTCCTAATGACCAGTGATGTATCTGCATTTGAGACTGAACAACGTCTCCGTGGTCTCAACTTCTCCGGTCGACGGGATCTATTGACTGCTGGTGTATCATGAATGGAAAACCTTGCTGCGTTATACTTCTTGAAAAAGTCTACACTAGATGTCCACCAAATTTCTTTCATCTCAGTCACTGCATATAAAAAAAATTGTTATACACTAATGCAAATACCATTCAAAATCATAAACAATTTTTCAAAAAGAGTAGAGTATAACCTGTCGGCACAAGGCGAACCATTTCTGCATTACAAAAAAGAAGATCATAATCGGTCTTCTCAAACCTGTGTGCATCCTCCCAAGCAACACCCCGAGGGATCACATTCTCTTCTTTAACCCACCATATTGTTGAATTGCGGTAGGTTTCCAAAAGCCAAATATGAAGGAATTATTATTACTATTAGCATAAAAATTACTACACTAAGGTTCATGCTACAATACTGATTTAAATTCTTAGTATTTAAACAATAGTTACGCACCTTCAAAGCGAACACAAATCCATTCAATGTATAAGTTGCAATGTAACCATCGCCCTTCGTAGCCTTTTCAGTCAAATGTCTATCTCTAACCTTTGAGATAGCATTATAAATCTTCTTGTGAAACTCAACCCAAATGTACTCGCCCCATGGAAATGCATTCCATGCATAAATGTCATCTACTAAAACCAATATCTCAGGGGAAACCAAATTTCTTTCTTTTTTGCTGATAGAAACGTTCTCTAACATCAGAACCAGACAAAGGCGAACAACATCATCATTTGAAAGTTCATTAAACTCAACTTGGTCACTAAGAACCCTAACTAGTTGTTCAGCTTTTATATTACTGATTCTCTCATTACGCCTCTCTCTAAGAGAACTTAGCATACGTTTACCAAATCCAGATTCCCGTTTCTTTAATTGCTCTAAAGAAACATCACCAAAGCAAAGACCTAATACTAGACACATATCTTCACGACCAAATTCTAACTTGTGTCCCCAGATATCAAAATACAATGGAGTATTTATATTAGGGTTTTCAACAAAGCGTTGATGTTGAAGCAAATAATGAAGCAAATGGTTATCAAGCTCGTATGTTTTTATGTCTAACCATTTCCCGAAAACAGTGTTTTTAAAAAGTTCAAGACGATCAGGATTGAAACTCAACTTTTGCCTTATCGTTTTGATATAGTGCAACTTTGATCTAGCACTGAGCTTCGCAGAATACACCTATACACACACACAAAAAACAAAAGATGCATACCCATATTAGCATATGTTATAAACTGATGAGCAATAAAAATATACTAATGACCAATATCTTAATAAGCTTAATAAATCAAACATTTCACATATGCAGGTGTCCAATTTTTCAGATAATCAAGACATTTCAGATATGTTAAGCAAACAAACGTGGGTTATTGTGCAGAAAAAGCAAACCCTAACATAGTTGGTTTTCTCAAACCTAGAATAAGCAAACCCTAACATGTATACTAACATAGTTACTGTACAAATCGAAAACCCCTAAAAAAATTAAAAACCCTAAAAAAATTTATAATCAAAGTTACTGTACAAATAAAAAAAAATCGATTAATAATCAAAGGCTATAATCATATAATCGCACTTTTTACTTACTTGTCTAGAAGCCATTATCATATAATCGTCTTGCACAACAACGGATCTGGTCTGGAAATGATCTAAACAACAAAACGGGTGTTGTGTGATCAAAGTTTCGTGATTTTTTTTAATCTAAGCCATGCACTGTTAGTGTGTGTTGTGTGTGTGTTTTTTTGGATGATATTCAAACGTTAAAGTGGCAAAAGAAAAAAAAGAAAAAAAAAAGTGTCACATCACTTTGGATTTGGGAAATCTTTTGGTTTGCTTTTTATATTTCCTAAGTGAAAAGTAAGCCGCCAGTTGAGCACCGACGGTTGAGCACCGTCGGTTGAGCGTTGACTTTGTATAAAAAAACAAAATAAGAGATTGCTTTGAGATTTGATGTGACACTTAGTGTACAATTGGAAAAATACATGATAATGCCACGTGTCGTAATATGTATGGAGTCGAGCAGTTGAACAGTTGAGCATGGCTCTTTTGGAAAAGAGATGAGAAAAAGGTCTTAAAAATGGACCACTATTGGAAAATTGGCATCTTTTAGTAATCTTCTCTTATCTTAATTACTCAATGAAGACAAAATAGTCATTTTGTGCGTCTATAAGAGCACACGGTACCGTGTACAATAACATGCCAAATGCACCCATCTTGAACCTTTGGCGCGCCAAAGTGCACACCGGGCAAAACGCCAGTTGTGAGCCAAATGGATTTCAGCCAGTGAACTGGCTTACGCCATCGGTCATCAAATGCAACAGGTCATTTGGGTTATTTCCCACCATAAAAAGGTTATTCCGGTTATGGGTGAAATGGGTCATTTAGGTTTTGAAGGATTGGGTTATATTGATGGTTTTTTTCAACAGAAAGCGAGATGGGTGGTTGAATATGTAAAGTGTTGAATGGGTTCTTACTTGACTTGTGTGTTGTATGTTTGTGTTGGTTTGCAAGAATGGTTCGCAAAATAATATAACATCTTTGGTTTCTCAAAGTTGACATGGTGAAGTGGTTTGGCTGGGTAACAGAACTGGCCAACTGGGAACTAGTTTGATTTACTCATATGATACCAAGTTAAATATGTGCATGAATGGTTTATCTATGCTACATTTGAGAAGCTTGCATGCATACTATGTGACGTGTTTGCAAAAGTTTGCATGCATATTATATGCAAAACACGTTTATATATGAATAATGTTGGAATGACACGTGGGGTATAGGGAATTTACTATATGCAAAACACGTTTTAATATAGCTAAAGTTGAGTACTGAACTAATCGGGTTTTAATATAGCTAAACGTTTTAGGGCCCGTTTGGTATATAGGTGGGTTTAGAATTTGGATTTGGATTTGAATTTAGGATTAGGATTTGGATTTGGATTTGATGTAAGAGAGAGAAAAATAAATAAGATAAAAACAATAATATAAATAAATTAAAAATGAATATTTTAACAATTAAAAATTTTACTTCAAGTTGGTTTTCTTATTTTATAATAAAGAAGCAAGACACATGCAACTAAAATGACCCCACAATTGTCAGGAAAGTCACCCATGTGCCCTGAATTTTTAACAGTACCATTTTTTTAGCATTAATCTCAAATCCGAAAGTCTTTTTATCAAACAAACAACCGCTTCTTATTTTGAAACCCAAAACCCAGTCCAAACCCCTAAACCAAACTGGCCCTTAATATAGCTAAAGTTGAGTACTGAACTAATCGGGTTTTTATTTTTATTTTTTAATCGTTTTTTTTTTTTTTTTTTTTTTTGTAATCTCTTTTTGTGTGTAATATATCGTTTTTTTTTTTTTTTTTTAATTGTTTTATGTATTTGTAATTTTATTTTATGTTTAATAAAAGAGTTTATTTTAAATAAAATAAAATGAAAAAAAGTGGGACCTAATAACGTATTATTGGGGTGTTATGAGGGAGGGGTGTTTGAGTTATTGGTGTGTTATTTGGAAGTGTATGATGTGGCGCTGATGTGGCATACCAATAACGTGTTATTGGTATCTTGCATACCTTGTGCTCTAAATGGCCTATATACCATCATATGGCCAAGCCACGCTGACAGGTTTTGATTGTCACATATGTGGTCTTGAATCAGCTCTTTCTTCTTTTGACATAAACTTATCTTCTTCTCCTATCCAAAAAATTAAAAAAAAAAAAAAATAAAATAATAACTTATCTTATTTTCCTATATTAACCATTCATTTTATAAAATAAAAAAGAAATGAATTAATTGATATTTTAAACTAAAACATATTTTAACCTCATGTTTTTTTTAAATATTAAATATCTCAAGAACCACAAATCGTTAACCTACATAAATTACATCATCATGACGAGTATTTAATTATTTGAGGAGAGTTATTTTACATACAAAACTTTTCTCACATATCAAATGACTCATCCCAACTCCAAAAAACCAATGGTTGAGATTTAAAGTATTTTATTATTTCACATATTTTTTATAATTTAAATATATTTTAAACCGTTAATTGTTAAGCGAAAATAATTACACTATCACGACAAACATTTAATTATCTTTCTATAGACGGGCACTTTCATATACTTTAGAAAAAAGAAAGAAAAAAAAATTCACATTTTTCGTCTTTTTTTCTTTCTTTTTTTTCGAATCTGAGATTTGTATGAAAAAATCACATGTGATTAAACAATAATTTGAATATCACATGTGATATTTGGTGTTAAATCACATATGATATGTAATATCACATATGATATTAGTGTTAAGTCACATATGATATATTATCATATATGATTTAACACTTATATCACATGTGATATTCAAATTTATCATATTGATTTAACACTAATATCACATGTGATATTCAAATTTATCATATGTGATTTACTGATTTAACACTAATATCACATGTGATATTCAAATTAGTGTTTAATCACATGTGATTTTTTTATGCAAATTTCAGTAACCAAAAAAAAGGAAAAAAAATGTAAAAAAAAAGTGAAAAACACGAAAAAAAAATTATCGAAAGTATACCAAAGTGTCTATCTATAGAAAGATAATTAAATGCTTGTCGTAATGATATATTTTTTTCGTTTAACGATTAACGGTTTGAAAGATATTAATATTTGAAAAAAATGATGAAAATGGTTTTTTTTTTTTTTTTTTTTTTTAAATTGTTATGATTAATCTCATCCATTAGATCAAATAAAAATGAAAAGAAGATAAATGGTGAAGATTGATCCATTGGTATGTAAAAGATCTTTTGTCCTTAAATAATCTTAAATCTAATTATTTTTTAACTTTCAACAATTTCTTTTTGTTATATTCGATACACTATTTTCCTTGATATATCACATGCGATATAACATTATTATGTAAGTTCAAATACTCAACATGTTATCGTAAAACGCGCATAAGTATTGTGTAAAATTCCAAACGAATCATCGTTTTTGACACTGAAAAAAGCATATCCTTATTTTCCAACCATATATCACACATAATTTTTGAACCTCCAAATCAATAGTTTATTAAAAAAAAAGTTGGAGAAAATAGAAGAATTTATATTCTGAAAAGTTAAACTCGTTTGATGTATCACATGTGATATAATTAATTTGTAAGTTCGAACATTTAACATGCGGTCAAAAGATGAGCATAAGTATTTGTGTTAAACTCCAAATGATTCGGCATTTTTAGCTTACAAGAATATACATCCTTAGGTTTCTAACCATACATCACACATAATTTTTGATTATCCAAATTAACAATTTATTCATAGAAGTTGAAAATAGAAGAATTTTTATTGAAAGTCAAACTCGCTTGATATCACATGTAATATAACACTAATCTGTAAGTTCGAATATTTAACATGTTGTCGTAAAATGAACATAAATATTTGTATAGAACTCCAAAAAATTCGCCATTTTTTGAATTGAAAAATACACATCCTAAGCTTTCCAACCATACACAACTCATAATATTTGAAACTCTAAATCAATACGATTTATTCATATAAGTTGTTAAATATAAAAAATATTGATATTCAAACTCGTTTGATATATCACATGTGATATATAACTAATCTGCAAGTTGAGACACTTAATATGTTGTCATAAAATGAGCATAAGTATTTGTATACAACACCTTAATACTATATGCTTAGTAGAATTGTTGAAGAACTTATCAAGGGATTGGAAATGATTGCAATTTGTGTTAAGAAAACTATCGTACATTGGCGGACGCAAAAGTTGGTTATATGGTATGCACTTATAACTTTTTTCAAAATTTGGTACTTCGTCAATTTTTAAGTAAGGTGTGCAACAAATTTTTAAGAGGGTGGCGCACCTTGTATTAAATTATCAAAATTTTAAAAAGAAGTTTTTTTAGATTATGGATGATTTTTGGATGGTATGCACGCGCATACGTCATACCCTCTGCCTTAGGTATGTCCGCCTATGTAATCATATAGTAGTAATGTTGGTAAGTGTAATTTTGGAAAAACTAATTGCAACTATGAACGACGGGTTATAGATATAAACTTTAATATCGGTATTTATACCAGGGATGTAAATAAAGTGAGTTTGAGCTTGCTTATGTTTTATATGGTTTAAACTAGAGTTCGGCTTATGAAATGAGTGCTCAGTTGAGTTTGCCTACTTTCTATGTTGTGCCTAAAAAATCGAAGCTCAATTAAGCGCAATGCTCAAGTTCATTAGTTTATTGTAAGCTTATTTAGGGATAAGATTATTATTTGAACTAAAATATCGGCCTAATGTTTGGGTAAACTCTAAAGTCTAATTGAACCTTGGGTATGAGTTAGCTCGAGATCAAGCTCTTTTATTAAATGAGTCTCAAACTAAGCTCGAGCTTGGACTCAAGCTCATTTGAAGTCGGTCAGTGTTGAGTTTTACTGAGTTACTTTTGAATGGCTCACAAACGACTTTGCTCGTTTACACCACTTAACTGCCGATGAAATATTCTAATCACATGGTAATATATTCTAATCTCAAGGTCAGCTCCATAAAACCACTTCTAACAATTTCAAATTACAATTTTTCAAAAATTATTATTTTTTTGTCAAGTATTTTCTAAGAAACTTAAATATTTTATTTATCTGTGTATCCTCAACCGCACAATGACTGACGCCGCGAACTTTTAGAGCCCGACTTCGCCTCTCTCGATGTAAGGCTATAAACATCCATAAGTTGGTCCTCCGTTCAAAATCCCTTCAAACCCATCTTAATGCCCCCACTTGGGTCATAGACTTGAGTTACCAAAAAAGAAACTTAAAAATTTAATCAGGAAGTCCATGTTCGAAGGGGGCAATTTCACCTGATCTTTCATTATCTCGGTATTGATAATATACCATACGGCCAAGCAATGTCGACAGATTTCGATTGTCACGTGTTTTCACATAAACTTATCTTCCGTTATTATGTAAGCCGCCGCTCATTTTTTTTTAAAAAAAATAAAAATAAAATAATCTCACTTCAAACCTCTTTTCAAAAGATCAAATATTATTGAAAATCGTTAACTTACATGAGTTACACAATCACAACAAATATTTAATTATCTTTCAATAAATGAGCACTTTCATATATAGTTATATATTTTTGACAAACTTTCTTTTTTGTTTTTGTTTTTGATTTTTTGGTTACACTATTTTGTTTGATATATCACATGTGATATAACACTAATCGGTAAGTTTGAACACTCAAAATATTATTGTAAAATGCACATAAACATCTATGTAGAACTCCAAACAATTCGGCGTTTTGGTATTGGAAAAAAAAACACATTTTAGCTTTCCAACAATGTATCACACATCATTTATGAACCTCATATTCAATACATTTTATTCATAAAAGCCGAAGAAAACTAAAAAAAATGGAAAGTCAAACTCGCTTGATGTATTACATGTGATATAACACTAATCTGTATGTTCGAACACTTAACATACGGTTAGAAAATGGAAATAAATATTTGTATAAAACTCCAAATGATTAATCGTTTTTGGCATTAAAAAATACATATACTTAGCTTTTCAACCATATATCACACATAACTTTCGAACATCCAAAACATTATAGTTTATTCATAAAAGTTGGAGAAAGTAAGTGATTTTTTATTTTGGAAAATCAACTCATTTGATGTATCACATTTTATATAATACTAATCTGTAAGTTCGAACACTACATGTTGTAAAATGGGCATAAGTATTTGTATACAGCTCTAAAAGATTCACCGTATTTTGCCCCAAAAAATAATATTTATGTCCATTTTAGAACAAAAATGTATTAGAATCTTCAAATTAGTGTTATTTTCTCTAACTTCTATTAATAATTTGTAATGATCTGAAAATTCAAAAATTATGTGTGATATATGGTTGGAAAGCTAAAAATTTGAATTTTTAAATGCAAAAAACGATGAATCATTTAAAGTTTTACACAAATACTTATGTCAATTTTACAACATCACATGTGATACATCATATAAACTCATTTACTTAAAAAGAAAAAAAAAATCGAAAGTATATGAAACTGTTTATCTACTTAAAGATGATTAAATGTTTGTCATAATCATGTTATTTGTTTCGCTTAATGGTTAACGGGTTTTTTTAGATATATATCATTTTCAATAAAGAAAGATGTAGGAAAGTTTAAAAAAAAAAAAAATGAATGTTTTATTTTAGTTAAAAATATAATTTATAATAAGTTCCTCGATCTTCATGTTTTTTAATATAAAATAACTCGTCTTCAAAACATAAACAACGAAAAACTTATCAATATAAATTACTTGTGACTGGTAACATAGTGTAATAATATCAAAACTTATAAATATGTGAAATTCTCCTATTTTATAAATGTTTCATTTAGTTTTTGAGTGGATGACTTTGCAACTAGATATTGTCCTCGCGATACTGGACATTTGAGTTTATTAAAATTCGGTTATTAACATTTTATAAACCGGCAGCAAATCCGGTTACTAACATTTTATAAACCGGCAGCAAATCTTTTATAATCGATCAGACTTAACCATGCCGTCTTTATCCTTTGAATCACAAAATACTCATCTCCAAGCACTACAATCCACCCGTCCTTTCCTTCGCAGCCAGCTTGAAAACATCAACTCCAACCTCCAGAAACCTCATCTTGTCTTGAAATCTGTCGGCACAGGCGAATGCTGGCACAAACACGGCAGTTTCCTTGATCACATCATTGACATATACAGCATACTCAAACTATGGCATAACTTCTAAGAACATTATGCAACAAGTTGCTATTTTGTTAATGGTTTAAATCATCTACTATATTTCTTATCGTCAAATTTCATACTTAGTTTTGGCTCGATCATCTTTTAGGAGTAACTTTCATATTTCATTGATAAAATCTTACGAGAATTCACACAATCATACATGTTCATGTTAATGAACTAAACTCATCATTAGTTAAAAAGTTAAAACTATAGTACTTACAAAAGTTCAAACACTTGTTTATTGTGAAATTTAAACTTAAAAGCTCATTGATTTTACACATCGCAATCACCACCGCTGCCCATCGGATTTTTTTTATTTACAATAATATTTGGTAGGTCTTTTTTCTTTTTTTGCTTAGTTGTTGAAATGTTGAAACATGCTCAGCTTATGGGGCACTTAACTGGCCACTCCTTTATTTTTGGGGACCTGAAATTAAGTAAAATACAAAACAAATAAGAAAAACACATGTATACAAACATATAAGAAACACCAGTATGAATGATGAACGATATTTTTGCGTCGACACAATGGGCTATTATTAACGAAAATGGTCCAACCCACGGGTTAACCCGTGATCATAATAGATAATAAAGTCTATAAATAGGCTAGCGTTAGTTGCAGTAGTACCTCACAACAACATAAACAAACACTTTTTAGCAATACTACCATTGATCATGAAGAATATGTATGCAATGGTGTTTCTTCTCGTTGTTATCACGAGTACGAGCTCAATTTTATGTTTTTCCTCGTACAATGATGGTGATCTTTCATGGTTGTGGATGATCAAACGACCATGCATGATGCAGGAACTGGGATGACCAAGGTACGTTACAATACATGCATGTGTTAGATTGTTAGTTAATAGCGTACCTACTAATTGCTTAAGCTAAAGAGAGCTGCTTGCGCTAATATTAGTATTTCATATATTATTAGCAAACCTCCTTCACTTACCTATATCTCATGTGAAATTAAGAAATTACCAAACTAGGCAAAGACACCTTTAAAATTAAATAATGTCCTCTTCTACCGTCCCTTTGTGCAGGCCAATCCAGTTCAAATTGGAAAATTCCTTTTGAAAGATGGGAAGATATTAACACTTGCACGAAAATCATCCCCAAGTATGAATTGCGTTGGACTTTACCAGCGGTGTGACGCGGCTCATTGGTGCTGTGAAGAGCTTGCTTGCGATGATGTTATCTTCGGAACATGTCGTCGCAACTGTAGGGCTCAGACCGAATATTGCTCCTTTTTCACCCCATCATGTTGCTCTCCCTACACATGCAGTGATAACACTTGTGTCTAGTTTAGTTTGTTAGGGTTTGGTAAGCATGTGTCTGCGTACATGCGTGTGAATCAATCCAATATTGTTGGGTTGATATATATACAGAGACGGAGCCAGTGGGGGGGCTAGAGGGTGCTCGGCCCCCCCTAACAGTGGCGGAACTACCGCATGACAAGGTGCTTCTCAGAATCCATGTTAGAGATTAATGCCTTTTAGAAGGTATGTGTATAAGAAAAATTAGAACCTACAATAGAATTAGATTGGAAACTACCTTACATCTAGATGCGAAGAAAGAAAGACAAGGAGCAATTAGAATAAATAATACGAGTAAAAAAGAAAGAAACTCATATTTTGCTTCAATGGTGGTTTTGAAGTCTCTGTTTCTAACGAGGAAGATGACTTATAAAGTTATAAAAGGAAAAAATAAATTTTATTTTATTGTCTTGTGACTTAGTGGAACAGTTGTGTGGTTTTATTAACAAAGTTCAATTTTGAACCTTCTAGTTTATAGTTTATCAATTTAGTTATACATAAAGGATTATGATTGAACCTGTTTTGTAAAAAAACCACTATATTAGTTCATATTATGATGGAACCATTTCGCTACCATTTGCGCAAACCTTTGCTCAGTTTGTACATTTTATCAACTGATCTTTTAATTGTATGTTACTAATGGAAAAAGTATCATTGAACTCGCATATCGAATGATTCAAACTTCATCCAACCTCTAAAACAAAAGATCGTATGTTACTATCGAAAAAAATTTGAGCCCCCCCTAATAAAAAATCCTGGCTCCGTCCCTGTATATATATATGTGTGTGTCGTGTACTGTCTACAATAATTTAACATATATATCAATGATTTCACGTCATTGATATGGGTTTGAATTCCGTGGTGTGTTTGTTATTGTGTTTAATGAAATGTGCATTGCACTACTGTTTCTACTTCGGTAATGTCGAAAGCAACATTTAGTTATATGCATGGACACTATATTGTATCCTCATTGGATTGAATGCAATTGAGATTTATTTGAACAATGTAGATAAACTATACACTTGCCTTAACATGCTAAAATTTTGAAGCACTCGTTTCCATGTTATAAATAGAAGGGCATTTACATCTATATCCTTAACAAACTTAAAAATTACATCAATATCCTTTCAAATTTGATAATTACTTCATTATCCTTCTAAAACTATAAAAATACACATGTATGTCCAAAACATATTTTATCATATTTATATTGATTCTAAAATTAAAACCTGTAATATAAATATTATCTAATTTGTAACATTACCTTTTTACCCTTCTTTTTTAGTTAACCAACCACAGTTTTTAAAAGGCATTTTGTTGCAAAGATGAGATTGCAATTAAAATAAACCAATCTTCAAAATTGATAATCATATATCCACTAGATGAATTGGCAATACCAAAGTATATATAGAAATCAAAAAGAAGAAACTGAAACAGGTGAGATAGCATCTTTTATGTCGAGTGGGAATATTTAACGCAATTTTTTGTATTAAAAAAATTGAAAGCCAAAATTGATTTGTTGAATATTAATCTCTAAATTGCAGTTTATATTCCTCAAAATTGCATTTTAGCTTTAAGTAAAAGACACGTCCAGTGGTTTCTATTAGTTGAAGATTTGATATTTTTAATTTGATGAATGAAGGGTATATATATGTAATATAACATGCTAAAACATTTATATAAAAGTACTTAATATTAAATTCATTTAAATATGATAAAATGTGTTTTGGATATACATGTGTATTATAGGGTTTTGAAAGGATATTGAAGTAATTATAAAATTTGAAAGGATATTGATGTAATTTTAAAGTTTTCTAAGGATATAGACGTAAATCTCCCAATAAAGGAGCCCAACCTACACGAGTCATTCGAAGAGGTTGGAGATATAGTAGATGTCTAAGTGACCAAAAAGGTAAAACGGTGAGTTGTAAACGTTCGAGCTCTCATTAAATAGGATTTGGATTCGGAGACTCAAACTTGGAGCTAACACGCTTAAGTTTAAAAGATGTACTTCCATTCCTCATTAGTATACCTGTATATATGGTCTTATACTTATAATGCTTTTCAAGGACTTCGAATATAGATAGCTTGAAGCAACTACTTCGAAAAAAATTCAGACTGTTTATTATGATGATTTAAATATCATATTATAGTAGAAGAACCTGTGCGATTTGTTTCTATTTAGTTTGTAGACTTTTCACGTAACTAGTCAATTAGGAGTAGATAAGAAGGATAAATTAGGTATGCAATTTCTAGAAGCAAAATATGAAAACCAGTATGGTCTTAAGCAGTGTAGCACCGAAACGGGAACGATACGGGAACGGGAAACGGCAAAAATAAAAAATTCAAGATACGGGAACGTCATAGATAAGGCAAAAAAAAAAAAAAAAAAAAAAAAAAAAAAAAAAATTAGCATAATCATAGTCATCTAACAATTTTTAACTAGTAGTATATATTTAACTAAATCGAAGTGTATATAAATGAACGAGCTTGTTCTTAAGTATTTTCTACTTGGCTACAAATAAAGCATGAAAAAAATACTGCTACTATGTATTATATAGCTAAATTTGCAACAACTTAATTATTTAACAAAGAAAAAATGATCAAACCATTTTATAAAAAAATAAGAATGATTAGAAAAGAGTACAAATATTCACAGTTACCTATGACTTCTTATCTACTTTCACGTGAATCCATTATGTTTTATTTTTCTCTTTCTTAAACCCATTATCTTCTTCATGTATCTTCTTCATTCAAATAGTGTTCCAAAATAACTTTCAGAAACTAGAACTCGGTTATGTCCTTTTTGCGCTTCACTTGGCCGGTTCCCAACCGTTTGGAATAAAAAAGCCCATTAAAACACATAAGAAACGGCTTGGAAACTTCTTGGAAATCCAGAAATGGCATGGAAATCCGGAAACGGCTAGGGAAACGGCAGGGAAACGTTTCGGGGGAGTATCCGTTCCCACCACGTTTCCAAACGGGAACGCGAGGCTAATAGGCGTTTCGGTGCAACACTGGTCTTAAGTTGCTTCTAAAACATTTCCAGTGACATTGAACCCCATCTTTTAGTCTTCATGATATCTTTTTTTATATGGGTGGTTAACGTAGTAATGAATCGTTCTTTGACTTCACGCCTTCTTGAATCTTTTTTACAAATAAAAACACGGTCTCATTTGAACATTGTGTAAAATGTTACCTTGTATCATTCAAAGTAGGTGTTGTATTCTCTTCTCTATATGTACCACTTGCAACCTCTCGCCACTCTCCGTGTATCGCTCACACTTCATAATCGAACTCTAGATCTAGCCTGCAAGAAAATGATGCGGTTGGATTCGGAATGAGACTTAATGATGACCCATTTTTCCATTTCTCTAACATGCTGGCCATCGTCAATCGCACCAAAGACCTTCTCCTTCTCGTGTCCCACCCGCATAATGGCCTCCCCCGTCCCCTATGCCACTCGTACATCTCCTCGTTAATCAAATCGAATACTAATATTCAAACCGATACCCGTACTCAAGTATGTCACCGCAATCCTCTATTAAACCAAACACCCCGCCAACAACCTCCGAGCCACAAAGCACTTATTTGCAAACCTTGTTGGAATCACCAACCTTTCCTCGGAGGAGAACTTGAGAACATCGACGTCAATCTACCTCCCTAATCGCCATCTTGAAATCTGTTCAATGGAGAGTCTTGGCACAAGCATGGCGACTTCTCGACCATCTTTTCAACACCTACCATATCCTCAAGCTTTGGGTGCACCATATGCAGATGTCTGCGGTCTCTTCCACTCGCTTACTCTAATCCTTACATAAGTCTAGCCATTTTGAACCTTCCACCGCCGCAACACCATACGAACACATGTTGGTGAGGTTGCAGAGCGATTAATTCACTTGTTATACCTCCATGACTTATCCATGATGATCCGTTGTTTCATTATCCCGATGAACTGAGCTCGCAACACCTTATAGGTCCGAAAAATCTTTGACTAATGCACAAAAGGAGTTTTGAGGCCGGAGATGAAGAATGGAGGAAGAAACTTGATTGGTTTTACTGCAGACGGATCGTGTTGAAGCATATCAAAACAGTGAAGACGCGCATCTATCGAGGAAATAGTAGCAACTTTCTTGCTTATAACAATGGCGATTTGGTGACCGTTTTCGGTTTTCAAGATGTATTGTTCGATAATTCGGATGGAATGATGCAATTTTTCGTAATGATTATGCAACCGGATTATGGCTGTGGGATGGAAAGCCGGGACTATGGATGAACTCCATATCGAGAATGGGAGCAATTTACACTCGATCATGCGAGAAGAGCAAATGTCTGTGATTGAACAATCACAATCAGCCAACATCACCTCGGTAAAGTTGGTTTAATTTTTGGTAAAAGGGTACAAAAGGTAGAGTTTTATTAAGAAAATCGAATCTAAACAAGCTAGATATACAAGTCTCCTAGTAAAATCAACATTTTGGAGCATACATCAATCTAGGTTATGTGGTATTGTTACCCTGGCGCTTCGGTAAAGACGAGATCATAAAAATAAATGCCAAAATATGAAGAACACTGCATGCAGCCTAACTATAATCTTATACAGTTAGTTGGACTACAATATATAAATGATATCCAAAGGCAACTCTCCCATCAAATACTACAAGTACAAAGATTGTGGTTGCTAAGGTAACTAGCTACATTATCTTCTACGGAGTATCTCTTTAGCAATGCCAAAACAAAAACCGATGTTGTTGGTAGTATTAAAATCCAAACGGTGATTTTTCCTCGCTTCCACCTTCTCCATATTGGTCGCTCCATTTCCGAGTTCGTTCATGCTCGCCGCATCACAAGCAACAGATGGCCCCACCTATAGTTTTAAGATTTAGAGACTTCTATACAAATAACCAACACTTTAAATAAAATTACTAAAACTACCAAAGGCAATAATAATCTAAAACTTTTATGAAAAGGCCGGTTAAATATAAACACTTAGCCAAATCAACCCACTCGAAGCAATGGGTCAAAACCGAGCATAAGAACGGATAAAAGATCGTGAAAGACTACCCGCTTTCGATTGAATGAAATCATCCAAACCGAGCGTTCTTAATGTTGGGGTCGATCACAACTTTTTCCCGCAACACATTGCTATATAAAACCGCTTCTAACAATTTCAAATTACACTTTTTCAAAAGTTATTATTTTTCTGTTAAGTATTTTCTAATAAACTTAAATATTTAATCAGGAATTCCATGTTCAAAGGGGGCAATTTCACTTGATCTTTCACTATTTTGTGCTCAAAAACAATATCTCAAGTATTGATAATTTCATCTTAACACAGCAGAAAGACAAACCAAATATATCTAAACCAAAATTGTTTGAAGAATATTTATCTAAGCAAATCAATTTTGACCTTTTGATAAAATAGAATTCACCTAGCTTAATTGTTCAATGAGGACAAAATAGTTATTTTGTGCATCTAATAACAACATATATGGCCGAGCCATGCCGACATGTTTTGATTGTCACGTGTGTTGTCTCTTCTAACATAAACTTATCTTCTTTCACTATCCAAGATAACAAAACTTATCTTCTTCTTTTCCTATCCAAGAAAACAGAACTTATTTTGGAGGACCCGAAATTTACTCGTATACAAACAAATAAGAAACACATGTATAAATGATAAACGATTTTGTGCGTCACAATTGGCTATAATTAGAAAAACGTGGAATGTTTGGAAACATTTAATCGTAGATGGTCCAGTTACACCAAAATGGTTTTCCGGGTCCAACCGAAACTTACGGGTTAACCACCCGTGATCATAATATATAGATAATAAAGTCTATAAATAGACTAGCGCTAGTTGCAGTAGTACCTCACAAAACAAGCACTTGTTAGCAATACTACCATAAAAGATTTTGATCATGAAGAATATCTTCTTCTTTTCCTATCCAAGAAAACAGAACTTATTTTGGAGGACCCGAAATTTACTCGTATACAAACAAATAAGAAACACATGTATAAATGATAAACGATTTTGTGCGTCACAATTGGCTATAATTAGAAAAACGTGGAATGTTTGGAAACATTTAATCGTAGATGGTCCAGTTACACCAAAATGGTTTTCCGGGTCCAACCGAAACTTACGGGTTAACCACCCGTGATCATAATATATAGATAATAAAGTCTATAAATAGACTAGCGCTAGTTGCAGTAGTACCTCACAAAACAAGCACTTGTTAGCAATACTACCATAAAAGATTTTGATCATGAAGAATATGTATGCAATGGTGTTTCTTCTCGTTGTTATCACGAGTACGAGCTCGATTTTATGTTTGTCCTCGAACAATGATGGTGATCAGGAGATTTTCATGGTGGTGGACGATCAAACGACCATGCATGATGCAGGAACTGGGATGACCAAGGTACGTTACATGCATGTGTTAGATTGTTAGTTAATAGAGTACGTACTAATTGCTTACCTCCTTCACTTACCTATATCTCATGTGAAATTAAGAAACCAGACTAGGCAAAGACACCTTTAAAATTGAATAATGTCCTCTTCTCCCATCCCTTTGTGCAGGCCAATCCAGTTCAAACTAGAAAATTCCTTTTGAAAGATGGGAAGATATTAACACTTGCACGGAAATCATCCCCGAGTATGAATTGTGTTGGACTTGACCAGCGGTGTGGGGCGCTTCATCATTGCTGTGAAGGGCTTTCTTGCGATGATATTTTTTTCGGAACATGTCGTAGCGACTGTCGTCCTCGGGGCCACCTTTGCAACTTTTTGTCCTCATGTTGCTCTCCCTACGTATGCAGAGATGGCTATTGTGACTAGTTTAGTTTGTTAGGGTTTGATAAGCATGTGTCTGCGTACATGCGTGTGAATCAATCCAATATTGTTGGGTTTATATGTATGTGTGTGTGTGTGTTGGGGTGGGGTGGGGGAGGGGGGTTAAAAATAAGGCATGCATGTAGATATATACGGTGTGTCGTGTACTGTCTACAATAATTTAACATATCAATGATTTCACGTCATTGATATGTGTTTGAATTCCGTGGTGTGTTTGTTATTGTGTTTAATGAAATGTGCATTGCACTAATGTTTCTACTTTGGTAATGTCGAAAGCAACATTTAGTTATATGCATGGACACTATATTGTATCCTCACTGGGTTGAATGCAATTGAGATTTATCTAAACAATGTAGATAAAACTATACACTTGCCTATTAACAAGCTAAAATTTTGAAGCACTCGTTTCCATGTTATAAATAAGCCCAATCTACACGAGTCATTCGAAGAGGTTGGAGATATAGTAGATGTCTAAGTGACCAAAAAGGTGAGTTGTAAACGTTCGAGCTCTCATTAAATCGGATTTGGATTGGGAGACTCAAACTTGGAGCTAACTAACATGCTTAAGTTTAAATGATATTATTCCATTTCTCTTGAGTATACCTGTATATATGGTCTTATACTTATAATGCTTTTCAAGGACTTCGAATATAGATAGCTAGCCTGAAGCAACTACTTCAATCATGAATCATCATAGCTCCTGAAAATTCAGACCGTTTATGATGATTTAGATATCATATTATAATAGAAGAACGTGTGCGATTTTTTTCTATTTAGTTTATAAGTCGCATAGACTTTTCACGTAACTAGTCAATTAGGAGTAGATAAGAAGGATGAATTAGTTATGCAACTTCTAGAAGCAAAATATGAAAACCGGTATGGTCTTAAGTTTCTCCTAAAACATTTCCAGTGACATTGAACACCATCTTTTAGTCTTCATGATATCGTTTATATATGGGTGGTTAACTGTAGTACGTAACTGTTCTTTGACTTCACGTTCTTGCTGAATCTTTTTTTTACAAATAAAAACTCGGTCTCATTTGAACATTGTGTAAAATGTTACCTTGTATCATTCAAAGTAGGTGTTGTGTTCTTTTTTAAAGACCTTAGCAGAACATGAGTATTCTCTTCTCTATATGTAGCACTTGCAACCTCTGCCACTCTCCTGTGTCTCGTTCACACTTCATAATCTGAACTCTGGATCTAGTCTGCAAGAAAATGATGCGGTTGGATTCTGGAATGAGACTTACTGACAACCCATTTTCCATTTCTCTAATACTGATGGCCATCGTCAACTGCACCAGCAGCCGTCTTCTTTCTCGTGTCCCACCCGCATAATGGCCCTCCCCCGGCCCCTATGCCACTCTCGTACGTCTCCCTCGTTGATCAATCTGAATACTAATATTCAAACTGATACCTGTACTCAAGTATGTCGCTGCAATCCTCTATTAAACCAAACACCCCTGCCAACAACCTCTGAGCCACAAAGCAATTATTTGCAAACCTTGTTGGAATCAGCCCAACCGTTCCTCAGAGGTGAACTTGAGAACATCGACGTCAATCTACCCTCCCTAATCGCCATCTTGAAATCTGTTGGGGCTGGAGAGTGCTGGCACAAGCATGACAGCTTCCTCGACCACCATTTCAACACCTACCGTATCCTCAAGGTTTGGGGTGCACCAGATGAAGTATGTCTCTGCAGTCTCTTCCATTCTGCTTACTCTAATTATTACTTAAGTCTAGCCATTTTTTACCCTTCCACTGGCCGCAGCACCATACGAACACATGTTGGTGAGGTTGCAGAGCAGTTAATTCACTTGTTCTGTGTCATACCTCGCCAGCAGCTTGCCAGCTTATCCATGATGATCTGCTGTTTCATTTTCCCGATAAATCTGAGCTCGTGCAACACCTTATAGATTCTGAAAAATCTTGGACTAATGCACGAAAAGGAGTTTTTGAGGCCAGAGATGAAGAATGGAGGAAGAAACTTCAGTTGGTTTTGCCTGCAGACGGGATCGTGTTGAAGCATATAAAAACAGGTGAAGACGTGTATCTATCAAGGAAAATAATTGCAACTTTCTTGCTTATAACAATGGCAGATTTCAGTGACCAGTTTTGCGGTTTTCAAGATGTATTGCTCAATAATTCAGATGGAATGATGCAATTTTCTGGTAATGATTATGCAACCGGATTATGGCCAGGGGATGGAAAGCCAGGACTATGGATGAACTCCATATCGAGAATGGGAGCAATTTACACTCTGATCATGCGAAAAGAGCAAATGTACACGATTGAACAATCACAATCAGCCAACATCAACAGCCAAGATAAAGAAATCGAGCTGGTGACACCACCAGTTTTTGACAACTGCACCAGAGTTTTGAGTGCTAAGGATCATATAGAGGCAAGGGATTTGTATTGGGAAGGTGTGTGTAATGCGTCGAAGAAAGGATTAGATTGATGTGAAGAGGTGTTAAAAGGAGCACGGAGAAGAACCCATTTGTTGGCTAGCCGCATGTGGTTTTGGGTCAGATCTATTTAAGCCAAGGTAGGTTCGAAGAGGCACAGAAGGAGAGTGAAGAACGGTTGTGACTTCTATTGGAATGGGGAAGTCCGTGGGATAAGAGAATGCCATGGGAAGGTTGGGTTGCATGGTATCGAGTCTTGGTTATGAAAGCCAAGGAGAAATCATGGCCTGATACTTCATGGGGGATCCTCAATCTGGGACTTGTTCGATAGTGTCAGAAGTCTATTGCAACGATATACTATATTAACGGAGGCTGTATAATATGCCTAACAGTATAAGTGTGTATTCAGTGATGGCCTAAATCAATCTATATAAAATGAAGAGAGCTTGCTTTACTACTACTTGTAAAATGATGTTCTCTAGCAGATGAAGCGTTCATGTTCTCTAGATTATTGGAGGCTGTATAATATGTCTAATAGTATAAGTGTGTATTCTTATATTCTGATAGAATGTTAAAAATCAATCTGAAACATATTGTAAATGTCATATCTTTCAAGATGCACACTTTCAACACTGATCAGAGGATGTGATAAGGTAATTTAATGAAAAGCAATTGACTTTCAAGAAGGTTACTAGGTTACATATATAACATATGACTAAGTGCAAAGACCAGCTAAAATCAGCTAGTTAGGAAGAACAAAGTCTTTTTTTCTAGGTTACTTATATAAAAATGGCTTCTTGAATGTAAAAGCAGCTCGTTAGTTAAGACTTAGAATTTGTTCAAAAAAAGTTAAGACTAAGAAGAAAGAATGAAAAAATGAAAAATAGGTAGGAAAAAAGCTATAAATTCATAACGTACTTTACAAAAAAACTCACTATGCTCTGTCTACTTCACTTATTGGCATAATACATAACCGTTTTCATTTTATTCGGTTATTTTCTGTCTATTTTTATCTCGTTTTAAATCGTCCATTTTATCTGCTTTTCATTTTAATCGTCCGGATAAAAGCAGATAAAAACGGATAAAATTGTTTGTATTATCCACGCCAAAATGGATAAAACGACGTAAAATATTACGAGTAAAAGGATAAAACTGCTTTTATTATCCACGTCAAAGCGGATAAAAACGGACAGAAAATAACCGAATAAAATGAAAATTGTTATGTATTATGACAATAAGTGAAGTAGATAGAGCATGATGAGTTTTTTTGTAAAGTACGTTATGAATTTATAGCTTTTTTTCCAAATAGGTAAATATGGTTACATACATTTACCATTACCTCTATATTTATACTCCACATAAAATAACTCGGTAAAATTTGTTTAATTTTTGGTAAAAGGGTACAAAAGGCAGAGTTTTATTAAGAAAAACAGAATCTAAACAAGCTAGATATACAAGTCTCCTAGTAAAATCACTGTTTTGGAGCATACATCAATCTAGGTTATGTGGTATGGTTACCCCTGGCGTTCCAGGTAAAGACTAGATCATAAAAAATAAATGCAAAAACTATGAAGAACACTGGTATCAGCAGCTAACTATAATCTTACACTCTTAGTTGGACTACAATATATAAACGATATTCAAAGGCAACTCTCCCATCAATTACTACAAGTACAAAGATTGTGGTTGCTAAGGTAACTAGCTACATTATATTCTACGGAGTATCTCTTTAGCAATGCCAAAACAAAACCGATGCTGTTGGTAGTATCAAAATCCAAACGGTGATTATCTTCTACTGAGTTCGTTCATGCTTGCCGCATCATAAGCAACAGATGGACCCACTGTTGGCCCAGTTTTACGGATCTTTAATCAAAATATACCAAAAGTATGAAATAATCTCTATTTTCTTATAAATATGTCATGAATGATTCTTTACATGTTCTATTCTATTTATACAAAGTGAAACGGTACATAGTGAACCGTTGTGTCGGTTAAAGGATATGGCAGTTATAGTGTAACTGCTATATAACCGTTTATGTAACTGTTTCTTGTTGTCTTTCGTTGACGTTTGTTGACCGGGTCATAATGGGTGTTGACTTGGGTCGCTGGGTTGGGTAGATTGGGATTAACCCAATATTCTCCCCCTTAATCACAATCGCTGCGACGTAGGTCTTTAAGTCTTTTGTAGTCGTCTCCATTTTGCTTCATTCTGCATTCTCTGTTGTTTCTGCATTCTCTGCGGTTTTTGCATTCTCTGCGGTTTCTGCAATCTCTGTTGTTACTGCAATCTCTGCTGTTTTTGCAATCTCTGCTGTTACTGCAATCTCTGCTGTTTTTGCACTCTATGCTGTTTTTGAAATCTCTGCTGTTACTGCAATCTCTGCTGTTTTTGCAATCATTGCGGTTTCTCATTGTATCATTTCTCTTCAGTTATAGCCGCCATAAGTAATGTTGGCTCTAAGTCTTCTTCAATAAAATTTGAATGTTCTCTGACTTGATTCTTGCGTTTATTTTGACATTCATATGCATAATGTCCAAGTTTGTGGCATCGGTAGCATGTGACTTGAGATTTGTCTCTTGTATCTTCTTCAAAAGACGCTCGTTCTTCCTTTTTAGATTGATAATTGTTCTTGTCTTGTTGTCGGCCTTGAGACTGGTTAAATCTTCCCTGACCATATTCTCTAAAAGGTTTTCCTTGTCCTTTATGTCGTGTGAACATCAAAGTCTCTTGATTGTTCACTTGCTTATCCTTCTTAAACTTAATCCTTTCTTCATAGGTCTTAAGTCTTCCAATTGCTTCTTCCATAGTCATTTCACTTAGGTCGGAATATTGTTCTATAGATGCGACTATTTGCAGATACCTATCGGGTACTACATTTAGTAGTTTCCGTACTAAGGTTTCATCTTCTATGGTGTGTCCTAGACTAGCGGCTTTGTTTACGAGAGTTGTAAGTTTTGTAGCAAAGGTGTCAATTGTCTCGTCTTCCTTCATTTGTAACATCTCAAAATCAGATTTGAGTGTTTCTAGTCTTGCTTGTTGAACTCTGTTTTCGCCAACGTGTCTAGTTTTCAAAGCATTCCAAATGTCCTTCGCGGTTTTGTGCTTTGTTATTTGAAGTAATTGTTCCTCGGGTAAGGCTCGATAAAGGAAAGCAATAGCGGTTTTCTCTTTTGTCTTATTGGGTTGAGTCGACTCAGTCGGCTCTATTGTTTCCCATAAGTTATTTGCTTCGAGAATGATTTTCATGTGAATTGCCCATAATGAGTAATTCGCGGGCTTTAGGATTGGGCATTGAAATTGGGGTGTACTATTTGTAAAATTAGTACTAGGTTCCTTATTTCCACTTCCTTTCGTCATATTTTAAATTTATTGACAATTAAAAATTATCTCCAAAAATCTAACACGAGGTGTGTTGAAAAACGTTTTATTTTTCCTTATAGGCTATAAAACTTTATAGGACTGGTTTTTAAATCCTAAACTATCCTCGGAGATTATTATATTTTAAAAACGAATAACCTAAGGTTAATTTCTTAAAAGTTATTCCTAATGATATAATAAGCAGTGTAGTCACTTGGTTATTATATTCTAAAAATGATAAGATACTTAAGGGTATAATGTAGTAACTTATCAAAAAATAAATAAAACTATACTAAAGATAAGTATAAGTTTTAAAAAAAAATGAAAGGATGGATTTGAAATTCTCGAAACCTGGGGGGGTTAAAATAAAACCCGTAGCCCTAAATAATCCTTGTGTTTGCCCTCTTTTTCTTATCTTTTCTTCTGAGAGAAAAAAACGTGTCTCTTGTGGAGACTGAAAACCACTTCGTCTTCTTCTTTCTTCTGGGTTGAAAGGTTTTCTTCTCCTCTCCTTGATGGTCAATCGCTGGCCTTCCTTTCTCCTCCGGTTTGATGTGTTCTTCGCGAGCACAAATTGATCCCACAAAATGAAACTAGGGTTTCAATGAATTGGGGGTTTTCAATATCCATGAGAGATTAAACGATTGGATATGGGATAGAGTCGATTGGTGACTCAAATAAAGTTCTGGACTTGATTTTGATTCGGAACAGGTGTGTTTGTTCTAATTTGAATCTTTAATTCTGCCATAAATTGATGACTTCGTTTTGGTTTTTGTTTGAATCAATATATAAACGATTTTAATTCGTTTCTGATCCTTTGTGGATAAAAAAAAAAGTTTCGATGAAAGAAAAAAAATACGAATGAAAGATTTTGTTGCCGAGTATGAGCAGTCACTTATGTGATTGTTCCCTTGGTGCGACAAACGTATATGGAACACAAAAGATGATATCTTTTGATTTTGTGTGTCGGATTATTTTGCAGATTTTTTTTTTTCGAAACTGTTTTAGGGTTCTTATTGATTCTGAAACTTAAAACGAAAAAGGTATATGATGAATCAGGCTCTGATACCAATTGTTGGCCCAGTTTTACGGATCTTTAATCAAAATATACCAAAAGTATGAAATAATCTCTATTTTCTTATAAATATGTCATGAATGATTCTTTACATGTTCTATTCTATTTATACAAAGTGAAACGGTACATAGTGAACCGTTGTGTCGGTTAAAGGATAGGGCAATTATAGTGTAACTGCTATATAACCGTTTATGTAACTGCTTCTTGTTGACTTTCGTTGAGGTTGACTTTTGTTGACTTTTGTTGACCGGGTCATAATGGGTGTTGACTTGGGTCGCTGGGTTGGGTAGATTGGGATTAACCCAATACCCACCTGTAGTTTTAAGATTTAGACTTCTATATTAATAACTAACACGTTAAAAAAATTACTAAAACTACTAGTACAATAATAATCTAATACTTTTATGAAAAAGGCCAGTTAAATATAAAGTATAAACACTTATCCAAAGCAACCCACTCAGAAGCAATGGGTCAAAACTGATAATAAGAACAGATAAAAGATCAGCAAAGACTACCTTCGCTTTTGATTGAATGAAATCATCCAAACTGTAGTTTTAAGATAAACACTTAGCCAAATCAACCCACTCAGAAGCAATGGGTCAAAACTGAGCATAAGAACAGATAAAAGATCAGGAAAGACTACCTTCGCTTTTGATTGAATGAAATCATCCAAACTGAGCGGTCTTAATGTTGGGGTCGTATCACAACTTTTTCCCTGCAAAACATTGCTATATAAAACCACTTCTAACAATTTCAAATTACACTTTTTCAAAAGTTATTATTTTTATGTTAAGTATTTTCTAAGAAACTTAAATATTTAATCAGGTAGTCCATGTCCGAAGGGGGAAATTTCACTTGATCTTTCATTATTTTGTGCTAAAAAAAAATCTCAGTATTGATAATTTCATCTTAACACAGCAGAAAGACAAACCAAATATATCTAAACCAGAATTGTTTGTAGAATATTTATCTAAGCAAATCGATTTTGAACTTTTGATAAAATAGAATTCACCTAGCTTAATTGTTCAATGAGGACAAGATAGTTATTTTGTGCATCTAATAACATATATGGCCATGTTTTGATTGTCACGTGTGTCGTGTCTTGTGACATAAACTTATCTTCTTTTCCTATCCAAGATAACAAAACTTATCTTCTTCTTTTCCTATCCAAGAAAACAAAACTTATCTTCTTCTTTTCCTATCCAAGAAAACAGAACTTATTTTGGGGGACCTGAAATTTACTTGTATAGAAAACAAATAAGAAAGACATGTGTATAAATGATAAACGATTTTGTGCGTCACAATTGGCTATAATTAAGTAGAGACACGTGGAATGTTTGGAAACATTTAATCGTAGATGGTCCAGTTACACCAAAATGGTTTTCCGGGTCCAACCGAAACTTACGGGTTAACCACCCGTGATCATAATATATAGATAATAAAGTCTATAAATAGACTAGCGCTAGTTGCAGTAGTACCACACAACAACATAAACAAACACTTTTTAGCAATACTACCATAACAGATTGATCAGCATGAAGAATATGTATGCAATGGTGTTTCTTCTCGTTGTTATCACGAGTACGAGCTCGATTTTATGTTTTTCCTCGAACAATGATAATGATCAGGAGATTTTCATGGTTGTGGATGATCAAACGACCATGCATGATGCAGGAACTGGGATGACCATGGTACGTTACATGCATGTGTTAGATTGTTAGTTATAATAGAGTACTAATTGCTGAAGCTAAAGAGAGATGCTTATTAATATTTTCATAGTATATCATTAGCAAACCTCCTTCACTTACCTATATCTCATGTGAAATTAAGAAACCAATTGGCAAAGACACCTTTAAAATTAAATAATGTCCTCTTCTACCGTCCCTTTGTGCAGGCCAATCCAGTTCAAATTGGAAAATTCCTTTTGAAAGACGGGAAGATATTAACACTTGCACGAAAATCATCCCCGAGTATGAATTGCATTGGACCTTACCAGCGGTGTGACGCGGCTCATTGGTGCTGTGAAGAGCTTGCTTGCGATGATGTTATCTTCGGAACATGTCGTCCCAACTGTAGGGCTCGGACCGAAGCTTGCTCCTTTTTCACCCCATCATGTTGCTCTCCCTACACATGCAATGATGGCACTTGTTACTAGTTTAGTTTGTTAGGGTTTGGTAAGCATGTGTCTGCGTACATGCGTGTGAATCAATCCAATATTGTTGGGTTGATATATATATATATACGTGTGTCGTGTACTGTCTACAATAACTTAACATATCAATGATTTCACGTCATTGATATGGGTTTGAATTACGTGGTGTGTTTGTTATTGTGTTTAATGAAATGAGCATTGCACTACTGTTTCTACTTTGGTAATGTCGAAAGCAACATTTAGTTATATGCATGGACACTATTGTATCCTCATTAGGTTAAATGCAATTGAGATTTATCTAAACAATGTAGATAAGACTATACACTTGCCTTTCAACATGCTAAAATTTTGAAGCACTCGTTTCCATGTTATAAATAAGCCCAATCTACACGAGTCATTCGAAGAGGTTGGAGATATAGTAGATGTCTAAGTGACCAAAAAGGTAAAAAGGTGAGTTGTAAACGTTCGAGCTCTCATTAAATCGGATTTGGATTGGGAGACTCAAACTTGGAGCTAACATGCTTAAGTTTAAAAGATATACTTCCATTCCTCATTAGTATACCTGTATATATGGTCTTATACTTAATTATAATGCTTTTCAAGGACTTCGAATATAGATAGCTTGAAGCAACTACTTCAATCATGAATCATCATAGCTCCTGAAAATTCAGACTGTTTATGATGATTTAAATATCATATTATAGTAGAAGAACCTGTGCGATTTGTTTATATTTAGTTTATAAGTCACATAGACTTTTCACGTAACTAGTCAATTAGGAGTAGATAAGAAGGATAAATTAGGTATGCAATTTCTAGAAGCAAAATATGAAAACCAGTATGGTGTTAAGTTGCTTCTAAAACATTTCCAGTGACATTGAACCCCATCTTTTAGTCTTCATGATATCTTTTTTTATATGGGTGGTTAACTGTAGTACGTAATTGTTCTTTGACTTCACGCTCTTGCTGAATCTTTTTTTTTTTACAAATAAAAACTCGGTCTCATTTGAACATTGTGTAAATTGTAAAATGTTACCTTGTATCATTCAAAGTAGGTGTTGTGTTCTTTTTTAAAGACCTTAGCAGAACATGAGTATTCTCTTCTCTATATGTAGCACTTGCAACCTCTGCCACTCTCCGGCCTGTGTCTCGTTCAAACTTCATAATCTGAACTCTAGATCTAGCCTGCAAGAAAATGATGCGGTTGGATTCTGGAATGAGACTTACTGACAACCCATCGTCAACTGCACCAGCAGCTGTCTTCTTTCTCGTGTCCCACCCACATTATGGCCCTCCCCCGGCCCCTACGCCACTCTCCTACGTCTCCCTCATTGATCAATCTGAATACTAATATTCAAACTGATTCCCGTACTCAAGTATGTCACTGCAATCCTCTAACAAACCAAACGACCCTGCCAACAACCTCTGAGACACAAAGCACTTACTTGCAAACCTTGCTGGAATCAGCTCAACCGTTCCTCAGAGGAGAACTTGAGAACATCGACATCAATCTACCCTCCCTAATCGCCATCTTGAAATCTGTTGGGGCTGGAGAGTTCTAGCACAAGCATGGCAGCTTCCTCGACCACCTTTTCAACACCTACCTTATCCTCAAGCTTTGGGGTGCACCAGATACAGTGTGTCTGTGCGGTCTCTTCCATTCTGCTTACTCTAATTCTTACTGAAGTCTAGCCATTTTTGACCCTTCCACTGGCCGCAACACCATACGAACACATGTTGGTGAGGTTGCAGAGCAGTTAATTCACTTGTTATACCTCGCCAGCAGCTTATCCATGATGATCTGTTGTTTCATTATCCCGATGAATCTGAGCTCGTGCAACACCTTATAGGGTCTGAAAAATCTTTGACTAATGCACAAAAAGGAGTTTTTGAGGCCAGAGATGAAGAATGGAGGAAGAAACTTCAGTTGGTTTTGCCTGCAGACAGGATCGTGTTGAAGCATATCAAAACAGGTGAAGACGTGCATCTATCGAGGGAAATAGTAGCAACTTTCTTGCTTATAACAATGGCAGATTTCAGTGACCAGTTTTTCGGTTTTCAAGATGTATTGTTCGATAATTCAGATGGAATGATGCAATTTTCTGGTAATGATTGTGCAACCGGATTATGGCCAGGGGATGGAAAGCCAGGACTATGGATGAACTCCATATCGAGAATGGGAGCAATTTACACTCTGATAATGCGAGAAGAGCAAATGTACGCGATTGAACAATCACAATCAGCCAACATCACCTCGGTAAAGTTCGTTTAATTTTTGGTAAAAGGGTACAAAAGGCAGAGTTTTATAAAGAAAATCAGAATCTAACCAAGCTAGATATACAAGTCTCCTAGAAAAATCACTGTTTTGGAGCATACATCAATCTAGGTTATGTGGTATTGTTACCCCTGGCGTTTCAGGTAAAGACGAGATCATAAAAAATAAATGCCAAAAATATGAAGAACACTGGTATCAGCAGCTAACTATAATCTTATACAGTTAGTTGGACTACAATATATAAATGATATCCAAAGGCAACTCTCCCATCAAATACTACAAGTACAAAGATTGTGGTTGCTAAGGTAACTAGCTAAATTATCTTCTACGGAGTATCTCTTTATCAATGCCAAAACAAAAAACCGATGCTGTTGGTAGTATTAAAATCCAAACGGTGATTTTTTCCTGCTTCCACCTTCTCCATATTGGTCGTTCCATTTCCTGAGTTCGTTCATGCTCGCCGCATCACAAGCAACAGATGGCCCCACCTATAGTTTTAAGATTTAGAGACTTCTATACTAATAACTAACACTTTAAATAAAATTACTAAAACTACCAGTGCAATAATAATCTAAAACTTTTATGAAAAGGCCAGTTAAATATAAACACTTAGCCAAATCAACCCACTCAGAAGCAATGGGTCAAAACTGAGCATAAGAACAGATAAAAGATCAGGAAAGACTACCCTCGCTTTCGATTGAATGAAATCATCCAAACTGAGCGTTCTTAATGTTGGGGTCGTATCACAACTTTTTCCCTGCAACACATTGCTATATAAAACCGCTTCTAACAATTTAAAATTACACTTTTTCAAAAGTTATTATTTTTCTGTTAAGTATTTTCTAATAAACTTAAATATTTAATCAGGAATTCCATGTTCAAAGGGGGCAATTTCACTTGATCTTTCACTATTTTGTGCTCAAAAAAAATATCTCAAGTATTGATAATTTCATCTTAACACAGCAGAAAGACAAACCAAATATATCTAAACCAAAATTGTTTGAAGAATATTTATCTAAGCAAATCACTTTTGAACTTTTGATAAAATAGAATTCACCTAGCTTAATTGTTCAATGAGGACAAGATAGTTATTTTGTGCATCTAATAACATATATGGCCGAGCTATGCCGACATGTTTTGATTGTCACGTGTGTTGTCTCTTCTGGCATATACTTGTCTTCTTTTCCTATCCAAGATAACAAAACTTATCTTCTTCTTTTCCTATCCAAGAAAACAGAACTTATTTTGGGGGACCTGAAATTTACTCGATTACAAAACAAATAAGAAACACATGTATAAATGATAAACGATTTTGTGCGTCACAATTGGCTATAATTAAGTAGAGACACGTGGAATGTTTGCAAACATTTAACCGTAGATGGTCTAGTTACACCAAAATTGTTTTCGGGGTCCAACCGAAACTCATGTATGCATATTTTTAACATGTTACCTTATACCATTCATACGTATAATAGTATATAAGCAATTTTGGTGTAACAATTACACCAAAATTGTTTTCCGGATCATATCTCGTACTTGTATATATATATCCGGAAAACAATTTATAATATTTTTTTATAAGTTGAGAACACATATTTCTGAAGTTATATAATCTTAAAACACCTTCCTGCCTTTTTGTAAAAAAATGTAAAAAACAGGACAAAAAAATGTTTTGGGAACACAGTCGCTCGTTTCAGCCCCATCAAAAAGTACCTGTTTTCTATTATGAACAAAAAAAAACATCATAATAGCATACAGTTATGTGTTAAATATGCGCAAGTTTACCATGAATCCAGTATATTGATGGTTTTGCAGATTCCCCAGGTTCCTCATTCTCTTTTGCATCTTCTGTCTTATCTTCTGTGCTATCCAGGATAGCTGCAACTCTTTCCCTGTTAATCTCATAAATCTCCCCGCGTTGACCGAAGGCTAAGGCTGGGTCTGAAAAAGACAATAAAAAATACCTGAAATAAATTGAACCCATTAATTCAGAAATAGTTAATTTTTGGCTCATAACAAAATTCCCAAAGTGGTAGATAAGAGGAACTGAAAATATTAACTTTCAGCAACTAAATTCACAATACCAAGTGTTGGTGATTTTAGTATCATCGACGGCCATTTAGGTATCGACGATTTACTAAAGGCCAATGAGATTTCATATTCGGCTCGGATACGAGTTAGGGAAGTCAGAAGTGTGGAGTGCACACTCGTTGAGCTAATATGTTTTCGACCATGACAAAAATGCAGGGATCAAAGGGGTTGCACCCCCTTGCGGGGCAGAGCTCCAAGTAAGTTATCCGTTTTTCCCAACCGTGTGTTAAAAAAAAAAAAAAAAAAAAAAAAAAAAAAGTTGTGAAAGTTGGTTTCAACCAACTTGAACTGCATAAGTGTCATCTACAATCTGTTTTATAAACAGATCCATTAGCCTCATTTAGACATACGAAAAACACACATACAATTTCTCTCTTATTCCTACTTTTTGATCTTGTGCCTAGACACAAGGTGTTTCTCTTCTAGAATTATCCCGATAGAGATTTCGTGCAACCCAGGCATATATAGGGTCGAAATACTTTATACGGAAAGTGAACTCAACACGATTCTCGAAAGATATCAAGGATCATCACACACCCTACACGATTGTCTAACACCAAGTCCGCGAGATCAAGAAATAAGAACACTTAATTACAACATTAAACCACTGCTTTCTTAAATTATTATTAATAAATTACAGAAGCGGCACTGATACAAAGGGTTATACATCATCAAGAAACAGCGAGAACAAGGCTTATATTAACAAGTACTGTATGATGCACAAAAGATTAATGATAACCAAGTAAACACACTAAAATATGGAAAGGGTATATAAAAGAGTTCAATCAAAAAACACAGATAACATGATATCCAAAGCTAGTTATTGGAGTGAAACTAAGGGCCCGAAAGAGATAAAACAAGGTAAATAGTCCATAAACATGAACGGTTCGACCGATTTGACTTTTTTTTTGTTCATTTAGCTTTACCTATTTTGACCAATTTGCAATAGAACATACCAAAATCAATCTTTTAGATGTAAATTAGTTAAAACTTGAAATTACCCCCTCTGCTACTTTATCTAACCCGCCATAAGGCTTTCCACTTTGTCGGTCATTTGTTTATTTGTTCAATTATCAATTTAGGTGAAGCTGACTAGCAGAGTCAGGAACGACGAATCTCTTTATGAAAAACATATCTGTTTTGCAAGTTCGTTATCACTGTGTACTTTTTTGTGGTTATCAGAGGTGATTGTGTTGTTTTATACTCTGCTTCCTTGGTATTAAGTTCAATGCTTTCCATTAGTAAAGTTCCTTTTTTTCACCTGTTCAGAGTTTCCATGCTTGTGTTAGTCTACACATGAATTTTTAGAACCTTGATACACGAGAATTTATCCTAAGATCATGGAAATTTTAAACGGAATATGAAGTGAAGCCCGATCTTTCGGACTCTAATAAACAATATTGTTTGTGAACTATATTTGAGAAAACATGGCAAAAGGCAGTTCTTTTTTTCTCTCATATATCAGTGTTGGATTTATAAGATCAAATTTCCTTCTTAATTCATGTTTCTATATCATACAATTATTACTACTTAGTATATGTATTTTATTTAAGCAACCATGATCTTATATGTGATCATGTGACTGCATAAGTCTTAGAATGGGTCAATAGCCCAACAACTTTAGATAGTTATCATAGTTTGGTCGAATTTAAACAGTTATTATAGTTAAGAAAGCAGTTATGACAGTTACATGTTAAAGGGTTGTGTCTGTTGGTTCAAATGAACCATCACATCCCTTATTGTCATACATGTTCACTTGCTATTTATAGAACTTGTATTTGACAGTTATCACATATCATATTACTGTTATATCTTGTTTACTTTTTCCCCCATATTTCAGATACACTACACAAATATCTCTGCACAATACTTTGGCCTATCAGAGTTAATTTTACTGCAACAACAATGGTTAATACTAATTCACATATTGAAGGCAAATGGGCAAATGACTATGGAAAGTCTGTTGGCCATTCTAAAAATCAGTACATCTTACCAACCCACTTGCGCGAGATAACCGTATTTTCTTTTGTTGTACCGTTAGATGTTGCTATCGAACCCAATTTAATCCTAAGATGCATCAGATGTGTAATTAAATAATAGTTCGTGACAGGGATTTCTAAGATGTAGGGCTTCTTAACAGATGGATATCGATGCCACACAACCTTTTTCGCAACACTAGAGGTCGCAATTTTGACCCATTTATTTATGAACGAGTTGATTTGGGTTATGTACTAGATCGCTAGTGGGTCAAATGGCAAAAAAAAATTAAAAACATTTTCCTATTAGAAGGCTCAAACAGGTAGAAAGTTGGGCCAAGAGCTTATTAGTGCACAATTTCATAAATCGCTTTAACTGTGAAAAGGATATATCACAACCAATATACAATAAGTACATGTGTGCTCATGATCTAAGAGGAACATCACTGCACGTGATTTAGATGTGTAATAAGTAAGTATGAACATCGTTTCAATAACCACATTTCTAAGAAACTTCACATAACAATCAATAGCTAATAAAGTAAGTAGAGCAGCTAACTCAGTGCGTAAACAATTACATGTTATCTTCTTCCACATGGAAAGTAGGCCCAACATACTTGACACGATCCCCTGGTTAGATTTTACTAAACAAACAGTAAATGTAAAACCCGTAAATAAATGAATAAAACATCTGATGCCACATCGACTAAAAAAGGTTACCTTTCTTTAATGGCACCTTTGCTTCCTCAGAAGACTCTGCCTCCTCCTGTTTTGAAGATTCTGAGACAATCTCCCCTACAACACCAATTTTCTGTCATAAGTGGGAGTGCAAAAAGCAAGTGATGTCCATCTCAGTTGGATTGATGCATCCGGTTATAGTCTCCATGTGTGGGAGGTCAGGAGTTCGACTCCTGCTATTCCCCATGTGGGGGATTTTCCCGAATTGGCGGTAGGGTTCGAATCCCAAGACGATGCCTCAAGCCCTTAATGGGAAACCGGATGGTTATCTTTGGGGTTGTTATTCTCTTTGTGAGATGATTCGAACTCGGGTCGAGAGACTTGGTGCCTTGGTGGCACGCAAGATACTCCACTACAACAAATTGTCGTTAAAAAAAAGTGGGAGTGCAAAACTATTAATATAAAATAAAATAGGATAACACGTCTAGCAAGTTTTCAGTTTTGGCAATTCCATGTACATTATGGAGCATATGTGATAAATAAATTTATAAACAATAATGCACACCACTGCGGACACGTGAGATGTTATTTATAGAGTTCCTATGTAAACTAATATTTGGAAACTACGGGAGTGTCAATATTTGCATTTGGAAGTACTTATTTGAGTAGTCAACTTGTATGTTTGAGTAAATAGATTATGCTTTAGATTATCTGAAGAATAATCAGTTTAGGATAACACTTTCATACCAGTTGCAACGAAAGTGGGCATCCAAACCTAAAACAAACTAGCTTGTGTACCACTTATTAAAATAAAGATTTTATGATTACTACAGCTTCCCGCGTTCCTTTTTATTACAACTGAACGTCTGATTTTAATTATTTAATATCACATGCTCGCTTTCAAAACCTAAATCTAGAAAGAAATAACTTTCGCGAAATCTTCAAGGTTGCCAGGAACAAGCTTTTCCAGAGTCGAGCTGTTCGAGCCTCCAAATCCTCATCGTCGATTTAGGGTATGTTTCATGAACGGGTCAATGGAGTTGAGGCTAGAGCTAGGCTAGGGCTTTTATTATGTCAAGTTGAAATTTGTATTTTGTAGACTTGTTTGGCAAATGGGTAGGTGGGGCTTATTATTGCAAAATTACTAAAATGATATAATTAAATAAGTTTTATGGTATATGTTAGATATTTTGTGGGTAAATATGTAATTTATGGTTCATAAGCCCGGGCTAAATTTTTAGCCCCTTTACGGGCTAAAGTTTTAAGCCCTTTAGGGGCTTATGATTTCATAAGCCCGCATGACAAACGAGACTTATTTTATAAGCCGACTTATTTTAGAAGCCCAAGCCCCATAAGCCCCCCGTAAGCTCCTCCCCAAACACACCCTTAGACTCATTACTGCTAGTCCACTCTTCCTCATTGCTTGCCTCGTCTTCGATATCTGATTCTGAAGTAACATCTTCACCTGATTCTTCATGTTCATCATCTGATTCGTTATCTTCACCAAAATCCTGCATCATTTAACCACCAAAACAACCATCATTTTGATATGCTTAAGTATTGAATATGATTGGCTAATTCCTGTTAAAACAAACTTACATAAGGTGCTAGAACACTACTGTCAAGAACCAATAAGGGAACTTGCAAATCATGTGTCATTGCCCTAACGAATCTCTCTCTAGAGAGCTCAGTGCCCGCATCATCAAAATCATCAACCATGTGATACGTAATATGTGTGTAGGTAACAGGTTCAGGACAAAACAGGTGATTTTAAACTGGCTCGCGACGAACCTAACTACATTTTTATGGTTCTTTATTAGAATTATATGTGAAGTATACCATAGAAACTGTAATCTAGATTTTGTCGAGAATATTGATTTAGGAGGTTGTAAGCATTTAATTATAATTTGGGCAACTTTCTCCTTTTCGACCCCTTTTTCTAAGACATCTCAACAAACTGAGAAATCGGAATGTATGCTACGCACAATAACCAACCTTTTCCGCACCCTCCTTTTTCTAATACTATGTTGCTAAAAAAATGAAGCTCAGTTAAGCGCAACGCTCAAGTTCGTCAGTTTATTTTAAGCTTGTTTATATTACATGCATAATGTTTGTGTAAACTCTCAAGTCTAATTGATCTTTGGGTACGAGTTAACTCGAGATCAAGCTCTTATTGAATGAGTCTCAAACTAAGCTTGAGCTTGGACTCGGCCAGTGTTGAGTTTTTACTGAGTTTATTTCGAGTGGCTCATAAACAACTTCGCTCGTTTACAACACTTAATTAATTGCCGATGAAATATTCTAATCACATGGTAATATATTCTAATATCAAGGTCAGCTCCATAAAACCATTTTTAACAATTTTAGATTACACTTTTTCAAAAGTTATTATTTTTTTTTTGTTGAGTATTTCATAAGAAACTTAAATATTTAATCAGGTAGTCCATGTTCGAAGGGGGCAAATTCACTAGATCTTTTCATTATTTGGTTCTAAAAAAAATATCTCGGTATTGATAATATCATCTTAACACAACATAAATACAAAATAAATCTCATACTCCTATAAAGAGTGTATTCATTCAAAATAGCTTAAAATTCAGTAATATAAGTAGACTATTATACTCTTGATTAAAAATGGGTCATGTGGTTTATACCCCATTAATTTTTTTTGACTTTTTATTGACCTATTTTTGTTACCTCAAATTTTGTTAACCTATAATGAATAAAAAATTAAAAGATTATGCCAATAATTGTTTCCTTGTATTTTGAAACAGTAGACTAAATAAGTTAGGCATTTAATGTTTTTTTTTTTTTTTTTTTTTTAACCTAATTATGGACTAAATAAGTTGGGCATTTAATGTATTTTTTTATTACTGAATTAATTTAGTTAATTCGCACCTATATTCTCTAGTGTACGTTTACTTTTTTATTTTTATTATTGTACAAAATCAGTCATCTATTGATCAACGTCTTTGTAAAATAATTAATTTTATCGAACGAAATAAATTTAACGCTAGTGTTGTCCTATCGGGCGAGTCATAGAGCTAGTTTTATTAATGTTCTGCTTGTACAAAAAGCTTTATGTAGTTGTATGAACACCAACGTTTTTTTTACTCTATTACATCTTTTCCATCCAAAATATTGCCATAATAACTTGAGCCAAATGTTGCGCGTTTTTTTTTTTAAGTGAAAAAGAAAAAAAAATGCAAAGCTACAAGTATTATATTATGATTAATTGTAAAAAAAAACAAAAAATTAATTAAATATGATAGCAATGATTATTTAATGTTGAGTTATATTATAAATGAAATAAATGATAATGATCATTTGTAATGATTGGTCTAGGTGGAGTGGACCTCCTAAGTTAATGGGGTAGAAACCCACAAAACCTTAAAAATAGTAACAAAATCTATCATTAAATTAATATTTTAAATATTGTTTAATCATTAAACTTTTATTATTTTTTGTTTCTAACAGATATACTTGTTTCTCAGCTATTCGCAATGACTACAAATTGAACCCATAATTTTGTACTGTCGCTTTGCACGGGTGTTCGTCGAGTATTTCTAAATCAAAATTGTTTGAAAAATATTTATCTAAGCAAATCAGTTTCAACCTTTGATAAAACTAGACTAATACCCGTGCATGGTAATGGTGTACAGCGGCAAATAATTATACGTACGAACTTGTGGTTCTGGTGTAACCGTTGATGCAATGCTTAAAGGTTTAATTTGTAGTTTGCGAGCAAAAAAATCTATTGATTAAAACAAAAAATGGTAAAAGTTTGAAAATTAAAAATATTTAAACTATTAATTTAATGATATATGTTATTACCATTTATAATCAAGCTTATATTAATAATTGAATTTTACTTATTTTTATGGTTTTCAATAAGGGTTTTGTTAAACATAACCCAATGGGTTGTGTGTAAGCATTTCAAATTTATGAAAATGACAATTAGTGAACTCATATAGTCCATAATTATATAGTTTTAATCATTATAAAAGGGGTAAATGATGTTAATTATGGAATATTTAAAGTTCACTGAATCTTCATTAAATATTAATTATATATTTATAAAATGCTTATACATAACTCATTAATTTGTGTTTAACAAAACCCTTTGAATAAATAAACAAGTAAAGATTGTTGGTAGAGAGATAGAATTATCTTAATTGGGTTTTTCTAACTTGTGTCATAGGACACAAGTTAAGCACACCGAAAGACATGGTGACCCACCGAAAGATATTAAAATCCACATAAAAGCATGCATAAATATACTTTTACGTAGATCCTTCCAGTATGCTTAACTTTGCGCCTTTTGGCCCAAGTTAGAAAAACCCATCTTAATTAGTCAATGAAGACAAAATAGTCATTTTGTGCGTCTATAAATGGCGTATATCTACCATATATGGCCAAGCCACGCTGACAGGTTTTGATTGTTAGATATGTGGTCTCGAATCCACACTTTCCTCTAACATAACTCTTCTCCTATCCAAAAAAAAAAAAAAAAAAAAAAAAAAAAAAAAAACTTATTTTCTTTTTCTGTGTCAACCATTCATTTTATAAACTGAAAAGAAATGAATTAATTGATATTATCATTATCATATATACTAAAGATGGATAGAAAGTTGTCACTACAAGAATACCCTAACATTAATTCTTTATCTATATCAAATAAGAAAATAGTCCTAAAGTTTAGTTGTCTTTACAAACTAATTCCTTTGTAAGTTTCTAGATTAATTACTATCTATAAGAATTGACAAAAATAGTCCCCAGGTTTAAGTGTCCCTGCAAACTAAGTCCTTTGTAGCATTAATTAGTATGTATAGCCATTTAACGAAAATAGTCCCTAAGGTTTAATTGTCTTTGCAAACTAGGTCCTTCAAGGACTAACGATGTACCATAATTAAACTTTAAAGGACCGCTACACAAAAATATAACGGGGTCACAACACTTCCGCAGCAACGCGCGGGATCACCCGCTCGTTTTAAACTAAAACATATTTTAACCTCATGTTTTTCTTAAATATTAAATACTAGTTATAATATCCATGCACGCACGGAGTTTTGACAAAAAAATTATTATGTATTAATACTGAATATTGTGTCTTTAAAGGTAATTGCATATAATTATATAGTTATAAGTTTCACAAGACGCACGTAAGTTTTTATACATAAATCAAATTTATTTTAACATTTTAGTTCAATATATATATATATATATATATATATATATATATATATATATATATATATATATATATATATATATATATATATATATATATATATATATATGGGATAATGCATTATAATTTTGTAGCCAATCGGCCACAATCCTTAATTAAAAATACACTAAGAATGCTTTGGGACCCATGTAAAAGAATCGGACCCACAAAATAATCGGGACCCACATTTTTAGTAAAAAATTAGAAAATTGGCTACAATTAATTGTAATAAGATATTAATATATATATATATATATATATATATATATATATATATATATATATATATATATATATATATATATATATATATATATATATATATATATATATATATATATATATAAGATTTTTGCCCATGAAAATTGTGATATAAGACAACTAATACTTTTTTTTTGGTAAAAGGGATTCACCCTGGTAAAATATATAAATCACATAAACAATAAGTACAATGGAATGTGGTCGAAGTACCACATTAACCTCAAGCAAAGCTTGAACAACCCACTAAGTTGCTAGAGACAACAAAAAAAACTAATACTTATGCACGAGTTTTTCATTATGCATTAATATCAATTAGAATTTGGTAAATATTTGTAAAAATTTCTGTTAGGTAACTCAAGATTTAATTTTATTTAGCTAACAAAGATGTTGATGTTGTTATTTAAATTTCATTACCAATATTATGTTGTACACATTATGCAAGTTTAATAGCACCTAATGAGCGTTGATAAAGTTAAAGTATACTCCTTAAAGTTTTTTAAAAATGTTTTTATAAATATCCTTATATAAATAAATAAGAATTACATAAGTCATTGTTATAAGTACAATCGCGTATATTTATTTTTATATTAAAGTAACCCGTAGTTACAATTTGATAATTATATTCCCTGCTTTCGAATTTAGCCAGTATTTAAAATGTAAACTCGTGTCACATGGGTTAAACTTTTAAAACGAAATAAATGAGTCTTTATTGGACGATATAAGAAAAAATTGATACTTATAATCTTATGCATATATATTGTATTTATTAAGATATAAAGTATAAAGGTATAAAGTATAAGGGTATTTGTTTATAATCCAAAGTTATTAAAAAATATTGGCGCTACAATATTACACTTAACTCTATATAATTTTAAAAATTCAACCACTAAAGTTTTTTAATTACCTCCTATTTTTTAAGTTTTGTTTTCACAAATTTGACACCTATATTTTTATGTGTTTTTTATCAACCAAATTTCTTCACCAAATTTATTAAAGTTTGACCAAAATCAATTTATTTGACTTTTATTAACTGATCATATCACATGATTTTGCTTACGTGGCGAAATCGAACTCTCCTATTGGCCCAATTGTTTTTTCAGTAAGAATGAATTGACAAAATTACTCTGAAATGATGTAATTCCTTTATTATATAATATATACATAAAAGATCTCGAGAACCACAAATCGGTAACCTACATAAATTATATCATCGTGATCGTGACGAGCATTTAATTATTTTTCAATATACTTTCATTAACTTTCGACAATTTCTTTTTGTTATATTTCATACACTATTTTATTATGTAAGTTCAAACACTCAACATGTTATCGTAAAACGCGCATAAATATTTGTGTAAAATTCCAAATGAATCATCATTCTTGACACTAAAAAAAGCATATCCTTATTTTCCAACCATATATCACACATAATTTTTGAACCTTCAAATCAATAGTTTATTAAAAAAAAGTTAAAGAAAATAGAAGAATTTATACAAAGTTAAACTCGCTTGATGTATTACATATATAATTAATCTGTAAGTCATAAAATGAGCATAAGTATTTGTGTTAAACTCCAAATAATTCAGCGTTTTTAGCTTACAAATATGTGAAATTCTCCATTGCTTCTTTTTATAAATGTTTCATTTAGTTTTTGAGTGGATGACTTTGCAACTAGATATTGTCCTCGCGATACTGGACACTTGAGTTTATTAACATTCGGTTATTAACATTTTATAAACCGGCAGCAAATCTTATATAATCGGATCAGACTAAACCATGCCGTCTTTATCCTTTGAATCATAATATACTCATCTCCAATAAGCACTACAATCCACCGTCTTTTCCTTCGCAGCCAGCTCGAAAACATCAACTCCAACCTCCCGAAACTCATCTTGTCTTGAAATCTGTCGGCGCAGCGAATGCTGGCACAAACACGGCAGTTTCCTTGATCACCTCATTGACATATACAGCATACTCAAACTATGGCATAACTTCTAAGAACATTAATTATGCAACAAGTTGCTATTTTTGTTAATAGTTTAAATCATCTACTATATTTCTCATTGTCAAATTTCATACTTAGTTTTGGCTCGATCATCTTTTAGGAGTAACTTTCATATTTCATTTATTAAAACTTACGAGAATTCACACAATCATACATGTTCATGTTAATGAGCTAAACTCATCATTAGTTAAAAGTTAAAACGTACTATGCATATCTATTGTTATCGATCTTCTTCATTTTCTTTACACCAGCCACTTTGATCCTCCACAAGTATTATCTATTGTGAAATTTAAACTTAAAAGCTCATTGATTTTACACATCGCAACCACCACCGCTGCCCATTGGATTTTTGTTATTTACAATATTTGGTAGGTCTTTTTTCTTTTTTTGCTTAGTTGTTGAAATGTTGAAACATGATCCATGAACGCCCTTATAGCTTATGGGGCATTTAACTGGCCACTCCTTTATTTAACAAATAAGAAAAACACATGTATATATACAAACAAATAAGAAACACCTGTATGAATGATGAACGATATTTTTGCGTCAACACAATCGGCTATTATTAAGTAAAGACACCTGGATTAATCTTAGGAAACATCTAAGCGTAGATGGTCCAGTTACACCAAAATGGTTTTCCAGGTCCAACCGAAACTCACGGGTTAACCCGTGATCATAATAGATAATAAAGTCTATAAATAGGCTAGCGTTAGTTGCAGTAGTACCTCACAACAACATAAACAAACACTTTTTAGCAATACTATCATAACAGATTGATCATGAAGAATATATATACAATGGTGTTTCTTCTCGTTGTTATCATGAGTACGAGCTCGATTTTATGTATTTCCTCGAACAATGATGGTGATCAGGAGATTTTCATGGTTGTGGACGATCAAACGACCATGCATGATGCAGGAACTGGGATGACCAAGGTATGTTACATGCATGTGTTAGATTGCTTAAGCTAAAGAGAGATGCTTTTGCGCTAACATTAGTATTTCATATAATCATATATCATTAGCAAACCTCCTTCAGTTACCTATATCTCATGTGAAATTAAGAAACCAAACTAGGCAAAGACACCTTTAAAATTAAATAATGTCCTCTTCTACCGTCCCTTTGTGCAGGCCAATCCAGTTCAAATTGGAAAATTCCTTTTGAAAGATGGGAAGATATTAACACTTGCACGGGATTCATCCCCGAGTATGAATTGCATTGGACTTGGCCACCGGTGTGGGGCGCTTCATTGGTGCTGTGAAGGACTTTCTTGCGATGATGTTTTGTTCGGAACATGTCGTCCAGACGACTGTAGGGCTCAGGGCGAAGCTTGCTCCTTTTTCACCCCATCATGTTGCTCTCCCTACACATGCAGTGATAGCACTTGTGTCTAGTTTAGTTTGTTAGGGTTTGGTAAGCATGTGTCTGCGTACATGCGTGTGAATCAATCCAATATTGTTGGGTTTATATATATATGTGTGTGTGTGGGTGGGTGGGTGGGGGTTTAATAAATAAGGCATGCATTGTAGATACGGTGTGTAGTGTACTGTCTACAATAATTTAACATATCAATGATTTCACGTCATTGATATGGGTTTGAATTCCGTGGTGTGTTTGTTATTGTGTTTAATGAAATGAGCATTGCACTACTGTTTCTACTTTGGTAATGTCGAAAGCAACATTTAGTTATATGCATGGACACTATTGTATCCTCATTGGGTTAAATGCAATTGAGATTTATCTAAACAATGTAGATAAGAGTCATAAGACTATACACTTGCCTTTCAACATGCTAAAATTTTGAAGCACTCGTTTCCATGTTATAAATAAGCCCAATCTACACGAGTCATTCGAAGAGGTTGGAGATATAGTAGATGTCTAAGTGACCAAAAAGGTAAAAAGGTGAGTTGTAAACGTTCGAGCTCTCATTAGATCGGATTTGGATTGGGAGACTCAAACTTGGAGCTAACATGCTTAAGTTTAAAAGATAAACTTCCATTCCTCATTAGTATACCTGTATATATGGTCTTATACTTATAATGCTTTTCAAGGACTTCGAATATAGATAGCTTGAAGCAACTTCTTCAATCATGAATCATCATAGCTCCTGAAAATTCAGACTGTTTATGATGATTTAAATATCATATTATAGTAGAAGAACCTGTGCGATTTGTTTCTATTTAGTTTGTAGACTTTTCACGTAACTAGTCAATTAGGAGTAGATAAGAAGGATAAATTAGGTATGCAATTTCTAGAAGCAAAATATGAAAACCAGCATGGTTCTTAAGTTTCTTCTAAAACATTTCCAGTGACATTGAACCCCATCTTTTAGTCTTCATGATATCTTTTTTTATATGGGTGGTTAACTGTAGTACGTAACTGTTCTTTGACTTCACGTTCTTGCTGAATCTTTTTTTTACAAATAAAAACTCGGTCTCATTTGAACATTCTGTAAAATGTTACCTTGTATCATTCAAAGTAGGTGTTGTATTCTTCTGTCAAAAAAATTTGTCCTAAGTCACTAATGCTTATCTTCGTCATCTGAGTTCTTATACTTTACGAACCTGTTATCTTGGACACCCAACCTTTTTTACCGGTATTTTGGTGACGTACACACACCAAGTTGTGACACATGTTATCTGAGTCACTAAACTTTGAAAAATTTGTCTTAAGTCACTAATGTTTCATTCTCGTCATCTAAGACTAAACTTTATGAAAAATTTGTCCTAAGTCACTAATGAAATTTTTTCCTAAGTCACGAGTTGTGGCACATATTATCGAACCTTTAAAATTATACGATTTTATACACCTTTAAAAATTTTATTCATTTTCATTCGCTTTTATACGTTTTGTTTGTTTTCTTACGTTTTGTCCGTTTTATCGTTTTTATACGTTTCGTCCGCTTTGTCCCATTTTTACGCCTATTTTATACGTTTTATGTTTTCATCCGTTTTATACGTTTTGTCCGTTTTATATGGTTTTGTACAATTTTATCGTTTTATTCGCTTTCATCCGTTTTGCCTGCTTTTTATTTTCGTCCATTTTTCTTATGTTTTGCCCGCTTTTCTATGTTTCTGTTGTCCCTTTTTATGTTTGAAAACATAAGAAAATAGGCGAAACGTAAGAAAATTAGACGAAACGATAAAACGGATGAAAACATATAAAACGGATAAAACCGAATAAAATGTATAAAATGTACAAAACCATATAAAACGGACAAAACGATAAAACGGATGAAAACATAAAACGATAAAACAGACGTAAAAATGGGACAAAACGGACGAAACGATAAAACGGACAAAACGTAAGAAAACAAACAAAACGATAAAACGAATGAAAATGAATAAAACGATAAAACGAATGAAAATGAATAAAACGTATAAAACGAATGAAAATGAATAAAACGATAAAACTAATGAAATGAATAAAACGATAATTTTAAAGGTTCAAGAATATGTGCCACAACTCGTGACTAAGGACAAATTTTTCATCGATGACTTAGGACAAATTGTTCGCAAAGTTTAGTACCTTAGATGATGAGAATGAAACATTAGTGACTTAAGACAAATTTTTCAAGAAAGTTTAGTGACTGGTGACACATATATTGAAAAAGTGTGCCACAACCGGTTGCCCTTCCATGTAGTGACTAGGGTGACACATATAAAAAAGTTTAGTAACATATGTGAAAAACCCGTGAAGTATAGTAACCTAGATGACAGAAGATAAACATTAGTGACTTAGGACAAATTTTTTTGAAAGTTTAGTAACTTTTTTGTATATTAACCCCTTTATAAACACTTAACTACATACATTGTTTTACAAACATTCTTGACCCGTTTGACCCAAAATGGGTTAAAATAGACATTGTCCCAAACACCCCTTTTTCTGCATATCCCTTTTATATACTTTTGACCCATTTTCCGGAAAATGACATCTATTACTCGGAAAGACACCAAAATTTCCAGAATTTATTAAGACCTCATAAATATCATTTTCATGCATAAAGATTAACCAATTGACCTTCGGAATGGTACATTACAAAACGACGGGTTTTATGTAAAATACCCGTTTTGACCCATTTTCTATACATACAACATTTACCACTTCCGAATTACTTCAAACCTTTCAAAAAGTATTAACTTAACATATTAAATCATGTTCATGATCATTAACCCGTTTACAACCCAAAATGGGTATAATTACACATTATTCCAAACACCTCTTTAAACATGACCATAAACACTAAGACCATGTTATAACATACCGTTTGACGACCCAATTACTTCAAAGACCATGACATATACTTTGAAACTTGACGACACATTTACAAACCATTTTAGACTTCCGGGTACAACATTGACTTGAGCTCGATTCACCTAAGCTCCTACTTTCTTACCAACCTTCTTAACTTCCTCATTAGAATCCTTAAGCCTTATTTCCAAGATTTACCTTCCCTTCACGTTTAACCCTACAAAACATTAACATCTTAAACCGTAAGCACAAGGCTTAGTAAGTAAAGCGTTCATAAAATGTTATCATAGACATTCGTACATTATACATCATAACTCATTAACCATTGCAAATCATTAAACAATAACACATACCTTAATTCATAAGTAAAACATTTCTTATGGGTCAACATTAACATACCTTAGCCTAATCCACCTTACCTATCCTTCATGACTAGTTAAGCCAAACTAGTCTCAACCCCACTTTACATAAACATATCTTCAATTACCCCATTCCTTAGCATAACAAAATCACATAACATATAATGTAGAGAATCATATAAAAACATATAATGACCGGTTTACTTACCTTGATCCCAAGCTAATGAAACCAAGCACATCATCATCTCCACCCTTGCAATCTAGGCCAAATCACTATTATCATAAACACATAATCAAGTTACTAAACTATGATTACTACAACCATGGATCCTCTTTAAACACCTCTAATTATCACATAACCATCCAATGATTATATGATAATTAACCCTATTTAACTTACACCCAATATAATCATCTCATAATTTCTATAATCTTTAATTAGCTTCAAAACACCATTTACCCAATTCCCCCAAATTGGGTACATAAACCCTAACTCTTAATTCTTCAATTAAACATAAATATGGATTACTTATATTGACATGGAAAGGGATTCATTACTTGAATCTAAACACTAATCTTTCTTCCATTGATCATTAAGACTTTATGGGTTTTCCCTCCTCTCTTGTTTAAGCGACATAGTACACACACATAGAAAATCCTGGAACCATTTTGATGCTATAAGAAGTATCCAGATATTTGTTAGTTGAAAGTTTGCCTAATTGGCACATTAGGTCCCTTAAGTGCTATTCTTCTCATTTTGGCCACACTAACTTTATAACATACTTACAACTTGACAACATTAGTCCTTTAAGTCCAGCTTTCTTATAATTATGACACATCATATTTTGTATAACCATTTACATAAACTTTGACTATTAATTTGACTATCGGGTTGACTAACCAATCCTGTAAGTCCTTAAATCTTATGAAAGTCATAGTCAACTTAGTCAAATTGCATTCTTGTAATAAAAGGCTTAGGCCCAGTTTCAGGGTGTTATAATTAGTTGTTACACCCTGTGAACGACACGACTTAGTATAATCATTGTACCATTTGCCAACCTCATTTCCATCACATCACATTCTTACATACTATACTTAAATTTTTAATCAAGGACTATGCGTCACTTGAGAAAATTTATGCCGTTTTGACTTTATATAAGTCATACGTTAACCTATAGAACTTAGCATTTCAATTCTACCATAGTGATTCTATTATCCGCTTAAACATTTTGCTATAACTCCTTTTCTTTTCTATTTCATTTAAGGATTTTCGCCAAGTGTTAAGGTTCACTTGGTAAATCTTAAGTTATTTTTACTTCATAAAGTCAAACTTTAATTTACATCATAGCTTTTACACACAAGGGTGCCAATAAAGGTTATCATCCATTACTATCATTATTCACATTTTGTACCACTCTTAAAGGTACATTATAATATCATTACAAATTCTTAATCATTCCGAGTCATACTTAAGACACTTAAACGATTGGTTTCACTTAATGTCTCAATTTAAAGTCGCATTCTAATTATATCCCACCTATCTTAGTTCTTAAGACTTCTAACTAATTCTAGGCTTTCGTTTTCCACCCTTTTTACCTTACTCACGCCATGTCGAGAACACATAAGCCCACTCATTTATATTTCCTCATTTACATGGAAAGGCGTCCCGCCTATGTAAATCAAGAAACATAAACTCATGGTTCGAGATTCACAATTTCTTTAATTAAATGAAAAGGCGTCCCAATCCATTTAATCAAGGAAATCATAAATCGTCCTACTTATACACTTTCGACATAACATTCGTATTTATTACTAGTTTTCACTTTAGTTTCTTTCTCTTCGTTCTTTTACACTTCACATTACTTTTAATTTTTAGACTTGGATCCATACCATTATCACATTTACTTTGGGGATTTTATATGCCAAAGATATAGGCAACCTTTTCGGTGAAGGCAATACATTCCTTCATTAACATCATTAGCTTGGTCTCCCGAAGGATACCACCATTAACATTAGCTCGGCCATCCCAAAAGGATACCATCATTAACATTATTAGCTTGGTCATCCCAAAAGGATACCATTATTAACATTAGCTCGGCCATCCCAAAGGATACCATCATTAACATTATTAGTTTGGTCATCCCAAAAGGATACCACCATTAACATTAGCTCGGCCATCCCAAAGGATACCATCATTAACATTATTAGCTTGGTCATCCCAAAAGGATACCATCATTAACTATCATTAATTCATTGGTTATATGATAACTACCTTTAACCTTTCACATTTAACATTAGATACAAGTCATTAACATTTTAACACACACACTTTTTCATTCCTTTTATTAAGTTTAAGCAAGCATCATTGGTATATGAAACCCGCTTGTCATATTTACACATTTTTATGTGTTTACACTTCTCATAACAACTTACATTCTTTAACTCAAGTTAACCATTTCCACATCTTTACCATTACCTCTTTTAGGCCACCCGATTCTTTTCCACTTCTAACCGTACATAGGTTAGATTGATAACACCTTTGTTAACATACGTTTATCCTTTACATTCATTTTAAACATCAACACGATCTCTTCGCGTTTTACTAAACAACATATTATTACGTTCTTACTTACCTTCTTAACTCATCCCTTTTTAGTAATTAGCACAATGGCTATACCATTTTCATTTCATCATTACTTGTCATCATTTCTTAATCTCATTCATTACTTTTTCACATTAATAGACGCTAACAATTAGCGTGACAATTCTCCGGTAGTGTATTGGTTCGCCGCTAGTGTAATGGTTCCTACCGGTAGTGTTGCGTTGATTAATTTGTAACAACTTTGACTCATTCAAGTGGTCATATGATCGCTTTATGACCACGTTTAATTGGTCATGTAACCACTATTCCTATGATAATGGAGGCTTTTTATGGGTGATTAATTGGCCGTTAATTACTCATAAAGTCCATTGACTAGGAGTGAGTGTTCTCTACTATAAATAGAGATCGTCATCATTAGCATGAAGATATACAAAACCAGGAGAAACAAACAGATAGCTAAAACACTTATATGCGCAAGGTTTATTGATTGTGCCTAATTCAATAACTAACATTTGGTCTTATCCCAAGTAGATATTCGTGTAACCCACGCATAGGGTCGAATAGTTTACTTTGGAAAGTGATCACACGATTCCAAGTGATATCCGGTAACCACCTAGTGGTATTGCATTGCTACTGATTATCTTACCCTGCTGTTGGGCGACTTACCACCAACAATCAAAGTAAACTATTTTGTGATAATCAATGGCTGCTGCTGCAATGAAACACATGGCTTCAAACTTTGCTAAGCTGGACAAGTTTGAAGGGGTGTACTTTAGGAGATGGCAGAAGAAGATGCACTTCATACTTTCAAGCATGAGTGTGGTCTATGTTCTGACCACACCTATTCCTGATGATGGGGATGATGCTACTGTGGAACATATAAGGAGGAGGAGCAAATGGGAGAATGATGACTACATTTGCATAGGCTTAATTCTCAATGGTATGTCTGATTCACTCTTTGACATTTATCAAAATTTTGAATCTTCCAAAGAACTATAGGATTCCTTGGATGCCAAATATATGGCTGAGGATGCATCAAGTAAGAAGTTCCTTGTAAGTAATTTCACAAATTACAAAATGACTGATTCAAGACCAGTTATGGAACAATACAATGAACTTCTTGGTATACTTGGAAGGTTTACACAATACAATATGCACATGGATGAGGTTATTTCAGTCTCTTGTGTCATTGATAAACTTCCCCTTTCTTGGAAAGATTTCAAGTATACCTTGAAACATAAAAAGGAGGAGTTAACTCTGGTTGAGTTGGGCAATCATCTGCGCATTGAGGAATCTCTCAGGGTGCAGGATAATAAAAAGCCAAAAGTAGCAATGCTACTGGTGCATATGTTGTCAATATGGTGGAGCATAACAACTCCACCAGGTACAATGACAACAAGGGCAAACGTAAACATCAAGATAGCACAAGGGAAGACCCTAACAAGAAGGCAACACCTACTTGTTGGAAATGTGGCAAATCTTGTCACATTAAAAGGGATTGCAAAGGTGTTAAGATTGATGGTAAAACCAATGGATCAGGCACTAGTGGATCAGAGAATGGTTCAGTTCCTCTGAAAGGTTAGAATATGTTTAATGAATCTCTTCAGGTTTATTATGTTACATATATATCTGAATCAAACTATGTGCAGGATGATGATGTTGCGTGGTGGGTTGACTCAGGAGCAACTGTTCATGTGTGCAAAGATAGAAGCTGATTCAAGACTTATGAGTCACTGAATGATGGTTCTATTCTTCACATGGGAAATGAGTCAACACCTTTGGTGCATGGTCGTGGTTGTGTAGATCTTAAGTTTAGTTCTGGAAAGATTGTAACTTTGTTTAATGTTATTCATGTTCCTGATATAAGGAAGAACTTGGTTTCAAGTAGTGTTTTGAATAATCATGGATATAAACAAGTTCTTGAATCTGATAAATTTGTTCTATCTAAGCATGGTGTGTTTATTGGTTTTGGCTATTTTTGTAATCAAATGTTCATGCTTAATATTATTAATGAATATGTTAGTTCAGCCTTTGTGACCACCTCTGACCTGACTGACTCTATCCTATGGCATGCTAGACTTAGCCATATACACTATAAAAGGATGCAAGATATGTCTAAAGATGGGTTAATCCCAGCATTTTACATGGACACTGAAAAGTGTAAAACTTGCATGTTGACCAAGATAACTATGAAACCTTTTCAGGGTTTTAAGCGGGAGACTAAGCTCTTGGAGCTAATACACAGTGACCTGTGTGATTTGCATGCCACTCCCTCTTTGGGGAATAAGAAGTACTTTGTGACATTCATTGATGATGCTTCTAGGTTTTGTTATGTCTATCTGTTACATACCAAGGATGAAGCATTAGATCAATTCAAACTGTTTAAAACTGAAGTTGAATTGCAACTTGGGTCCCCGATCAAAAGATTAAGAACGATAGGGAGGTGAGTACATGGATACTCTTTATTTTCGGTCATTGGTATTATCCATGAAATGATCGCTCCTTATACTCCTCAAAGAAATGGTATTTTGAAAGGAAAACAGTCTGTCAAGGAGATGGTTAGTTCCATGTTGTCCTTTTCGGATCGAGTCAAGGGTTCGGGGTGAAGCTATGTTAACATCTTGCTATTTATTAAATATGGTTCCCAACAAAAGGAACAAGACTACCCTTATGAGCTTTGGACTAAAGGAAACCCAACTCGAACTATCTCGGGGTTTGGGATGTAGGTCGTTGTAAATGCAATACGATCAAAATTGAAAACTTTTGGTGAAAGAGGCATTGAATGCATCTTTTTTGGATATGCTGAGCATTCCAAGGCTTTTAGGTTCTATGTTATTGAACCTAATGAATATGTTTCAATTAACTCCATAATTGAATCAAGGGATGCAATCTTTGATAAGAATAGATTCTCATCAGTCCCTAGACCAAGTCTGAGGATTCCTATTGGAACTCATGACACTGGTGTATCAGAGTTCCCTGATGAAGTACCATCAGAGGTCCCTGATGAGGTTTGTGGTTCAACAACCTGAACCTGTGCTCAGAAAGAGCAAAAGGGTCAGGAATCCAAAGTCATTTGGACCTGAGTTTCAATTATATTTAGTTGAAAGAACTAGAGATGAGGTCTCCGACCAATACTCCTATTGCTACATTGTTGAGGATGATCCCAAGACATTTGAAGAAGCAATGAAGTCCTAGGATATTGCTTTCTGGAAAGAAGCAATCAATGATGAGATGGATTTTATCATGGGCAACAACACTTGGGTGTTGGTTGATCTACCACCTGGTTGCAAACCTTTGGGTTGCAAATGGATTTTCAAAAAGAAAATAAAGGTAGATTGAACTATTGAAAAGTTCAAGGCTAGACTAGTCATTCAGGGCTTTAAACAAAAGTTAGGAAGAGACTATTTTGATACTTATGCCCCCGTGGCTCGTATCAGTACCATAAGACTGTTGATTGCTTTGGCATCAATTCAAAATCTGATTATTCATCAGATGGATGTGAAAACAACTTTCTTAAATGGTGAATTGGATGAGGAGGTTTATATGAACCAACCTCAAGGCTTCATCTTGCCTGACAATGAAAACAAGGTGTGTAAACTGATTAAGTCTCTTTATGGACTAAAGCAGGCACCTAAGCAATGACATCAAAATTTTGATGAAGTGGTTTTGTCTAATGGTTATTTACTTAACCAATCTAACAAATGTGTATATAGCAAATTTGATGAATCTGGTAAAGGAGTCATCATTTGTCTATATGTTGATGACATGTTGATCTTTGGCACTGACCAAGATCAAGTTGACCTAACAAAAGAATTTTTGTCATCAAGGTTCTCCATGAAGGACATGGGGGAGGCTGATGTTATCCTTGGTATAAGGATTAAACATGAAAGTAAAAGAATTTATATCTCTCAGTCTCATTATATTGAGAAGGTGTTGAGGAAATTCAATTACTTTGATTGTACTCCAGTGAGTACACCTATGGATACTTGTGAGAAGCTAATGCCTAATAATGGCAAGGTTGTATCCCAACTTGAGTATTCTAGGGTAATTAGCTGCCTAATGTATGCCATGACTTGTACAAGACTTGATATTGCTTTTGCAGTGGGTAAACTGAGCAGGTATACTAGCAATCCTAGTGCTCATCACTGGAAAGCAGTTCAGATGGTATTGAAGTATCTAAAGGGAACTATGGATTATAGTCTCTCTTATATTGGTTATCCTTCAAGATTGGAAGGATACATCGATGCAAGTTGGATCAAGAACATCAAGAAAATTCGTCTACCGGTGGTCGGGTATTCCTACTTGGTGGAGGTGCAATTTCTTGGGCATCCAAGAAAAAACGCATTACCGGCTCAACAATGGAATCAATTTGTGGCCTTAGCAAATGCTAGTAAAGAAGTCGAATGGTTGAAAAACTTGCTTTCGAGATTCCATTGTGGCCTAAACCTATAGCACCTATTTCTATCTGTTGTGATAGTGCACTACATTGGCAAAGGCTTATAGCCGGATGTACAATGGGAAGTCTAGACACTTAGGTTTCGTATATAGCATAATTCGAGAGCTTATCATGAATGGGTGGTATCTATAGAGTTTGTTAGATCTCAACAAAATTTAGCCGATCACTTGACGAAGGGATTGGCTAGAGATTTGGTTTTAAAGTCGCTAAAGGGATGGGTTTAAGTCCAATTTAGTCATCGAATGCTAGGACACCCAAATCCTCCTAAGGAAACTTGGGAGTCGAGTTCAATGTGCAAAGTCGAACATTCACCGACCGGAGCACATGTTTATTTTACATCCCAAGGTTGTGCTCGTAACTCCGAAAGGAGGATGAAGTCTTTACTTCTTAATGGTTAATTTTCTTTGAAAAAGTGCTTGGCAGGAGCATGAATAAAGAGGAACCACCTATGCGAATGTTGAAGTTTTGCCGCTTCAGGGAGCTTTGGACTTTTGGCTCTTACAACATTTATGAATTTGGATATGGACACATGGCTAGTGTCAGGAGCGTTTAAGTGTTTGAAAACTTGTGTGTATTTTATCTTCAGGTATTCAAATGGGTTGAAGGGTTCAATTCTTAGAACACACTGATTCTCGAATATTTGAACGTGTAATGTACTAAGATGGAAATTCAATCCTCAGGATATTTTCGTTTATGCACATGTTTTGTTTGATGTTTGTTTTTTCATGCAAAGGAAGTGAACTAAATTTGGGGAGGATTGATGGAAAATTTAGTGCACTTGTGGGATTAGTTCACACCTGGTTTTGGGTAAGGAGGTACGGAGTGTACACCCATGAGATCCCTGAACACCCTGACTCAATAGTGGTTAGTAATGTTGGTGTATTGGTTACTACTGCTATTGTAGTAATTGATGGTTCCTACTGGTAGTGTATTGGTTCCTGCTGCTAGTGTATTGGTTACTACTACTAGTGTAGTAACTGATGGTTCCTACTGGTAGTGTATTGGTTCCTGCTGCTAGTGTAATGGTTCCTACTGGTAGTGTTGCGTTGATTAATTTGTAATGCCTTTAACTCATTCAAGTGGTCATTATGATCGCTTATGACCACGTTTAATTGGTCATGTAACCACTATTCCTATGATAATTGAGGCTTTTTATGGGTGATTAATTGGCCGTTAATTATTCATAAAGTCCATTGACTAGGAGTGAGTGTTCTCTACTATAAATAGAGATCGTCATCATCAGCATGAAGATATACAAAACCAAGAGAAACAAACAGATAGCTAAAACACTTATATGCACAAGGTTTATTGATTGTGCCTAATTCAATAACTAACATTTGGTCTTATCCCAAGTAGATATTCGTGTAACCCAGGCATAGGGTCGAATAGTTTACTTTGGAAAGTGATCACACGATTCCAAGTGATATTCGGTAACCACATAGTGGTATTGCATTGCTACTAGTTATCTTACCCTGCTGCTATTGTTGGAAAATTTAGTGCACTTGTGGGATTAGTTCACACCTGGTTTTGGGTAAGGAGGTACGGAGTGTACACCCATGAGGTCCCTGAACACCCTGACTCAATAGTGGTTAGTACTGCTCGTGTATTGGTTACTACTGCTATTGTAGTAACTGATGGTTCCTACTGGTAGTGTATTGGTTCATGCTGCTAGTGTATTGGTTACTACCGCTAGTGTAGTAACCGATGGTTCCTACCGGTAGTGTATTGGTTCCCGCCGCTAGTGTAATGGTTCTTACCGGTAGTGTTGCGTTGATTAATTTGTAATGACTTTGACTCATTCAAGTGGTCATTATGACCGCTTATGACCACGTTTAATTGGTCATGTAACCACTATTCCTATGATAATGAAGGCTTTTATGGGTGATTAATTGTCCGCTAATTATTCATAAAGTCCATTGACTAGGAGTGAGTGTTCTCTACTATAAATAGAGATCGTCATCATCAGCATGAAGATATACAAAACCAGGAGAAACAAACAGATAGCTAAAACACTTATATGCGGAAGGGTTATTGATTGTGCCTAATTCAATAACTAATATTTGGTCTTATCCCAAGTAGATATTCGTGTAACCCAAGCATATGGTCGAATAGTTTATTTTGAAAAGTGATCACACGATTCCAAGTGATATCCGGTAACCACCTAGTGGTATTGCATTGCTACTGATTATCTTACCCTGCTGCTGGGCGACTTACCACCAACACCCTCCCTAATCGCCATCTTGAAATCTGTTGGGGCTGGAGAGTGCTGGCACAAGCATGGCAGCTTCCTCGACCACCTTTCAACACCTACCGTATCCTCAAGCTTTGGGGTGCACCGGATGCGATGTCTCTCGGTCTCTTCCATTCTCGCTTACTCTAATTCTTACTCAAGTCTAGCCATTTTTACCCTTCCACCGCCGCAAAACCATACGAACACATGTTGGTGAGATTGCAGAGCGTTAATTCACTTGTTCTCGGTCATACCGCCGCCAGACTTATCCATGATGATCTGTTGTTTCATTATCCCGATGAATCGAGCTCGTGCAACACCTTATAGGTCCGAAAAATCTTTGACTAATGCACGAAAAGGAGTTTTGAGGCCGAGATGAAGAATGGAGGAAGAAACTTCCGCTGGTTTTGCATGCGACGGATCGTGTTGAAGCATATCAAAACAGTGAAGACGTGCATCTATCGAGGAAAATAGTAGCAACTTTCTTGCTTATAACAATGGCGATTTCGGTGACCGCTTTTTCGGTTTTCAAGATGTATTGTTCGATGATTCGATGGAATGATGCAATTTTCGTAATGATTATGCAACCGGATTATGGCTGGGATGGAAAGCCGGACTATGGATGAACTCCATATCGAGAATGGGAGCAATTTACACTCGATAATGCGAGAAGAGCAAATGTATGCGATTGAACAATCACAATCGCCAACATCAATGTACCAAGATGAAGAAATCGAAGTGATGACACCACCGCTTTTGACGATCGCACGTAGTTTTGAGTGCTAAGGATCATATAGAGGCAAGGGATTTGTATTGGGAAGGTGTCTGTAATGCGTCGAAGAAAGGACTAGATTGGTGTGAAGAGGTGTTAAAAAGGAGTGCGGAGAATAACCCATTTGTTGGTGAGCCGCATGTGGTTTTGGGTCAAATCTTCTTAAGCCAAAGTAGGTTCGAAGAGGCGCAGAAGGAGAGTGAAGAAGGGTTGCGGCTTCTATTGGAATGGGGAAGTCCGTGGGATAAGAGAATGTCGTGGGAAGGTTGGGTTGCATGGTGTCGAGTCTTGGTTATGAAAGGCAAGGAGAAATCATGACCTGATACTTCATGGGGGATCCTCAATTTGGGTCTTGTTCGATAGTGTCAGAAGTCTATTGTACCGATATACTAAACTATATAATATAGTATATGTGTGTATTCAGTGATAGTCTACATCAAATCTATATCAATGATAAGAGCTTGTTTTACTACTATTTGTAGATTGAAGTTGTTATCTAGAAGATTAAGCATTCATGTTGGCATGTTACCTTGTACCATTCTATAGTTTGATAGAATGTTTAAGAAGTCAACCTAACACAAATTGTGAATGCTATCTCTTTATACAAGACGCATACTTTCAACACTGATCAGGGGATGTTATAAGGTAATTTAATGAAAAGCAATTGACTTTCAAGAGGGTTACTAATGAGATAAAACCACTATCAAAGAAGATTAACATATGACCAAGTGCAAAGACCAGCTAAATTCAGCTAGTTAAATAGGAAGAACCAAGATTTTTTTATTTTTTTATTTTTTATTTTTTAGTTTACACATATAAAATGACTTATTGACTGTAAAAGCAGCCAGTTAGTTAGGACTTGGGAGAAAGAATGAAAAAGTGGAAAATAGGTAAAGATAGTTACATGCATTAACCATTATCTCCATTTTTTTTATAAAATGACTCAGTAAGAGCAAGGGGTATGGTCTTTTTCATTTCGCCGAATCAGACGTGGCAGCTCGCCACATTTTTTCGTTGCTCGCCACCATACCATTGTGCCTCGCCACAATGGTTTTCACCATTCAAACGACGAACTAAACGACAATATGGAAAATACTTACCGTTTCATTTTACAACGGTTACATTTCTAAAATCATTTACTTTTCAAATTCAAAACCATTTCACACACACAATACTTAAACAACTCTATAAATATAAACCACCATCTACACAAAAAAATTCACATTTCACACACACAATTTAATTTCAAAATTCACATTCTCTTTACGCAACAAATGGCTTGTCGTCTCCCTCATTCTGTTACTGATATGCGAACGTACGTTCAAAATCAATGCTAGAACGATGATGAGGCTAGAAAAGAGGCTATTATACGCGTCATCCAATTCTTTTGAGGACAAAAGGAATGAGAAGTCATGGATGAGAGACACTACAAGACTTGCAACGACATCAAGACCGAACGAAAAGATGTTATCGAAATTTCAAGGAGGAAGCCCGCAGAGATGACGAACTTATTGGCAAGTTGTGGAAGTGTGTTCAAGGGATAACGAACAACAACACCACCAAAGTCAATTGGAGCTATCGGGTGAACAAAGATGATGATCTAGGAGTCTCCGGTGAGGGATCTCCGATAGACGAGGAAGCTTTGTCTCGCCTCGAGGATTATATACCTCCCTCGTTTGATCCTGCGGACGAAGAGTTTTCAAATTAGGATTTAGGATTTATGTATTTTTAGTATGGTTTATTTTATTACCGTAAGTTTTTTTTTTTTTCGTATGTCTTTTTTAATTTTGCGTATTGTAGTTTTATTTTTATTTAAGAGAATGAAATGAATTTAATTGTGTTTGGAAAATATGGAAAAGAAATAAAATTAGTGTGGTTGGGCCCAAACGAACAGGTGGGTATGTTGTGATTGAGGTATTTTTAGCTAAGATGTCAGTGATGCGACGGTGAGACAAGACACGCGTGAAAACAGTGAAGAAGTGGGCAAGTTGCCACACCCCTTGCTCTAAGGTTCATAAAAGTTTTTTTGAAAAAGGGTACAGGAATAAGAAAAAGGTTTGTTAACAGAACCAGAAACAAAACAAGCTGGATATCTGAGTCTCGTAGTAAGATCACTGTTCTGGAGCATACAGCAATCTATCAATAGGTTAAATGGTAATGTCACCCATGACTCATTTCAAGTGAAGCCGGGATCTTACAAAATAAACGCAAAAAATTATGAAGAACACTAGTATCAGCAGCTAACTATAATCTTATACAGTTAGTTGGACTACAATATATAAATGATATTCAAAGGCAACTCTCCCATCAATTACTACAAGTAGAAAGATTGTGGTTGCTAAGGTAACTAGCTACATTATCTTCTACGGAGTATCTCTTTAGCAATGCCAAAACAAAAACCGATGATGTTGGTAGTATCAAAATCCGAACGGTGATTTTTTCCTGCTTCCACCTTCTCCATATTGGTCGTTCCATTTCCTGAGTTCGTTCATGCTTGCCGCATCATAAGCAACAGATGGCCCCACCTATAATTTTAAGATTTAGACTTCTATATTAATAACACTGTTAAATAAAATTACATTAATAATCTAATTCTTTTACGAAAAAGGCCAGTTAAATAAACACTTAGCCAAATCAACCCACTCAGAAGAAATGGGTCAAAACTGAGCATAAGATCAGATAAAAGATCAGGAAAGACTACCTTCGCTTTCGATTGAATGAAATCATCCAAACTGAGTGGTCTTAATGTTGGGGTCGAATCACAACTTTTTCCCTGCAATAACCAATAGCATGCGTCATTTTTAGTTCTGAACAAACGTTCGTGAAGCCACAGATGAAGTAGGATCATTGACCAATTTTGTAAATCTCAACTGATTCGAGCAACATTTAAAAAAAAAAAAAAAAAAAAAAAAAAAAAAGAGTAAAAATTATAATGACGATGAGTTAGCTGTTAAGGTTGTAGGAAGCTTACTTTCTTTTCTTCGTCTAGAAGTTCTTGAACAGGTCTATATGCTGCAGCGATACAAAGGTTCTGCACACAAAACAGTATAAACTTTAAGTATTTGAACAAAATGTGTTTTGGGTCAGCTCAACACGACTTTACCAATTTGCAACCTCATGTGATAATAGTTAATTGAAAACAGAAAAAACTACCTTCAAATCACTCCCTGAATATCCTTCCGTTGCATTTGCAAGACTTTGTACATCAAATCCAGGTTCTACGTTTTCTTTAGCAAGAAATATTTTCAATATCTTCGATCTATTGTCAGCATCCGGCAAGTCCACATATATCCTAAAACCAACATCCATAAGCATTTACACCACTTTGTCCAAGTCCAGTTTGTTTATAGTAAGATACACAATGTATTCTTGAGTACTTTCTCACCTTCGTGGTAATCGCCGGATGACGGCATCATCAAGATCAAACGGTCGATTTGTTGCACCAAGTATAAGAATCCTCTGACTATCTTTTGATCTTAATCCATCCCACGCTGCCATAAACTCGTTCCTCATTCTTCTGGTAGCTTCATGCTCAAATCCCCCACCACGAGCACCAAGCAAACTATCAACCTAGTTGATATTCACAAAACAACATATAACTTAGATTAGAACAACATAAAGTCGAAAAGTTTAAAAACTAAAGGTATGGTAGAGCTATTGAAGTTTCAACTTTTTGGCATTTTAACCCGTTTTACATATGATTTAGACCCTAACTAATTACGGGTCATTATTATGCAACCTTTTGGTGAGTAAAAAAAAGGTTTGGAGATTACAACACAACAAACCAAAAGTTCAGGGACTTGAACGCTAAACAAAATTTAGCAATTACACACACTAGAAAGAAAAAGTTCAGGCACTTGACTGTTAAAAAAATGAAACTTGGTAAGTACCAATCTGAACATTAAAGATAAGTTAAACGAATAAACCACTGAAAATTGTTTAGGGGTTAAACAGCATTAACCCTTGTTTGAAAGTACTAGAAAATAAATAAAGTTTTTTTCAAAAGAAACAATAGTTTTCTTGAAGAAAGTAACTCTTACCTCGTCAACAAATACAATTACAGGAGCCAACTTGCTGGCAAACGAGAACAGGGCCTTTGTAAGTTTTTCAGCATCACCAAACCACTGCATTGAAAAAATAAAACAAAACCAAAAAAAAGTTAATATCACTAGTAGAAATATTAGGCAAAAAGAAACAGTTAAAAGAAAAGCTCAAGAAAGTACCTTAGATGTAAGTGTAGACCCAGTTATGCTGATAAAGTTAGCTCCCGCTTCAGTTGCAAGTGCTTTTGCAAGAAGTGTTTTCCCGGTTCCAGGAGGACCAAAAAGCAATATTCCTTTGGTAGGCTGACAAACGCTTTCGTTAGTCACAAACATTGAGGAAATTAAATGATTGGAACACGGGATGCTTAAAGGGAAGGAAAAAAAAGTACCCGTAATAGATTTCCACGAGAAAAAAGCTCTGGTCTTTTCATTGGAAGAATGGCTAATTCATGTAATGCTGTCTTCACCTCTTCAAGAGCGCCAATGTCATCAAATTTAACACCGATTTCACCGGGCGGAACCACTGCTGAAATAAAGTTACTCTCGTACTCATCCTTTGCGAGATTCTGAAAGTAATCGGTGTTCTACATATTTAATACTTTGCATACACAAAACTAGTGACAAACAACAAGTGATTTGGGTGATGGGTCAAAATCTGCCCACTTAGTCGTGTTGATCAGAATCACTTTTTAGGCAAATGATACAAGTTTTTTAAATCTTTTCGAAAAGCAGGGAGTCTTTCTTATAAATTAGTGTGTCAAATATAATTACGTACAAAAATATACTATTTCAATAAAGTTCTAATTTTTTACATGAAAAATATGATTTAGAAGGTTATGATAAAAAATTCAATGATTTGACCCGTTTTATTTTAGCTAATCTCATTTATTTTTCCTGTTTGGCCCATTTGATATTAAAAAATTTAGTTGGAATCAACCGAATCCATATGTAAATGGGATGAAAATGCCACCGTTATAAAAAATTAACAAACCTTTAGGTTGTGAGCGGGCTTCTTGGAGATCGATTCCTGCTCTCTTAACCTCAAAATTGCAACTTCAAGGCTTCATGTAGAAAAGTTAATCAGATTAGATGCAATGCAAGGGACTACCAAACCAGTTAATTAACCAAAGATATTAATACCTTTCGCGGGGCAAATTTAATCTATCTGACTTAACAGAAGGAAGGTCACAAGTGGATAAGTAATGATTTTTAGCCCACCCAACAACATTCTCAGCTTCTGCAAATTTAAAACAAAATACAAATATATAAACATTACACATTTGAACGCTCAAATAATCAGCTGTAAGAATAGTTGATTACTCGTATTTAGTAAGAATTTAATATTAAAATGACCAAAAAGAACATTCTTGTGTAACAACGAGATGTGCCCATTAAGATGTGAATTGAAGTGTCTCAGACTAGTTTAAAAGAAGGCGTAATAAAGTAATTTTATTTCATTGTTTCATAACAGTTTGTTGCAACTAGTACGAAACTCACTATCCAAAAGGATCAAAAGTTCAAAACTGATCCTTTAAGAAAATAATAGATAAAGTTTACGAACGAACATTTATATAATAAAGCAAGAATCTTACTCTTTGTCGTCAGTATCACTCCATCAGTATTTACATGCAAGAGGTCTACACAAGATAGTTCATTTTCTTCAAGTACCTTATGCAACTCATTTATATTACTTCTGGTGATAACAATACGTCTGTCTTCATCAATTTGTTTATTAAATACTCTAAGGGGATCTTCCTCCTGCAAAGAAAACAATTTATGCTTGGCTCATCTCACAATTGAAGAATACAACAGGCGTCTGGTTTATAAGTTTTGAATTTAATTACCTTTGGAGGATGCAAAGACATAACATTAGTAAAAAGCTTGTAGATATCATTGTCCTCTGTCCTTTTCGAGGGCTTTAGTCCCTCGGTAAGTCGCTTCAAAGAAAGAGGCTGAAAAGGGTAGCAGTCAATGAATTGTTTAGTCATTCATGAGTATAATGATGCAATGATACAAATAAAGAAATTGTAGTTTACTCAATATTATATGAAAATTACCAGCTTCGCAAGGCGGCCTAAATTTGGAAGGATCATAGTCTGCTGACGAAAAAGAAAACAAGTTAACATTACAAAAAAATATATATATGTAAATTAAAGAAATAAATGATTAAAAAAAATGTCACTTTTACTACAGACCAGACATGGGTCGGGTCAACCTGCAAAATGTTTTTTTTACTCTTTTTTTATGTATATAAAACAATGAATGGGTTAAATACTAGCCTATTAAAATACTTGATCAAAAAAATTGCATTTGTATACATTTCGGATGACTTTCAACCTGTTTAACCCCTATGACCCATTAGTATATAAATGAGTCAAAACTACCATATAGCATGGTGCCGGAATTCAACTTACAAATTTCTCTTTTTCTTTTGATCCAGTAGCAATTTTGTTTTGCCCACATATCAAAACAATGGGCCCTGAAATCTTGTCAAACATTTCCTGAAGCCTATTCACAAATTCTTTGCGGTTTGGCTTAGAAACAGCTCGTGACAGCCACAAGGATGAGTCTGGGAAATACACTATAAGAGGTTGCTCCTTTCGCAATAGCTGCAATCATAGTAAGAAAGGTAACAATATAATAAGTGTTTGATTGCTTACTTATTCTGATTTATAAACTGAACAGAATAGATTAACAGGTATATAAAAATGCATGTGTAACCTCTGATAAAGCCTCCATTGCAATATAACAGTCTTCGGCTTCAGTATCAAAATCAGGCTCAACATGCTTAACTGCAAATAAACAATGTAGTTGAGACAACTAGAAGTAGCAACTTCGACACATTTACTTATGTATGGGTCAATTTGGATTATGTTATATCTCAACTGAGTCAAACCGGGTAAAAAACAAGCTTAAAAATTTGGGATGGGCGAGTCAGAAAGCGCCAAAAGTATATATTTAATGCATAAGACCCCCTAGATTATTTTACTCAAAAGATACTATTATTATTACAGGCCAAAGGCCTTTGGCCTAGAAGTGGTTGTGGGTTTAAATCTCAGTAATGAGTTGAGACGTATGAGGTATGATATTCGTGTTAATACAATCTTTCTAATCATATCGGACACTGCTTTCTTTTAAAAAAAATGTAAAAAACAGGACAAAAAAATGTTTTGGTAACACAATCCGCTCGTTTCAGCCTATTCCAAAAAGTACCTGATTTTCTATTATGAACGAAAAAAAATTCATAATAGCATACAGTTATGTCTTAAATTTGCGCAAGTTTACCATGAATCCAGTATATTGATGGTTTTGCAGATTCCTCGGGTTCCTCATTCTCTTTTGCATCTTCTGTCTTATCTTCCGTGCTATCCAGGATAACTGCAACTCTTTCCCCATTAATCTCATAAATCTCCCCGCGTTGACCGGTGGCTAAGGGTCTGAAAAGGACAATAAAGAATACCAGAAATAAATTGAACCCATTAATTCAGAAATAGTTAATTTTTGGCTCACAACAAAATTCCCAAAGTGGTAGATAAGAGGAACTGAAAATATTAACTAAATTCACAATACCAAGTCCGCGAGATCAAGAAATACGAACACTTAATTACAACATTGAACCACTGATTTTTTTTAATTATTATAAATAAATTACAGAAGCCGCACTGAAACAAAGGGTTATACATCGTCAAGAACAGTTGAGTGCAGCGAGAACAAGGCTAATATTAACAAGTACTGTATGATACACAGAAGATTAATGATATCCAAGTAAACACAGTAAAATATGGAAAGGGTATATAAAAGAGTTCAATCAAAAAACACAGATAAAATGATATCCAAAGCTAGTTATTGGAGTGAAACTAAGGGTCCGAAAGAGAAAAAACCAGGTAAACAGTTTACAAACATAAATGGTTCGACCAATTTGACCGCTTTTTTTGTTCATTTAGCTGTACCTATTTTGACCAATTTGCAATAGAACATACCAAAATCAATCTTTTAGATGTAAATGAGTTGAAACTTGAAACTACCCCCCTCTGCTACTTTCCCAACTCGCCATAAGGCTTTCTACTTCGTCGGTCATTTGTTTATCTGTTCAATTAAGAATTAGGGTGAAGCAGGGTCAGGGACGACGAATCTCTTTATGATAAACAGATCCGTTTTGCAAGTTCTTTATCACTGTGTAACTTTTTCTGGTTTTCAGAGGTGATTGTGTTGTTTTATACTGCTTCATTGGTCTTATGTTTTCAGTGCTTTCCATTAGTAAAGTTCCTTTTTTTCACCCATTCAGAGTTGCCATGCTTGTGTTAGTCTACACATGAAATTTTAGAACCTTGATACACGTGAATTTATCCTAACATCATGGAAATTTTAAACGGAAATAGGAAGTGAAGCCCGATCTTTGGGACACTAATAAACGATGTTGTTTGTGAACTGAATTTGAGAAAACATGGCAAAGGCAGTTCTTTTTTTCTCTCATACATCAGTACATCTTACCAACCCACCTGCGCGAGATAACCGTATATGCTTTTGTTGTACCATCAGATGTAGCTATCGAACCCAATTTAATCCTGAGATGCATTGGATATGTAATTAAATAATAGTTCTTGACAGGGATTTCTAAGCTGTAGGGCTTCTTAACAGATGGATATCGATACCACACAACCTTTTTCGCAACACTAGAGGTGGCAATTTTGACCCATTTATTTATGACCGAGTTCATTTGGGTTATGTACTATATCCCTAGTGGGTCAAATGGGGAAAATAAATAAAAAACGGTTTGCTAAAAAGAAAAGGCTCGAACAGGTAGAAAGTTGGGCAAAGTGCTTATTAGTGCATACAATCTCATAAACTCTTTAACTAAAAAAGGGGATATCACAACCAATATACAATAAGTTCATGTGTGTGCTCATGATCTAAGAAAAACGTCAGCGCGCGTGATTTAGATGATGTAATAAGTAAATATGAGCATTGTTTCAACCACCATATTTCTAAGACACTTTACATAACAATCAATAGCTGATAAAGTAAGTAAAGCAGCTAACTGAGTGCGTAAACAATCACCTGTTATCTTCTTCCACATGGAAAGTAGGCCCAACATACTTGACACGATCCCCTGGTTAGATTTTAATTTTATAAATCAATCAGTAAATGTAAAACCCGTAAATAAATGAATAAAACATCTGATGCCGCATGGACTAAAAAAGGTTACCTTTCTTTAATGGCGCCTTTGCTTCCTCAGAAGACTCCGCCTCCTCCTGGTTTGAAGATTCGGAGACAATCTCCCCAACAACACCAATTTTCTGTCATAAGTGGGAGTGCAAAACTATTAATATTAAATAAAATAGGATAACGCGTCTAGCAAGTTTTCAGTCCCTGCAATCCCATGTACATTATGGAGCATCTGTGATAAATAAATTTAAAAACAATAATGCACACCACTACCGACACGTGAGATGTTATTTATAGAGTTCCTAGGTAAACTAATATATGGAAACTACGGGAGTGTAAATATTTGCATTTGGAAGTACTTATTTGAGTAGTCAACTTGTATGTTTGAGTAAATAGATTATATGCTCTGGTTTATCTGAAGAATAATCAGTTTACGATAACTCTTTCATACCAGTTGCAACAAAAGTGGGTATCTAAACCTAAAACAAACTAGCTTGTTTACCTCTTATTAAAATAAAGATTTGCATGATTATTACAGCTTCCCGCGTCCCTTTTTATTACAACTGAATGTCTGATTCTGATTATCACACGCTCACTTTCAAAACATAGATCTAGAAAGAAATTACCTTCGCAAAATCTTCAAGGTTGCCAGGAACAAGCTTTTTAAGAGCTGCAGTTGCCCGAGCCTCCAAATCCTCATCGTCTGATTTAGACTCATTACTGCTAGTCCACTCTTCCTCATTGCTTGCCTCGTCTTCAATATCTGATTCTGAAGTAACATCTTCACCTGATTCTTCATGTTCATCATCTGATTCGTTATCTTCACCAAAATCCTGCTTCATTTAACCACCAAAACAACCATCATTCATGGATAAAGATCGAATATGATTGGCTAATTCCTATTAGAACAAACTTACATAAGGTGCTAGAACACTACTGTCAAGAACCAATAAGGGAACTTGTAAATCATGCGCCATTGCTCTAACGAATCTCTCTCTATAGAGCTCAGTGCCTGCATCATCAAAATCATCAACCATGTGATATAATACGGGGTGGGTAACAGGTTGTAAGCATTTAATTTCATCCATTTGACCCATTCAACCCCATGACTTGTTTCAATTTCATCCATTTGACAAAATGAATGGATCAAGCACTCCTGCCGGTTGGGTGATGTGTTAAGTCAAAAGGGTAATTCTTTTTACGGATAAAAGCATGGTTAGTCAAGTTTAATTGACCCATTTAACAATTCTTGATTTCCATTTTTTTTATTTTTTTATTTTGTATTTTATAACTAGTTCATGTGCTTAAATATGATTGCAAGAACTATACTCTTAGTAATCCAATCAAAATTTTGATTAAGCAGTTTAGGAGGCTGTACGCATTTAATGTACTCAAGATGATCCATTGGTCTATACCTGGTACGCTTTGAAGCAATATTCTCCCACTTGAAGAATCCAGGCGTGAACCATATGTAGTAGTAAACTTCTTGTTTTTCAAATGAGAAGAAACACATTCCAATAAAAGATTCTTGGAATGTTCACTGTAATAGGATTAAACGATGGATTAGCACCATACAAGCAAAAGAATTGACACCACAAAGAACAATTATAACACAGAGGCTAACTGCTTACTGTATATAGTAAGGAAATGTATCCCATGATACGGTTTGTTTCTCCCATGGAATAATCCTCCTTTCAAACTCGTTTTTGAATCTTTGTCGTTTGGTTAGAAAAGGTGATTCTTTCCTTTTACTTTCAATAGCCAACTTCTCATTAATAAGCCATTCCTTCTGATCTTGCTCTCCTAGACGAGCATGTGGATCAGGGTGGTTCACATCCTCCTTGATATTTTCTTTACTGATGTTACCCTTATCGGTTTTGGACACATCTTTCAAGGGCGCATGTTTATCTTCACTTGCATTTCTTCCATCACCCTCTGAGCTGTAAAATCTAAAAGGACCACTAGAATTTGCATATGATCCAGCAAGTAACCTTGTGGAGTTAGAGCGGGAAAAACTTGAAGAATTCGATAGATATCTTCTAAAGATATTGTTGGTGGAAAAGCGGTTTGCGTCAACAGCACAACGGGTTAAGGATCGATAAGGGGTTTTGTCACAATAATTTAAACCGCTTAAATACTTGCAGGGTTGAAACAAGAGGTCCCATTGTTTATTCTTGTACTTTAGTCTGATTGAATTCATTGGAGCCTCTAATGCTTGTATTTATCAAGTAAACGGCAACGAATGCCCCCAATATGTTTATAACCGAGACTGCTTCCTGGAATATTAAAACGAAGATTCAAAACAAAGTTATAACATTAAGGAAAAAAATAACTGCACGTCCAAAATTTTGCATCATGTTAGTGTCGAAAACAAAAATTAAATGACTTTTTTTTCTTTCCAAAAGTACTATGTTTAAGGGGGTGTTTGTCATTGCAAGTCAGTAGTAATTATTTAATTATTGTGTTTTCAAGACGCATATGATCAGTTCCTGGTGTTTGAGTGTATCAAACCGACTATGATTTGCATTATTATTTAGGCGTCGAATTAACAGTTTGAAATCGCTGCTCACGAAACTGATTCAGAAAACTTATTGTCATTTCACATGTAATTCTTTACATAACCTGAAGTTGTCAACAAACAAACATCCATAAAAACGTAAAATTAGCGGAATCACATCCAAACACTGTATCATAGCCCATTTTGTTAAAGCTAAATATCTTATTCCGATTATTACTATCCAAACAAAATGCTGCACACGATGTCTAATGCAAAAACCACTTAGCAGTTCAAAGTACAAAACTGTCAAGTAAAAAAAAAAGAGACACTCAAGCTCGATAACAACTAATCAACTAGCATTTTGCTGGTAATTACATTTCACAAAAAAACACGAAACAAAACCAATGAGTTTAACAGATTCATTTGAAATGTAAGCTTCAAATCATATCAAGAATCGATTTTTATCGCATAATACGAAATGGGTATTCCTAAAAAGCTATAATAACACAATATTAAACAAAACCCAACGTCAATTCTGCATATATTCAAAAGCTATATAAATGGAAACATTAAATAACAAGACACTGACATCTAAAAATATACATAAAACAAGAATATAAGATAAATTTCATATAACAATCTTAAATAAAGAAAAAATTATACCTTTAATCTTACGTTCGAAAGAAACAGTGAGATTAAAAGGATAAAGGGATCTGAGGAAATAAAAACTGATTGAGTTGTGTTGTTTTTTAACCTAGTTATAATGAAAGAGACATTTGTTCTACGTTGTTCTAAGACAACAACAAAGGTAAGGTAAAGATTTCGTGTGTTGTTGATGTTGGGTTGCGTTGTGGTGGGCGGGTGTTCGGATAATTTTTGGTTTCTGAGATTGTTTTATCATTAAACTTCAGGGGGTTTTGTGTAAATTTATTTAGTGGGCTTGATTGGACTTTATTGGTGACCGAAGAAGGTACAATAAAATTACTAATATATATAATTTAGGGACACGAAACGGTGGCATGTGATGTCGTTTAGGGCCAACCGTTTCACCCTTGGGCTACAAAAAATACTTCTTGCCCTGTTATCTTGGCCTGGTCCATTAAAATCGTCGCTTTTTCTTACGATAAGAATCTGAGCACGACTTTTCCGTAATAATTTCCATCTTTCTCACATACATAACGGTGAAGTGGATGATAACGGTCCGATGGAAGTGACGAGATATCTCGAAAAACAAGTAACCAAAACCGATTTTTAAGCATCCACAGTCTCAATTTATGGTCGGGAGCTGGATGGTGACAGCTTAAGTTTGGAGAAAAGGATTTGTGATGAAGAAGAATCTTTGTTCTTGTTTTACTATCTTTCAGGTATGTGTTTTCTTTAAATCTTTGGGATTTTTCAAGTTTTTTTGTCTTCAATTATTTATATGATGCTGATGGTGGGGGAGGTTAATAAAGGTAAAGTTTCTTTTTCGTTGGGTTTGATAACGATATAGTGTTTACGGTTTTCATTTGATTTTTTTTCTTAGCATGTTGCGTTGATTTCTTCGAATGAGGGTTTTTAATTACCGTTGTTGTTACAGGCATACAGAAAGAAAGTGTGGCTGCTTCAGAAACTGCTTTTGTCAAAAATGGATCAGGCGATTTTATGAATCAAGTTGTGCGTAGTATTTGTGGTACGGTTGTTCAGTTATTGTATACAATATGTAAATAGTTTAAAATACACTGACAGACAAATGACTTGATGTTGCAGTACATGTGACCGAAATCTCGAAAAAGGAACGCTACATGTTCTATAGGAATGATCGACAGCTACGTTCGGCGTTTCAGAGTATGTAAGCTTATGAGTTACTATGGATATAGATATGGTTACTGATATATACAACTATTAGTTTAAGTTACACTAATTGTTAAAAAAATGCTATTGTAATAGGCGTTAACAAAAATCCACAAAAGAGTTGTAGCAACAGGCGTGCGTGTTTTGTGGTCAAGGTAAGTTAAATTGTTACTACATTTGCATTATCGATATAGTGCATTCAGTATAAAGCTAATACTTTAAGCTATACTAATATCTTAAGCATCACAAGAGAAAGCACAGAATTTAATGAGATTCAGAAAGAGAAACAGAAGATGCTTCAATACGGAGCTTTCATTGCTGACATCGTCCTCACATCTCGGAAAAACTAAAAAACTTCTACCATATTCATAGTTGTTATCAAGGTAACGCAGCTGCTATTCCATAGAATTCATATAATTACTATTCAATGTTAAAGTACAAAAAATATAGTTGGCATTTATACTACTGGCCTAAACAGGCCTAAAGTATTTGACATTGGACTTATGTAAAGACTTGAATGATATGAAAACTATTGTAAACCTCATTTAGTCTTTTCCTAAATCACTATGTCGGTCCAGCTAATATTGCAAATGACCATATGGAACATAGTAATGTGATGATTCCGAGGTGGGTTGTACTATACACATAATTTTGAACCGTGCTTTCTTGGTGTTATTCCTATCTAATCTTATGTATTTTTGAACCGTGCTTTCTTGGAACGCAGTAATATGATGATTAGGTGAACGGACATTCGGGTTCTTGACAAACCTTGATTTGATGGACAGAGGAACTAACGCTTTAGATGCGACGCCTTTCTCACTCTCTCTTGGTATTATAGGTGTCACAATGGAGTCCGGTCGGCCAGGTAATGGGCCAAAACTGTTTGGCTGAAATAAAGTACTTTTTCCCCCAATATGTTAAAATGGCAATGTTATGTGTCAAAAAGAAAAACCCCTTTAGGCGACTTCTAAACTGTTTATGTTTTTAGCTATCTACTAATTCCTTTATTAGAAAAGATAAAATCTCATGGGTGTAAAAAGCCATCTCTGCTTAGAAATATGGTCATTTAGTTGAGCCTTCTGGATACATTATTCTGATTTTAAATATCATTCATTTACAGGTCCTTGAAGGCAACATCGATTGTGCATAGATCATCAGCTGATATCAATTAGGATACTGATAAAGGGAGCGGCAGTATTTTGTTACGAGTCCTGACTATAGTCATTTGGCTAATAAAATCGGCTCAGACTATTTGGTGAAACTCCTATCTCAGGTGTGTTCTGTCCGCTTAAGATATATGTTACTTTTTGAACCTATCTGAGATAGTATGTAGTTAGTGTTGTTAAGTCTTATGAGTGGTTTTATCGCACAAAATTTATCTTCAATATGAAGCTTCTATCTTGCAGCATTTGGGAGCCTATTATCAAATAGAAATTACCCAACATCAGTTCTTTCATAAGATGAGGGGGAAGCTGAGTTGGACCGTCTTGGGAGGCAAATTGCAATTGATGCAAGGGTGAGTAGCTTTTCTAGCTGTAGATGATGGTACTATAAATATGACGCAACGTACTTCAATTTTTGTTAACTGCTTGCCTACGGTTATGGCTGCAACTATGAGAAAACATATTTTAACTTACCCGGATACTGGTGTAGGAATCACTTGCGTGGAGTGGGTGATAACATCAAATAGTCCTGAATATTAAGTGTCAATTTCCCCCGATAATGCTCGTTATTAGTATCATTTATATGGATTTACGCTTGTTTTCCATTGTTTTCCACTTTCGTAAATTACGAGCATCGAGCTAAAGAGACGCGAAATGGAAACATTACTAAAGATTTATCACAAGATGCCTATTTTGAAGAAGTTACTACGAACTCTCTCTCACATTACCGTAACTATTGCGTGACCTTGAATACCAACTTATCAAGAGGTTATGGCGAACTCTCCCCAAAGGTTACGACGTAACTCCATTAGGTCAAAAGAGGTTCCACGCCGATACTTACGCCAGTAATCATCGCATCACTTACGACGTAACCGAAGTTTATTGAAGACTACAACAGAACCACTAATAAGGTTACCAGTAACTAGCGATCTAGTGCATTTACGAAGAAATAGAAGGTTATCGCAGAACTCCTATATTGGTTACGCCAGAACCCATACCGCCTATAAATACCCCACTAATTCCAAAGAATTCTAATCATCCCATTCCACACACAACACTCGAGAACGTGGGAAAAATCTCAAGGCATGTCTAGGGAGCATACGGAGTCAAGTTTCCAAGGGAGAAGTCACCCATTACGATAAGCTTTAGCATTTTATATTTCTTTACTTTCAATTCATGTATTTCATACCTTTGAATATTGAATTGATTTGCATGATTATTATGAGCTGCTAAGCACCCTTTGGTGCTAGCCTAGTTATGATTCCTTAATTGTTTTGTTTGCGTTTACTTTACTCCGCATAATTATTTCTAAGTGTACGATGCATAGTTCTTTGGTAGTCACCCTTGATTCGGTAGTTTTGAATGGCGGTAGAGGCCAATTGCTCAGAGATATGACCAACCGACCCTAGGTGAGCGGACTAAGACAGAAGGGTAAGATATGACCAACCGACGACCCTTTCTACTTATGCGATTCGACCAACCGATCACCTATCGCTTGAATGAACTTAAGAGTCGGGGTGTAGTGTCTAAGTTCCTAACGGCCGGGCACTCACTATTTTGAATCTAGCATGTAGCGGTACTTAATGACTTGGCTTAGGGACCAGAACAACAGACTTATGACGTGCTACCGATTTCTCTGTGGTGGCATCTTTGTCGATAGGTTAGGTATGAATTGACCAAATGTTGTCCTCTCGAATTTGACCCCACCAAGTAATTGGAAGTAGTAGACGAGACATAACTAGCTAGGAGGATTGACTAGGTTAGCACCACTATTCCTCTATTGATTTCCTTTACCCATTTACCGCTTTTATTTTATTCTCGCATTGGTAGTTTAATTAATTAAACCCTATCGAAACCATTTTTATTCTCGTGACAATTAGACTTAGTAATAATCCAACACACATAGCTCTTGGGACGACCTCGGCTTTAACATTCACTACACTACACGCGACCGGCACACCGCCTGTTAGTGCACTAGGGTAGACCATAGGTATAGCGAGACACTATAAATATTAAGACCGTCAAGAAACCCGCATCAAGTTTTTGGCGCCACGGGAGTTATATTCGATTGATATTAAGTCTTCATTTCGCTTTTAAACTTTTCTCACGATCATATTTCAAGTTTTCGGTACCATGGAAGTCATAACATCGATAACCTCACTCTTGAGGAATATTTACGCTGACAAGAGAAGAACAAGGGCCGTGGATTGTTAGGCCACCATTGCGTAAGATGCTCAATTCACGAGGGAATCGTGCAACTCCCTTCTCCGAAGAATCACCGATGATGCCCATGAACATGTAGACAATGTCGAATACATTGTCACCTATTCAAAATTCCCACGCCTCACACGATGCTATAATGCTACGTGTATTCCCAATGACTCTTACCGGATCACCAAGATGGATCGAAGATCGCTCACGGCAGCTTAATACTGGGCGCTACTAAAGAAACACTTTATCCAAAGATATTGCCCGCCATCGAAGATTTCTAACCAGCTTTTGGAGATCCATAATTTCAAATAAGAAGACGACGAAACTCTGTATCAAGCTTGGGACAGATACAACGATTTTCTTTATAAGTGTCCTACCAATGATCTGAATAACCAGCAGAAGGTCAATATTTTCTACAAAGGAATAAACATAACTACAAGGCAAATGCTGGACTATTAAGGACCTATCCCAAACATGACTCCTACCGCTGCAATTGAAGCCATTCAAAAAATGGCGGACCACTCTAAAAAATGGCACGACAGTGGGAGTAAAAGAAACCAAGGCGGAAGTTTTGACGGAATTGCAACAATAGCGAGTAAAATTGAAAATCTCAGTTGAGATATGCTGAAAGTCAGAGAAACCGTTCATGCCATCCAAGTAGGTTGTGAAAGATGTGGAGGAGGACATCTTACTAAAAATTGTCCTCATGTGGACGAAGAGAATATTGAAGAAGCTAAGTATGGAAAAAGTTGACCATATTACGGAGATAATCGAAATAGTAATGGGTATCGTGGAAATTACAACCGTGGGCCTTATGGAGAAAGAAAGCCCAGTCTTGAAGAAACAATTAATAAGTTCCCGGAAACTTCAATTTAAACAAAAGAACAAGATATTTGGTTAAAGCGTTTCCAGGAAAACACAAATAAAAATATTTCCAGGCACGACGAAACCCTAAAAAATCTTGGAACAATGATTGAAAAACTCAGTGATGAGATTGATGGAATTGAACTTAATGAAGCCAAGCGCAAGGAGGAATGCAATGCTGTTTTCGCCAATGATTCTCAGGAGGTGATTGAGGAATGTATATCCTCAATCGACAAATTGGAGGACACGAATACCGACCAACAGGAAGAGTTATGCCGTAACTACTTCCTGGAGTTCCGGCGTAACCATGTTCCGGAAGGCATATCCATGTTAGGATCAAGTTTATTCTCGGTTAAGGATATTAGTGCAAGCGGGTTAATCATTCCGTGTTCTACTGGTAATATTGATATTTTGGGGGTAGTAGATTTTGGGTCTTGCGTAAACATCATGCCTCTATCCATATTCTTAAAACTGAAGATAATCCACCTTTGGTAAATAGATATCGTGATTGATTCAGCAACTGAAACTAAGATTACCCCTTTAGGTATTACAGGTGATATATGTGTAAAGGTCGATAAATTTACTTAAGCCCCAAATTTGTGGTAGTCGATAATGTGAAAGACAAAAAGGAACATTGGATTCTTGGTAAACCATTCCTTGACACATTAGCACGTTACGGTGGAATCTATGGAGATATAGTGGAGTTTAAATTGGATAAAACCTTGAGCCTTGAGCCAGACAAAATTGTTAAAAAGGAACAACCAAGGATAGTATTAGATGACTCTGATAAGTTTCCACCTTCATCTTTTAGCCATTTGCAAGACTCCGAATCTAGTGACGATGAAGATGATGAGGAAGAGATCCCGTTTTCTGTTCCCAGTTACGTTGTAAAAGGAAGAGTTCACTGTTGTGTTCCTTTAGTTGAGGGGACCAGAGTGATATTTCCCACATGTTCCCCTTTCCAAAAAGGATGTAATGGAGGAGGGAAGTTGTTGATGCATAATCTGGCGCGGGCTGGATTCGACGACTCTCCCTTGGCCGTTTTGCCTTCTCGAGCCCTAAGTAGACCTGTCAACAAAAGAACTCAGATGAGTGGACCCGAGGCCGAGCCCCGGGTCCACCTCCGACGTTAAGTTAGTATCGGTGCGATGTGATGAGTAGGTTAGAGTAACCGTCATCTTGTGTATGTGTATTGTGTCTTGAGAAGGTGATCCACCATGTATTTATAGGGCATGGATTAGGGTTTAGCGTAGAGTGGGCATTGTCTGCCGGGCATGACCCATTCCTCGCCCAATCCGACTATACGCCCACAAGCCCCCAAGTTTAGTATGAGATAGCGCATGGCTATGTTATGCTAGACTTAAGTTCACGGTCGCAGAGGCCCAATCAATCATGACATTGCGATTGTGAGAGTGGATCCCGTATGTCGCATCATAGGTGAGGCGCACCTTTTGTACCAAGAGCGACGAAGATGGTGCGACGTAAGACGCGCTTCAGAGCGTAAGTTCGCCGCTTGCGACAAAGAGGCGCGACGAAGACGCGTCAGTGGCAGAAGCAGGTTGTGCCGCGCGACAAAGATGCGCGACGAAGACGTGCTTCAGTAGTAAGTACACGCCGCGCGCAACAAAGAGGTGCGACAGAAGACGTGCTTCAGAGCGCAGTGCACGTGTTGCGCGATGTAAGACGCGCTTCGCGCGCATGTCTTTACAACCGGCTGCAGGACGCCTCCCATGCGGCAAGATGGTGCGAATATTTAAACCGCCTTTGTACCGGCTTGCAATACCTCTTACATACGATCCGCTTCCAAATATGCTCGCGTGACGCTGTGATTTAAAAACAATGCAGATATATACCTAGTAGCCCCCAAGTTGGTGGTGCTACTCGTGTAGGAGCATTAAACTTAGTTATGCCTGCGTAAAACACTTAATGCAAACATTAAAAGTATATGCCGCGAATCGCAACATATAAAACCTAATGAATTGAAACAATAGACAGCACATAGCATGAATAATATATAAGAGAAGTGGTAGTGCGCACCCGTCTTGGGATGCGTACCGACGAAATAATTAATTATGTTTTTTTTTTAATTTTTTTTAATGTATAAAATAAAACCGTGACCGCGACCAATAGACGCAGATGGATTTATCGTAACCGCATAGACTCGAACGTTTGTGGATGATCGCAGATGTTTATACCACGGCCTTTGGTCCAAAGGCGCCGTGGCGATTGACTAGCATCGTGGTGTTTGCGCTGCGCGTTCTCGCGAAGATGTCCGAACGCACGCCTAATGCGGGTAGATTTATCGCGATCGCGTTGTTCGAGCGCCAACAGCGCATCAACCGTAAAACAGATGTCGCGAATTAATTCGCGGCTAAAAATAAAATAACTCCGATCGTGCGGATATTTTCTTAGGTCCGATCGTGCGGACTAAAAGATAAAATAGGTCCGATCGTGCGGACTTTTTCTTTTATATGTAAAAGAATATCTCGCTCAGAATAATGATCTTTTGATAACAATATGCAATTTAACGTGATATTTTATTCAACGTTTAGATTTGACCTTAAATAGGCCGACATTGAAAGCAAAATTTGTATCGACTGTCAACATCTTAAGATGCTTTGCTTTTGTATATTGTCAAATACATGTCAAAGGTTAACGAACTCATATCCGGATGTGCCATGCTTTGTAAAGTGATATTAAATTAATATACCGACTTTAGAAATTCATTCGTGGTCCCAAAGAACCTTGAATAAAGCAAGTGGTATGCAGTGCTTTTAATTCGTAGTCCCACGGATGACGCCAACTTGTTGATGATAATCCGGCGCGGCCGGATTCGACGACTCTCCCTGGCCGCTTGTCGCCTTCGAGCCCTAAGTAGACTGTCAACAAAGAGAACTCGTTAGAGTGGACCCGAGGCCGTAGCCCCGGGTCCACCTCCGACGTTAAGTTAGTATCGTGCGATGTGATGAGTAGGTTGAGTAACCCGTCATCTTGTGTATTGTATTGTGTCCTGAGAAGGTGATCCACCATGTATTTATAGGGCATGGATTAGGGTTTAGCGTAGAGTGGGCCGCTGTCTGCCGGGCCTGACCCATTCCTGGCCCAGTCCGGACTATACGTCCACAGAAGTATCTCATTCGGATGATTAAAGAAGCTGCAGAAGTTTGGTGGTGCTAGGAAAAAGAAGAGGATATCAGAGAAAAGTGGTTACAAGAGCATAGTGCTTTTAGCGAATGGTTCTCCGATATTGACTGGACCATTCATTTTTGTGAACCAGCTATCATGCACGATGAATACACCATGGCATGGCCTACATGAAACCCCAATCGCAAGATTTGCGATGGAGGAGAATACCCTGAACCTAATTGGCTCAAACGCAAGGAATGGGCATGTTTTGACGAAGATAAGAGGAGCAATGTAGGATACAGGGGGATCTCATTTGAAAATTGGTTACGAGTAAAGTTTGGGTATGTTAAAGTTGATGAGGAAGAAGAGGCTAGGTTTTGTTTCGAATGGGCACGAGCTAATTTTCTACAAAAAAGATACTCTATGACTCGTTATGTTTCAGCGCATGTTTGGGACCAGCCTTATTCAATGGAAGACATGGATGAAGCGAGGCAAGCCCAAAGGCCCCCATAGAAGCCCCGCGGCTCTGAGTCTAACTTAAAGACTCGTTAATAAAGAAAAGTGCTCTTTCGAGAGACAACCCGAATTATCCCTTTCTTTTGTTTTTATTTCCTTTCGTTAGGTTTGTGTTTTCTAATCATTTTGCAGAAACGAGGAACTAATTGTCTTGTAGTTGTCGATATGAAGAGTTACGGCAGAACACATCTTGGTGATTACGCCGTAACCAACATTTTAGCGCAGAATTCTTGACGATTACCAATTACGGCATAATACCATCTCGGTGGTTACGCCAGAACTACTCGCTTGACAATTTCATACCGTGTTTTGCTAGTTATGGCGTAATCCTCTCATAGTAGTTACGACGTAACTTTCCTCTCGATTTAATTCTTTCATTTTAAAACACAAGAACCTTGTATTAGTTTTTAAATGAACTTTGTGGGTGTGTTCCTGTAAACCCTCACGAGATTTCACTCGTCCACTGGGACACCAAGTGGTTTAAAGGTTTGTTGCATTCGCTAAATGCAACCGTGATTCCTACGAAAGTGAGTTAGATTTGTTTTTCATTTCTTTAATTTTTTTCTTTTTAGAATTATGCTTGTCGGTATTGTGATTTCAGGGATTGAAGTTTGCTCATGACGCTTAAACGAAGGCACGGTTCTTTTTTTTGGGCCTTCTTCTTTTTGAGCAATTTCGTGAAGTTCTCGCCTAATTCTTCCTTTATCTTCACCTTTATTTTAATGCCTAGTACAAAAGGGACTTTGTACAATTCAAGTGGGGACGGGAGAGGAGTAGAATTATCTCTTGAACTTTATTTCGCCTCATTTTTCTAGTTTATTTTGAAAAATTATGCCATTTTAAAATTTTGACATGTTTTTCCGAACCTAACTAGATTAGACCTTAGCCGAGCACATACTACCCTTGACATTACATGGTGAGATTAGCCTTATCCGTTTCCAATATTTTACCCCAACCACCAAATTATGAGTGTGCGGTAGCTTGTAAACTTTAGAACTTGGCCTTTGCATCATTTCGAGACAATAGACGAGGTATGTTGAGTTAGCTCGATGTATTGGGACTTTTCGCTTTAGAAGGCAATATTTTAGGATTATCACCCAAACAAACCTACCATTGTGAGTGTATCGATTAGTCACCTCGACTTTTCGACCCCCATGTGAAACCCTTTGTTGCACTCACCTTTAGTGCAAGATACCCTAGATACACCCTTCCGAGCCATTCCTTTCATTTTGTCAACCCAATATATTGTTTCACATTACACCTATACACCTTAGCCTACCCCGTAGTCTTTATTTGTGATCGGGAAGTCATCATTTGCCTAAGTTCAAGGTTCGAGTGGAAAGGTTTGGAAATCACGCTTTCATCGATAACATTTATGAAGATCATTGATGACCCCAATTCCCATTGTTCATCTCAAGTGGGGAATGTTATGTTATTATGTTATGTTGAAAAAAAAAAAAAAAAAAGTTGATTGAGTTATGATATTGTAAAGTGCGATGTTATAAGCAATCGCAAGATGAGCTTTATTGATTAGTATCGAGGAGGCCACCTCGGTCACATTTGAATATTGGAGTTGGTAGTTATGCCAACAGAAGAAGAAAAGGTAGTGTGCCCATCACGACGTCCTCTAATGACACATCTACCTTGCATTTCATAATTCGGTCTCTAGACTTCTAAGCTTGAACTTTGGGCAGACGGTAAGTGGTGATGACTTGATTATAGATTTAGACTACCTGCTTGTTTTTCATTTTACACCAATTATATATCCCATGTCTTATCCTACCCTTTAGTCATGAAGCGTGTCTAGGTGATGCAATGAGCAATCTAAGGTGTATGGCCATGGATTTGGTCATGTATCATTGATTTTGTCCACTTCACGCGACATGTTAGTAATGACGAGTCACCCTTAACCTTTGTCGTCTCACCCATATTGCCTTCGAGAATTGTTTAGCCCTTAACTCTAGTGGTGGAGATTTTGTAATAACTAAGCTTATGATAGAATACATGCTATGATCGTGCGATTGAGTGATCACCCGAAATTGACATTTAGAATAGTTGAGAGATTTGAGTGTTTGTTCCCTTTCGTGAGGTGTTCGGCTTTGTTTTATTCTAGCATAAAGGATTTGTAAACTCATATTTTCCGTGTTTTGGGAGATATCTTTTAGGAATCTATCTAACAAGGTGTACTTGAAGGCAAGTAGAGTTTAAGTGGGGGGATATTTGATAACATCAAATAGTCCCGAATATTAAGTGTCAATTTCCGATAATGCTCGTTATTTGTATCATTTATATGGATTTACGCTTGTTTTCCATTGTTTTCCACTTTCGTGTAAATTACGGCGAGCTAAAGAGACGCGGAAATGGAAACATTACTAAAGATTTATCACAAGATGCCTAATTTAAAGAAGTTACGCGAACTCCTCTCTCACATTACGCCGTAACTATTGGGTGACCCCGAATACCAACTTATCAAGAGGTTATTGCGTAACTCTCCCCAAAGGTTACGACGTAACTCCATTAGGTCAAAAGAGGTTCCACGTCACCGATACTTACGCCATAACCATCGCATCACTTACGACGAACGAAGTTTATTGAAGACTACGGCGTAACCACTAATAAGGTTACGCCGTAACTAGCGATCTAGTGCATTTACGAAGAAATAGAAGGTTACGGCGAACTCCTATATTGGTCACGCCAGAACCCATACCGGCCTATAAATACCCCACTAATTCCAAAGAATTCTAATCATCCCATTCCACACACAACACTGAGAACGTGGGAAAATCTCAAGGCATGTCTAGGGGAGCATACGGAGTGTTTCCAAGGAGAAGTCACCCATTACGATAAGCTTTAGCATTTTATATTTCTTTTACTTTCAATTCATGTATTTCGCACCTTTGAATATTGAATTGATTTGCATGATTATTATGAGCTGCTAAGCACCCTTTGGTGCTAGCCTAGTTATGATTCCTTAATTGTTTTGTTTGCGTTTACTTTTACTCCGTAAAATTATTTCTAAGTGTATGCATGCATAGTTCTTTGGTAGTCACCCTTGATTCGGTAATTTTCAATGGCGGTAGAGGCCAATTGCCTAGGAGATATGACCAACCAATTCTAGGTGAGCGGACTAAGACGGAAGGGTAAGATATGACCAACCGACGACCCTTTCTACTTGTGCGATTTGACCAACCGATCACCTATCGCTGGATGAAGGGTAAGAATCGGGGTATAGTGTCTAAGTTCCTAACGGCCGGCACTCACTATTTTGAATCTAGCATGTAGCGGACTTAATGACTTGGCTTAAGGGACCAGAACAACAGGACTTATGACGGTGCTACCGATTTCTCTGTGGTGGCATCTTTGTCGATAGGTTAAGGCGAATTGACCAAATGCCGCCCTCTCGAATTTGACCCCACCTGAAGTAATTGGAACTAGGTAGACGTAGACATAACTAGCTGGGAGGATTGACTAGGTTAGCACCACTATTCCTCTATTGATTTCCCTTTACTCATTTACCTGCTTTTACTTTATTCTGCATTAGTAGTTTAATTAATTAAATCCCTATCGAAACCATTTTTATTCTGTGACAATTAGACTTAGTAATAATCCAACACACATAGCTCTTGGGACGACCTCGGCTTTACCATTCACTACACTACACACGACCGGGTACACTGCCTGTTAGTGCACTAGGGTAGACAATAGGTATAGCGAGACACTATAAATATTAAGACCTGATTAGTAAAACCTGCATCAGTGGGCGACACATTGCGACTATTATTGGCACTACTTTCTCAGGTATAATATTTTTATGGAGATTTTCCTCTCGACTGTTATACACTTAACGGGTTTTGGGTCACAATGTCTGACTTTTCTAACTTTTGCAGCGACTTAATGCACCTCTAATGGTCACATTCTGGGAATGTATTGGGTGGTTAAGGGTGGAGCCATTTTGTCAGACAATTCAGCAAATGAATGAAATTTATTATGAAATGGGTTTGGCCATGTAAGCTTATACACCTGCCAAAAATGTGCCCCGGCGACATCCAGGTACAAATTCCAGGTTTTAGCACTTTCTGTGTGTTGTTTGTATATTTTTTGGAGATACTTTGTGCATAATTTGATCGATAAATATCAAATGCCCTGCCACAAAGCGGCGATTTCGGGGCAATCCTTGTTGGAGTATAAGATTTGGGAAAATAGTATTTCAGATAAGTGGTGTATGCGTTTGGTATGTAAAATGACATGAATATTTAACTATGTATAAAAGAGCAAGCAAAATCTTTACAATACATAGATACTTATATATTAAATAACCATTCATTTATTACACGCAATTGGTACATAATTACCTCATGCAATCTCTTTCATACCTACATATTCACTCGCTCATATCCTTTTACAATAAGAAGTAAAAAACATTATTTCTCTCTCTAAAAAAACAAAATCTCAAGACAAAAAAAGAGTTCAATGAAGGGTTTAAGAAGAATAGTGTTAATAGTTAATAGAAATAACGTTTTGATGCGGTTATTTGTATTAACACGTTCCTTTTTGTGAGCGCCCTTTGTTGGCTACATGGCTCCATGCCTATTCTCATAAGAAGTACCTTATATCAAAGCCCTGCAAAGCAAGAAAACTTGACTTGAACTTTCTCAATGACTTATTTAGACCCCCAAATCAGGCTTGTTATACATAGTATTTTAACATTTTTATGCATTATATCTTTAAAATGTTCTATTTACATGAAATTAAACAAATGGCTTATAGTCTAGCGGTAATGTATATGTCGTAAAATTGATGGTTTGTCTTCTCTTAAAACTTACAAAATTAGAGCCTGTAAAAATTGAGTTGAACTTTGTGAATGACTTTATTCGATAGAAAATACTTTTTATGACGAAAAAGTTGAAGTGAGATCCTAGTTAAATTTGAATCAAGGCAAAATGCATTCTTGAGATACAACCAAACTTGTACTTGCACAATTGTTTTTGGGTTAAGTCTATAAGTTAGAAATAAACTTTCCAACTTTCACACATGTTCAAAACATGGTCGAAAATGTCCTACTATTAGATATAGAACCCGTTGGTACCTGAAAAGGTTAGAAATATGATAACCGGCTACCGGCTAAACTGGTCATTTTTGCTTATTTGTCATTTTTAATTTTATTTTTATTTCTTATATGCAAAGGGAAATAAGAGTTAACTACATTTTTGGTCCTTGTGGTGTGCCGGGTAATTCATTTTCAATTCAAATTTTAAAAAAAGTTTCGGGTTTGGTTCGAAAATGAAACACCCTTTTCGGGTTTGGTCCAAATTTACTAACATCGTTAGTTTGACTTATATTGACCGTTAAATATGAAGGTATATTCGTCCATTCACATATTTTATTAGAAAACAATAAGAGTCCACGACCACACCAATCTTTTGATGACCTTTTTTTCTTTTTATCTCACTTTATCTCTTTTCTCTTTACATACGCAAACACAATCCATAACCGATCATCATATTCATTCAAAACACAAAAATCAACACAAGCATAAACCATAATTTCTATAGAACGCTAACCAGATCTACCGTAAACACGAGTTGTATCCATAACTAGATTTTCCAAGCTTGTGAATAAATTTTAAAGTCGGGTCCTGGGTGTACGTTTAGATCCGGATATTTCTAGTGGGTGCTTGAGTTTTTGTTCAAACTAATGTAAGTTTTATTCATAGGTGGTAGTGATGACGACATCGGATTGGAGTTGTTGTGTAGACGGTTGCGGTTACGGAGAATGGTGGTGGTTTTTGGTGGTCAAAAAACTTGAAAGAAAATTATAACATTTGATTGTCGAAATGTTGCCTTTTTTTTCTCTTTTCTCATTCTAATAATGATCAGCGTATACCTTTTACAAACAAATACTCTTATTCATTTAGAAAAAAGAGCTTCAGTCACTCACCTTCCATTCATTTATAAGAGAAAAAAGTTACGTTTGAAATATTTTTGTTGCATCTTGTATGACTGAAGGGAAAGTGTGGTGAAAGAATCTTTATGACCAAGTGAAATAGATGATGAAGAACTTTAACCAAAAAAATAGATGATGAAGAACATGTAGTGTTAATGATGACGAGGTGTTAGACAATATAATAATAATTTGGATTGAAACTGAAATACCCCGATAAAAGACAAGGGCCAAAACTGTAGTTAACTCAAAAAATAATAACTAAAATAATTATATTATTAGGGTTAAGTACACTCCTTGACCCTCATAATTATACACCTTTATTCTATTTTGAACTAAAAATAAAATACATGATGTTGGGATATAGAAAGTCAAAGTGCTGAAGAAGTCAAAGTACTGCTAAAATATAAAGTTAAAGTATTGCTCGATTTATCAAAGTACTGCATGCTTAAATGACTGATATGCAAAATCGTTAAGGATTATCTTGTAATTCTAAAATGTTCTAAGATTATTTTAGTATTACTTGTCGTACAAGGTTTGTAATTGTAAACCGACTAGGGTTATCCTTAAGCCTATAAAAAGACCCCTAGGTTGGCATTAGAGATTATGCGTTTTAGAGTTTTAGAGAGTACGATATTAGAGTTTTAGAGTTGTTAAAAGAATCTGTATAACAAGCAGGTTCTAAGTATTAATAAAATCGTTGAAGTTAAAAGTTAATTCTTCTTAGCTTTGTTAAATAAATTCCGCATACTTAATAGAGTTAGTCCAGCGTTTCTTTGTTAGTAACTTAGGATTTATCCGAGGTTACTAAGTCCTTACACGCTACATAAGTTAGTTTGGTTAGAATACATCGATCTAACAAGTGGTATCAAAGCTTGTGTGGAAACTCTGACTAAGAAGAAACCCTTAAAACCTAGTTAACAACAAACCCTAAAGATGTCGACTGAAGTTGCACCACCACCATCCATTACCTCACTCAGAATACCAATCATCAAGAAGGGAGAGTATGATCTATGGAGTATGAAGATGAGGCAGTACATTGCTATTACAGACCATGCACTGTGGAATGTAATTGTCAATGGTAATGAAGTTATTCCAGAACCTATAGATGTTCCTGGACAACCTAAACCACCTAAGGCTGTCTTGCCAGCAACCACAATAAGGAATCAAGAAAAGGCTCTCAACATCCTATTGTCTGCTATACCTGATGGTCACCTACTCAAGTTTCATGATGTAAGGATGCTAAACAACTATGGGTTGCTCTTAAGACAAGGTTTGGAGGTAATGATGCTTCCAAGAAGATGCACAGAAATCTGTTGAATCAACAGTTTGAAACTTTCATTGTTGGTGAAAGAGAAGGTCTCGATGCTGCCTATGATAGATTCCAAAATCTCCTTAGCATGCTAGAGTTATACAAGGCAGAAGTATCTGTTGAAGATGCAAATATGAAGTTCTTAAGGAGTTTGCCATCGACATGGCATGTGATTGCTACTATGATCAGAGGACAACCTGGTTTGGACACTATGGACTTTGATGATCTCTACAACCAACTAAAGGTGTATGAGCATGAGATGAATGGCCAAACAAGTTCAAAGTCTCACAGTATAGCCTTTGTGTCTTCTCGAAAGAGAGGCAAGATTTCCACTAAAAGTCCGCTCACCCTACTCAAAGTAATCGTTTCCCAAATCATCGCATATCCTGCTCATTCTATCACAACCATGACCAACCCTACATCATCACCAACAAACACCATCCATTCTGATGAAGTCGTATGCTCATTCTTTGATCACCAAGCCACTTTACCTGTTACTTATGAAGAGGATTTGTCACAAATTGAAGAGGGTGCTTTTGAAGAAATTGATATCAGGTGGCAAGTTACTATGATCACTGCTAGGATCAAGAAGTTCATGAAGAAAACAGGAAGATGCATTGACTTCAAACCTAAACAGGGTATCAACTTTGACAAGTCAAAGATTGAATGCTTTAACTATCAAAAGACTGGACACTTTGCAAGGGAATGCAAGTTTGCTAAATATCAGGCACACAGGATAACTGACAAACCTAAGCTTGAACTAAAAGAAATCCCTATAACTGAAACAAAAGCGTTGGTTGCTCAAGAAAATCTATCAGAGGTTGACTGGAGTGTTGAGTTTGATGATGAACCAGTAACCTATTGTATGGTAGCAGTGGAAGAATCAGTGGAAGAGTTTGATTGGAGCACAACTTTTGATGAGGAACCTGGACATGCTGCTTTGGAATCCAGAGATGGTCTAGGAAGCTTTGATTGGAGCATGGAGAATGAAGATGAACCTGCTCGCTTGCTATGGTAGCTACTTCACCAAGTTTACCCCTATCTCGAGGTATGCTCTAAGTGTCATAATTTTTATCAAAAGTGCTTAATGATTATGTAATCGAAAGAGATAACTATAGTAGGGCTAGGTCGAGGTAGTCGGTTATCAAATCACTTTAGAGTCTATGGAAGCCAAAATAATAACACATGAAAATAATGAAATGGCTTGGGCGTAAAAGTATGAACAACAGGATTATCAGTTAAAATTAAGTGAATGGAAGTTAGGATGTAAGATTTCGAGATTGAAAAGCTGACTAAGGAAAGGGATGATTTGTTAGAAAAATTTGCTGCTTGGGGACAATATGGTCTTTCTCATGTTAGTTATGTTGAAAAACAGATAAGAGCTTACATTAGAACTGGTCTAGGTTTTGGTATGGACTTTAGTAGCATAAAAGAAAACCAACCTAGTAATGAGGACCAACTTGATTTTGAGTATATAACAACTAGTGATGATGAACTCATTAACTATGTAGACACATCTAGTAATGGGGAGTCTATTAGTCAAACACCTCCTGAATTTAAGAAAGACAATGGTTATCATGCAGTTCCTCATCCCACTGGAAGTTTTCAACCACTTAGGGCAGATGTTTCTCGTTTTGGAGTAGATAATCTAGAGTTTAGGAAAAAGCTTATTGGTCAATATAAGTCTGAAACCTCAAAAGAAATAGCTGAGAAACCTAAGGAAGATGATGTTAAAAGCCAAGCAGTACCTTCAACTCAAACTACTGCTACACGTTCAGCAGTACCTTTAAGAAAACCTTTTCAAAATACTGCTAAACCTTTTTGGGATAATTTTGGTCAAAACAGTTTTCAATATTTACCAAAAAGACAGGATAGTTTTGGTCATAGACATAGAGGAAGCAATTTTGGGATTATAGGTCAAAAATTGTGTTTTGTTTGTTATAGTCCTGATCATTTGATTAAGCACTGTGACTTTCACTCGTAGTACCTAAGCAAATTCCCAAAGAAATGTAATCGCCAACCAAAACCAAGTGGAGACTAGACCGGTTTGAGTCATTCACATAGGGTTAACCATAGCAACTTCTCACAAGACTATAGGTACCCTCACCGTAGAAGACCTTTTAAAAACCCCAAGATTTCAAACACTTTTCAAGTCACTGTTAAGCCAAAACCAAGACCTTCTCAAAGTATCGCTCGGCCACCAAACACTTTTTGAATAGGAACCCTAGGAGATCTAATTACTATCAATCTAGAAGGCGTTACAACTCAAAGAAAGTAGCTAGATCAAGGACTCTACACCGAAGTTAAAACCAAATGGGTTAAGAAGGAAAATCGATGGGGAACAAACAAGATTTTCAAGAAGTGAGAGTGAAACAGAGATTTTGTTGAAAATAATAAAGAAAACTTGGATGAAAAGAGATTTTATTGAAAACCAACACAAGTTTTGGAATAACCAAAGATAATTGATCATGTGCTTAAAGGCAATGGAAATTACATACTTAAAGAGTTTAAGTATGTAACTCCACAAGGGGAACACAAGTCAAGAATGGCTTGGGTTCCTAAAATTAACTAACTCTTTATCTTTGTGCAGGCAACCCGTAAGAGGAGCTTAAAGATCATTTAATAGTGGATAATGGTTGCTCTGGAAGCATGATAGGAGACAAAGATATTCTGTCAGATTTTAGATCCTATTGTGGAGGAAGAGTTGCATTTGGGAATGATGCTAGTGGAGGAAGAATTACATGCAAAGAAACTATTAAGGCAGGGAGCATAGATTTTGAGAATGTTAGATATGTGAAGGAGCTCAAGTTTAACCTTTTGTCAGTCTCTCAGATCTGTGATAAGAAGCACCCTGTGTTATTCACTGACACAAAATGTCTCATTCTTTCCCCTTAGTTCAAGCTTCTTGATGATAACTTGGTAATGCTGAGATTACCAAGAACCAATGATGTGTACAGTTTGGATATGAAGAGTCTTCACTCTTCTGGAAGAGCAACATGTTTAGTAGCAAAGGCAATACTTGAAGAAGCACATTAGTGGCATAGAAGATTAGGCCATGTAAATTTCAAGAATATCAACAAGTTGGTTAAAGGAAATTTAGTTAGAGGTTTACCTTCCAAAACTTACAAGAATGATCTCTCATGTTTGGCGTGCAAGAAGGGTAAACAACACAAAGCTTCATGCAAGAAGATTGAGAAAAGAACTATTAGAGAACCTTTGGAGTTGCTGCACATGGATTTGTTTGGACCTATTTCTATTTCTAGTCTAAACAAGAAGAAATCTTGTCTGGTTGTGACATGATGATTGCGAGAGATTTAGTTAGGTATTTTTCTTGGGATTTAAAGATGACACCTTTGATGCTATTCATGATCTTATAATAGCCCTTGAAAATCAACTAAGACTCAAAGTAAGAGGTATTAGATGTGATAATGAATTTGAATTCAAGAATAAGCTTATGGATGAATTTTGTGCCAAGAAAGGGATCAAGAGGAGTTTAGTATTGCTAGAACTCCACACAGTAATGGTGTTGCGATAGAAAGAACAGAACTTTGATCAAGCGACCATAACAATGCTTGCGATTCTTTATTACCTATTCAATTTTAAAAGTCGTAAGTGTTGCTTGCTATGTGTTGAATAGAGTATCATCACTAAACCTCGATGAAGACACCTTATGAGTTCTCGATGGAAACAAACCCAACATTCGATTTATGAAGCCTTTTGATGCCTCTAACTATTCTCAATACAATTGATAACTGGGAAAATTTGATGGCAAGTCGGAAGAAGGATATTTATTGGGATCTCGCACCAACAAATAAGGATTTAGAGTGTACAATGTGAGTCACCAAGAAGGTTCAAGATTGTCTTCATGTAGAATTTTAGAAGATCAAGAAAATCATAAGGGTAAAGGTCCCGATTGGATATTTGATCTTGAGGTTTTGACTCCTTCTATGAATTATGTACTTGTTAGAGAAGAAAATCAAGTAGATCACAAGGAAGATGATTTACAATACATTGTTCATGGAGTCAACATTAGACCCGATGTTGTTCCCGATGAAGAACCTATAAGCGTCGAGAAGGAGAAAATCTCGATGAACCAAAGTCTTCAAGATCTCTTTGAAGATCAAGCTATACAAGATGAACTTAATAACACGCTTTTCAAGATATAGTAGCACAATCTTATGATGATGATCAAAGAAGAGCTTTTGAAGAAGCAAAGAAAAAGGGTAAGTCTACAGAACACCCTCACAGTACTTTTGATCACAGCACTTTGGATGATTTGGATGATCCTCACATGCATGGCCTAGAAGATACTGATGATGAGTTTGAAGATGAAGGTATTTTCTCAGATTCCAATGAAGATGCTGATTTCACAAATTTGGGTGATAATCTTGAAGTTCCACAAACTCCTATCTTAAGAGTACATAAGAATCATCCTACTGATCAAATTATTGGACCTTCTACTTCTGGAGTGCTTACAAGGACCAAATCTAAAGGTTTTTCTAAACCACATAATGCTCTACTCAACTTTGTCTATAAACAAAACAAGCTGAATGACAAAGATCATCAAACATGCTTATTCACTTGCTTTATCTCTCAAGAAGAACCCAAGAATATAGCTCAAGCATTAACTAAAGAGAGTTGGGTTGAAGCCATGCAAAAAGAACTTCTTCAATTCAAACTTCAAGAAGTCTGGGTATTATGTGATTTACCAGATGGCAAGAAAGTTATTGGTACAAGATGGGTTCTCAGAGTTAAGAGAGATGAAAGAGGAAATGTCATCAAGAACAAGGCAAGGTTAGTTGCACAAGGATACAGACAAGAAGAAGGAGTAGATTATGATGAAGTGTTTGCTCCTGTAGCAAGGATTGAAGCTATCCGAATATTCCTTGCTTTTGCATCATATATAGGCTTTCAGGTTTATCAAATGGATGTCAAGAGTGCCTTTCTCTATGGAACGATTACAGAGGAGGTCTATGTCAAACAACCTCCTGGTTTTGAAGATCCTGCACATCCAAACAAAGTTTACAAAGTTGTTAAGGCTCTTTATGGCCTTCATCAAGCACCTAGAGCTTGGTATGAAAGGCTCTCTACTTTCTTATTACAACATGGTTACAGGAGGGGAGCTATTGACAAGACTTTGTTTATTAAGAGAGATAAGAAGGATATCATGCTGGTTCAAGTTTATGTAGATGATATCATCTTTGGAGTTACAAAATAGTCCATGGTAAAGGAGTTTGAGTAGCTGATGCAACATGAATTTCAAATGAGTTCAATGGGTGAATTGACTTTCTTTTTGGGGGTACAAGTTAAACAGTTAAAGGAGGGAATTTTCATAAGTCAAGATAAGTATGTTTCTGACATTCTTAAGAAGTTCAATTTTGATGCTATGAAGCCAGTCACTACACCTATCAAGTCTATCAACTCATTGGGCAAGGATGAAGATGGTCAACCTGTTGAAGTCAAGTTGTACAAATTTATGATTGGCTGTCTTATGTACTTAACTGCATCTAGGCCTGATATCATGTTTGATGTTTGTTTATGTGCAAGATATCAAGTCTCACCTAAGGTCTCCCATATAAATGCAGTAAAGAGAATTTTTAGTTATTTGAAACAACAACCTAACTTGGGGTTGTGGTATCCAAAGGATTAACCTTTTCACTTGGAAGCTTTTTCAGATAGTGATTATGCAGGTGATAACTATGATAGAAGATCAACAACTGGATGTCAATATCTTGGAAGAAGATTAGTCTAATGGCAATGTAAGAAGCAAACTATTGCAGCAACATCATCTATCAAGCGAATATGTGGTCTGCGCAAGTCGTTGTGGACAAGTTTTGTTGATGCGTAATCAACTCTTGGATTATGGGTTCAACTTCAAGAATACTCCTATCAACATTGATAATGAGAGTACAATTTGCATTGTGAAGAATCATGTTTATCACTCCAAGACCAAGCACATTCAGATTAGGCATCACTACATCATAGATTGTTATGAGCATAGACTCATTAATGTTGTCAAGGTTCACACAGATGATAATGTAGCTGATTTACTCACCAAAGGATTTGATGTTTCAAGATTTAATCACTTTGTGGTGAGTATTGGAATGATTAATTATTACATTTAAGGGGAGGACTGATTAGTTAGCTAGACAGTCCCATGCATTGCTTGAGGGGAGGCAATTCAATACATATTTACAAGTTTCTGCCATTATGAAGAGAAGACTGGAAAAGTACTGCTTTTTGGTTCTATGAAAGTACTGCACTGAAAGTACTGCTTTAGAAATTACTACGCACGTGGAAAGCACTGCTTGTCTTATCAATGTACTGTTCCAATGGTAAAAAAGAGGGGTAAAAATCAAATAACGGTAACTTTGTTATTATGGTGTGTGATTTTTCAAATCTTACCTATAAATAACTATCAATGGCGAACCGAAACACCGTTTCTAAACACAACATGGTGGCGAATTTGGATAAAACTGAAGCTAATGTCGTATTCCATGACATCATTGATTTTCTCTCTGGGTCTCCAATTAGTTATGCACTTTTGGTTGAACCAGATGTCATTGAGCCCTGGATTCAACAGTTTTGGGCTACTGCTAGGATTCACATGGAGAGTGATGATTCGTATATACAAGCTAAAGTTGCTGAAAGGCTTGTGAAAGTTAGTGAAGCATCAATTCGTGAAGACTTATTATTTGATGATGCAGAAGGAGCTATTCGATTTGATAAACAGCTTCTTTGGGATACGTTGAGAGACATTGGATATGAAGGGTCTTTAACAGAAACGACATTCAAGAAGCCCTTATTTAGTTCGCATTGGAAGTACTTGGTTCATGTCCTACTTCATTGTATCAGTTCTAAAAGTACTTCATGGGAGCAATTTGGATCCAATATAGCATCTCCTTTGGTGGGATTGGCTACAAATCGTATCTTCAATTTTTCAAGGCTGATTTTAGATGGTATGCTATCTCACATCTCTCATGGATCACGCTGGTTGACGTATCCAAGATTTATTCAAGTCTTCTTGAATAAACAACTTCAAGATGTACCAAAGCCTTCGAGTCTATTACCAGTTGTGGTACAATCGGCGAAGATTTTCACCTTCATGGCTAGGAAAAGTGATCTGTTTACTGGAAGGAACACTCCATTGACTACATCAATGATGGAAATTGTTCAAGCAATTAGAGATGAGGCTGCAACTAGTGATGCAAGAGAAGGTACTGCTTCAACTCAAGGTACTGCTTCTCAAGATGTTGCATCTCAAGGTACTGATGCACACGAAGGTACTACAGTTTCACCTACCTCATCTCACCATGATACTCCACCTATTGAGTCAGAACCAGATATCCCTATTCCCTCATCATCTTCTGGAGGAGATGCAGCTACTATACCTCCTGAAGGATTAGTACTGGATAATTATGTTATGACAAGGGAGCTAGTCAGATTGTAGAAAACAACTGAGGCTCAAGTTGCACAAATAGCACAGTTAAAGACCAAGTTTAGAAGACTTAAGAGGTCTGTCTGGCCTTTAGTCAAACATCACAGATTATGGGTCAAGGCTGAAAAGAAGCAACGAAAGCTTTTTAAGAAGACTTCTACAGGCAACAAGGTTCACCAGCAATCTTCTGTCCAATTGGGGAGGAACTTAGAGCAAGAGAATTTGAAAGAAGATGCTAAATTTTATGAAGAAAAAGAAGATGAACCTCAAAGTACTGAAGCACAGGTCAATATTGAAAGTACAAAGTCTGAAAGAACTGGAGTTCAAAGAACTGTTGTTCAAAGTACTGATGATCAAGGTGCTGCTAATCAAAATACTGGTCTTCAAGAAACTCATAGACAATAACTGATTACACCAAGAACTTTGAATTTTGATGAAGAAGCTGGTCCTTCAACAATTCTACAAGAAGAGGAAGCTATTACACCAAAAGTAGTGCACACTGCAAGTGATGATGAAACCGTAGCTGAGATATTGCACAACTTATCAAGACCAAGGGGTGTTAGCATTCCAGGAGTTACTGAAGAACAATCACAAGCTTCTCAACCAGTCTTAGATCCAAAAGATAAAGGTAAAGGTAAACTGGTGGAAACAAAGAAGAAAAAGAAGCTAACTTTAGCAGAGTCAAGAGCCATTGAAGTGGCTAAGAATGAAGAAGCTGCTAGAGAGCTACATGCTAAGTTTGATGCTGAAATTGTTCAACCAGTGGAAAAACCTAAAGCTGTTATACCACAAAGACCAATGAGTAAGGCTAAAGAAAGAAATGCTATGATGGCTTACTTGAAAGGTCAAGGATACACTGGATTACAGAAGCTGAATTACTTGGAGATGAAAGACTTATATAATGATGTTAGAGAAGCTTATCAGAAGCAAGTTAAGAGTATTATTTCTTTCAAGGATGATAAGCACAAGGAGGATTTCAGTAAAAGAAGCTTAAAAAGAAAAAGAACAATCAAGTCTGAATGTAAATCAAAGAAGATTGAGTTAAGATCCGATCTGATTGATGAGCGAGGAATTACATTAGAATTGTAGATTTTGAGAATCCTAAATCCAAAGATGATGCGATAAAGAAGACAAAGATAACCACTTTTGAAGTTGTAGAGTCAAAAGATGGAGATTATTTGATGTTCCATAGGGAGGATGAAAGTTTGAGTATTCAATTTACTATGGGATATATCGATATTATTGATAGAGCGGATCTGTTTCAACTATATCAACTAGTCCAAGAATACTTTGAACATATTCCATCAAGTGGAGTTGGCTTAGTATTACTAGGAGATCGACAACTATCTTCAAACCGAGGAAACAAGCAATGATGAACTCGCCAAAATCAAGAGAACTGGGAGATTACAAGTGGAGATTCTTTGAAGAATCGGAGTTCATGCTTTAGAATTGGAAGATGGAACTATGATCCACATGCTAGGCGAAGAAGATATCCTTTGACAAGTGATTTCATGAAAAGAATCTTGGATCATGGAATGGAAGTTGAGGAAGAGAAAGAAAGCGATACGATGGTGATTGAATTATATATCGATGGACAACTATGGTTGATGATGAAGCATAAATCTTGGTATGATTTATAATTGCATAAATTTTGAAAAATCAAGACTTTATTCAAAGTCTTCTTGAACAAACGAGACTTTAATCAAAGTATCGCTTGCAAGATAAACCATAAATGTTTTGAAAGAAAACTTTTGTTAAGTAAAGAATATTTTGAAACAAAAGTTAAAAGCAACAATGGTTTTGAGATGGTTATAACAATAGGTTATCGAGTTCACCATGTTTAACAAAAGAACTGGCTAATCCATGAGCAAACGGCTCGTAAAGATATCTCAAATCCGTTATATAGTTGACAACTTGCTAATAAGTTGTATGGTAATCAACTCACCATATCAGCAATGTAAATAGTTGGCTAGCCCACAAGAAAAATGGTTTGTGGTAAAGGCTGTGGAAAAAACCATTTATATGGTAATTAGTTCACCATGGTTGCAAGAACTAACTAGTCCAAAAGGGTACAGCTTTTGGTAAAGAGAAATCAAATCTGTTGATGGCTGATGATTTGCTAAAAATCATATGGTTATCAATGTACCATGGTCTTACACACGTAAACATTTGGCTACTCCAGAGTTAATGGCTTTGGTAAAGAGACATCAAAATCCATTAAATTTCAATGATTCACCTCTCACAGGAGTTTACACACATGGAAGTGATGAGAATAGACTGAAACTTAAATTGAACTGATGTACAATTTGCCATATGTTGCCGAGTTGTTGAAAAGATGGAGCTTGCTGATTGTTGCTGAAAAGAATTACTGATAAAGACTACTTTGATGATGATGATATAAGCACAGAATCTACAAAGACAAAATTTGAAGATAAAGTCATAATCTCTCTTTGAAGACAAAGATGTTAAAGTTTAACATACAAAGGAACTTGAAATCAAGCAAGTAGAATTCAAGTTAGGGGAGGATTGTTGGGATATAGAAAGTCAAAATGCTGAAGAAGTCAAAGTACTGCTAAAGTATAAAGTTAAAGTATAAAGTTAAAGTACTGCTCGATTTATCAAAGTACTGCATGCTTAAAGGACTGATATGCAAAATCGTTAAGGATTATCTTGTAATTCTAGAATGTTCTAAGATTATTTTAGTATCACTTGTCGTACAAGGTTTGTAATTGTAAACAAACTAGGGTTATCCTTAAGCCTATAAAAGGACCCCTAGGTTGGCATTAGAGATTATGCGTTTTAGAGTTCTAGAGAGTACGTATTAGAGTTTTAGAGTTGTTAAAAGAATATGTATAACAAGAAGGTTCTAAGTATTAATAAAATCATTGAAGTTAAAAGTTAATTCTTCTTAGCTTTGTTAAGTAAATTCCGCATACTTAATAGAGTTAGTTCAATGTTTCTTTGTTAGTAACTTAGGATTCATCCGAGGTTACTAAGTCCTTACAAGCTACATAAGTTAGTTTGGTTAGAATACATCGATCCAACACCTGACAAACCACAAGGACCAATTTGGTCTAAGTTGGAAAATAAAAAATCTAAAGTTGAAACTAAAAAAAATACGTGGATATTTTTTTACTGACATGACATCTCAACCGGTCATATTTCTAACCTTTGCATGTACCAACAAGTTTTGTATCTAAAAACAGGACATTTTCGACCATGTTTCTAACATGTTTTAAAATTGGAAAGTTCGTTTATAGTTTATAGACTTTACCCAATTGTCTTTATGATTTTGTACAATAGCAACGAACTTTTCCAAATGTACCAATTAGGTATGCGAACTAATTTTTGTTCCACTTAATGTAACGTACTTTCAAATCTTGTAAGGAAACCAATATTATTTTCATTTCACTTATGTACTTTATGTATATCATATGTAAAAATCATTTATTTTACATGGTTATATATTGTCTTTGGCTAAAAACACTTGAAAATTTTGCACCCTTAAACTTGTTTTATCTGAACCGGATAATTTTTTATTATTTCTCAAAAATATTCACTATAACTTCTATAATTTGTTGGTTCTTCAAACAATTACAAAAATAAAATATGTTCATCTCATTGCCACATGCTCTGCATAGAGAAATGCCATGTCTACAAACATATTTCACAACAACACCAAACACAAAGCCTGCACTCTCGAGTTTAGTTAGCTATAGATTTGAGTCACTCAGATAGATTTTTGTTTTTCTTTTCAAGATCGAAGAGTTAGAAGTCTCATCCATGTATAAGATCTAACGCCATTTGCTCTTAGTTTTTGTAACCTTGGATTTTCTATGTTGCAGAAGTTCTTGTAGAACTTAAGGTATTCGTCACCATCTCTAGTTGCTTTCTGAATATTAACCATGATGAAAATGGAGGTCACTTTAAAAACTTCGTGGCAAGCTTAAGCCTTGAGATAAAATTATCATATCTAATGCATTAAGAGATAAAGGACTTGCATCTTCAATTGTCCTTTGTTCAGCAACACCCTCATCCATTGAGTCATAAAAAACAACTCATCTTCTCAAATTTGTTGATAAAAGGATTTTGATCCCCGGAAAGAATGATGGGCACGAAAAATCAGCTTTATCAATCTTATTATACAATTCGTTGAATTAAGGATTTACATATGATAATGGATGGTGATTCAAAGTCAAGGTTTGTAGAACACTTTTTAGTTCACATAGCAAATCGGTACATTTAAAAAGTTCGTTGCTATTGTGCGGTCAAACACAAACATTAAATATGCCATGTAGATTTTTTTTTGTCTGTCTTATTAAGTTTTTGTTGAAAAATATGGTCAAATCATTGGTTTGAATGACATTTGATTGTCATCATGTATAATAATGAGAGTTAATCACAAGGTTAATGGTTGGTCATGTAACCACTGAATTAATTATGTGTCTATGAGCCATTAGTAGGATTAATTGTGTTAATTAATCCGAACGTTTTTTCCTTCACCTCCTTCCCCTATATATTGAGAGTGTCCTTTCATTTTTTGATATACCGAAACACATAACCAATAATCTCTTTTTTCTATTGACATCCATCTTGATTATTTTTGTATCGGTTCGTAATAGAGGAAAGACACGTATTGGTTCGCCTTGATAACCCGTTTGTGTTATTGGGGTTATCCATTGTTGTTGTATCTTGGGAGATAGACGTTCACGATTCTCAAGCACCGTGGAGAGGACGAATCTGTCTTAAAGAAACCGTGAGCATCACAGGCCAACATTTTCCTTGTTTGTGTTCTTCAGGTCTAAACAATCAAACAATTTACAGTACTATTTTCTATATTTTATATTATTATCAATATTGTCACTTGTAGCAATACGCTCATAATATATAACAATCTTAAGACAAATTTTATTACTTTTAATTAGAGACGATCACATGAGAAGTAACAAAACGATAATAGATACAAAGCTTACTATATTGAAAATTATTTTGATGTTGTTTTTTTGAAGAAAACTTAAACCCTTTGTTTTGCATTCTTAGTTGTACCAGTTGAATACTATATTGTCTTTTTAATGATAATAACTATCAATAAATTGTATATGAGTAATTAGATGTTAATTGTTTAGCGACGGTTTTGGTTTTGCTATTGGATGAAAAAAAAGTTTAAAGATCTCTTATTCATAAATGTACATACAGTAGATGAAAAAACCAAGACACTTCAGTTTCATCTTATCTTGTTCACATTGCATAACTGACTGCAATAAGTTAATTAAATAAATTAAAAAGATTTGTGATGTTACATTGTTAGATAAGTAGCTTTTAATTGCTAATAATTGATTTATGAATAAGAGTATCATGAAAGAAAGTATGCATACATAAATTTACGAGTTTGTATGTTTTGTTTATAATGAGCATGAGCACCAGTTATGATAGTTAATGTTTTAATTAATTATGTAACATTGACTTATGTCAAAGAAACTAAAATGAACTTGCCTTTGCTTTGAAAGGATTTGTGATTATTATGACATTATTACGTAACAACAGGTTGTACACCTTTTTTCGAACTTGCTAACATGATTTTGATATCATGAAAGACAAGGAATAGTTTTGAAATCTTGTTTAGGATTAAACCATTTTCGGGTTGTTTGTCCTCTGTTTCTGAAGTTTGTGAATCAACATTATAATTGAACAATAGAGTGTTCAAAGCATGTTGGCCGAAATCTTGCCAAGATAATTGTTTGTGTAACTAATATTGGTTTCATGAGTAAACATTGAGATTAAACTCATTCTTGTGGAATGCAAATTTTGGTGTTATATGGAATCCAAAATAATTGTTGTCAGTTTGTCACAACTACGTAGTCACGAAAAAATGCTTTGGCCGCATAGTAAACAATTGAGTTTTGTACCCAATTTTTATAGTGCGTAGTTAATACATTTAACTTGATTTTGAAAAATCTAAGCTTAAACGGATGAATTGTTTGGTCACAATTTCTATTTTCGTAAAACATTTCTTTTTGGACAGCTTTGTAGTCACAGGTGTATAGTAGTGGAAAAAGGTGGTGTTTGCATATTAAATAAATGAGTTTTGCACCCAATTTTATAGTGATTAGGTAACATTTTAAATTTAAATTCTAAAGAAAAAAAGGAGAGCTCAAACGAAAAAATCATTTGATTGTAGTTTGTATTTTAGTACAATAGATTTATTATTTTTTATTATTTTTTTATTTTTTTATATATATATATTTTTTGGTAAGCGGTTTAGTTTTCTTGTTTTGAAATTTGGGGTGTTTGGGTGCATACATTTGAGTTTTTGGTACAACATCATTTTATGCATAATTATGCGATGTTTTATGCGATGCTTAATGCAAAATTCTTTGTTTTATTTGGTGCAAAATATTGTGGCAAAGTAGTGCCTATTTAAAGTTGTTTGGTGCTGTGTTGTGCAACTAATTTTGTAACATGAGAATAAACAAGTCGCTCAATTTAATACCGAGTATTGGAAGTTTGGATGTTGCAAATATTCTATTATGAATATCGTTGCGAATAATCAAACTACTTGTTATTCTAGAAAGATGAATAACTGTCAAGACTTGTTATAACTCATATTGCTAATAATTTAACGGTTTGTCATTATGCAAGAAATGACTATGTGTTTAACATAATCATGTAGGACATTGTGAAATGTCAAGAAAGAACACACATGTAGATGACAACAAATTACGTTGGTTTATGTAACTAACTTGAATGGTGTGATTGTCATCCAAAGTGAGCTATTGTCCATTCGTTACATTGGACATATTTCGATTGTGTGAAATGATTACACATTAACTCTATATGACTACAATCACATAATAAGTCGTGATAATCATATAATGATAAGAGATTATATGTGATTATATCTATATCTATACTACTTATAATAGAGGAATGAATCTCTCTCCTCATGGTCTTTAAATTAAGACTTACAAAATACAAAGCCTATTGTACAATACATAATGCACTATTAATGATCTTTCTCATCAATATTAATTTTAAGACTTACAAGGCTTAAAGCTTAATGTACAAAATACAAAGTACTATTAATGTGGTCAAGATATTTAATGTAGTTAATTAATTAACTAGTCAATAAGTACAATTAATGCAGTTATTAAAACACCCCTTACAGAAGAAATACAAATTATCAAGCATATTGTACAACTAACTTAAACATAATTCCTGCATTAAAATGTCACTAATACAAATAATAAAGAATATTATACAAATATTCAAGCCCGAACGGGCAACGGTCCAAATAAATTTGAGCCGAACGGATCACGATCCAAACGGGCGCGGGCCAATGTGGTCGAGCCCGAGTGAGGCGCGAGCAACGGGCTCGAGCCCGAACAGCACGAGCTAAACGAAATTTTGAAACCGTAAATTTATTATCAGAAAGAACATAATAAACTAAAATACATGATTCACCGGAAAATTTTATTTCAGGGTATTCGCCGCCTCAACGGTCGAGAACCCTGCATTAAATGTCACTAATACAAATAATAAAGCACATTATACAGATATTCAAGCCCGAACGGTCAACGGAAAAATTGGGCTTAAGCCCGAACTGGTGCGGGCCAAACGGGCTCGAGTCGAACGGGTATGGGCCAAATAGGCACGGGCAAAAGGGCTCGAGCCCGAATGAGAACCGGCTAAACGAAATTCTTGATATCCGTAAATTTATTGTCAAAAAGAACATAATAAACTAAAATACATGATGTATCGGAAAATTTTATTTTAGGGTGTCCGCCGCCGCAACGCGCGGGTACCCTGCTAGTATATATAATCACAAGTGAATTAGAATGACATGTTGTAAGTGTAGGACTAGGACTTACATGGTAATTTGTCTAAAAGATAAATGTTATTAGATGAAACTATGAGTAATCAGAATGATACATCTTATGTCATACACTTAACTCCTTAATCTATAGCATGCTAGATTTGGAATATGTTAATTGTGATACGAAAAAATATTTAACATAAAATGTGTGTATACACTAGTATAAAACTTGTGAAGTGAAAAATTACTAATGGTCTTGATGTCATATCTTTGTCAGAAAAATCTTATAAATAAGATTAATACATTGGAAGGGTGAACCTTTCTACAAAATTCTTAAGATACATTCCATGTGGGGGATTCCGGCCTACCTAGAGTTCAAAAGGACACCAATGAAGGTGAGGTTCTTGCCTAGTTGGAATACTCAAGAATTACATGGAGCATGATATATTTAAAGAGTTGAACGGAAATCGAATTTGTACATACATATTATGTCGATACAACAACTACTCTCAGCATGAGTTATTCCTATTGACAATGTGAAGTCATAGAATAACATAGCGGATCCGATTGAGAAATGCTAAATGTGAGATTTAGTTAGCAAGTCATGAAGAGGAATGGGACTAAAGCCCTTGAAAAGTTTATATGAAGAAAAACCTAACCAAATTGAATGCAGATCCCAAGATCTGGGTTTAATAAGACAACCGACTTGTATAAAATGAGGTCACTATGAGGGAGTAATAAAATCCATATTCATTTAAGAGAGTTAATAAACTTCCTAGTCCATTCCTATAATAGTGACAATATGAGGTTGAGCATATGGCTTTTAATGATTAATGTGTTGGACTACATAATTCCTCGTCCATATTATATTTATTAGTGACCACTATTTATAATGGAAATTACATGAGAGATATTAAACCCGAATGGACCCGAAGCCCACAGACTAGGCTTAGGCCTATTTATCTTCTAATACTCCCTCGCAGTCCAAGCGGCAAAATCGCGAAAGCTAGGACTGGAGTAATAAACGTAAAAGCTTAAAACTAAATTGAATTTGTTGGTGAAGTCTTCATAACGTAGCTACGCTAACTTGATTTTTGCTTGTTCCGCATCTTGACGTTTGGGAAATCTTTCACTTGAGATTTGAAATTCATAGTGATGATAAATTAAAAGGAACATGAAAGAATGAAAGAAAGAAAAAGGCACAAGAATAAGATTCGGAGGGAAGGAAAAGAAAATTAACTTTTGACAATAAAAAAAACAAAAACAAGAGAGGTTGTAAATTATTTTCTTTTTTTAAGTAACTTAAAAAGCAAGAGATTTTTTGGGTAACAAATATTGATACAAGAACATTAATGAAAAGGGATTTGTGTTTTAGTTAACGTAAAAAAAAGGAAAAGAAAATCTTTGTAAAGAGAATTGTGGTGGTCAACAATCATGGCTAAGAAAAATAAATAAGACTTGATAAATAAAAAAGAAAAATGTATGAGAGATATACTTGAGAGGGAAGAAATTAAAGCTAAGAAAATGCAGCAAAGAAAACCATGGATTGACGGCTGGGAATTTGGGACGGGGAGGGTAAGGATGCCGGCTCATAATGGACAGCTAGGTCTAGGATCTAACCCGCTCGGATACCATGTTGGACTACATAATTCCTCGTCCATATTATATTTATTAGTTACCACTATTTATAATGGCAATTACATGAGAGATATTAAACCCTAATGGACCCGAAGCCCACAGACCGGGCTTGGTCCTATTTATCTTCTATATAATGGAGATCACCTATGTGGGAGAGAAGTGGGGTCGATTAGAACGGAATTGTGGGGGCGCAATTCTTAAAAACTCTCGTAGAACCAGGCTAATGTTCATGACCGTAACGAACATAACTATGAGAATCAAAATGTGTCAAGGAGATGTTTGTGTGAATATATATTGTCGTCTACACAAACAACAGAGAGTTTAAAGATATCGAGTTCTACTGGCTGCTAGAGTCTAAGTATATTTCACGAGGGAATGTTCAAAGGGTAACACATACCTATCCTATGCAAATATCAACTACAAAACTTTATTACAACATCAAGTCGTTGATTTTTTTCCCCTGTTATCAATTTCATTCATGTGGGGGATTGTTGGAAAATATGGTCAAATTATTGGTTTGAATGACAATTGATGGTCATCATGTATAATAATGAGAGTTAATCACAAGGTTAATGTTTGGTCATGTAAACACAGAATTAACTATGTGTTCATGAGCCATTAGTAGGATTAATTGTGTTAATTAATCCGACCATTTTTTCCTTCACCTCCTTCCCCTATATATTGAGAGTGTCATTTCATTTTTTGATATACCGAAGCACATAACCAATCATCTCTTTTTGTTGTTAACCTCCCTCTTGGTTATTTTTGTATCAGTTCATAATAGAGGGAAGATACGTATTGGTTCGACTTGATAACTCGTTTGTGCTATTGGGGTTATCCGTTATTGTTGTATCCTAGGAGATAGACGTTTATAATTCTCAAGCACCGTGGAGAGGACGAATCTGTCTTAAAGAAACTGTGAGCATCATAAGCCTCAACATTTTCCTTGTTTGTGTTCTTCGGGTCTAAACAATCAAACTGTTTACGGTACTATTTTCTACACTTCATCTTTATCTTGTTATTATCAAGTTTGTAAAAATTGGTGCAAATTAGCACAAAACATGAAAGTTTGGTATATTAAGTGAAACGAAAAATAGTTCACATACCAAATCAGTAAATATGAAAAAGTTCGTTACTATTAAAAGTCTAGTTTTTGTTAAAGACTAGAAACTAAGAAGATGGTTGAAGTAGATAATATATAGTCATATTATATACAGTAATATAAGAAGGGAGTGTCAATACACTCGCATCTTTATATGCATTCCCACATAATAATGAATGAAAAATTGGTTGCATTGTTGTGTTGTAGCTATTAAACGGATGTGCATCCTAGTTCCGTTGGCAAGCATGACAACCGGTCTGAATGTTTCATAATAAATATGCTACAACCCCCTGGCCCGTTCCTTCAAATTCTTATTGTTTAAAATGAATGGATATAGAGATCGATGTTCTTGCGGTTAGTATATTCTTCATGGACTCTGAAGTACACGAGAACGGTATTCTCCTAAGGCCCAGATAGGGAATATGTTCCTGTATGCAGCATATGTACTCGTACAATTCATGTGGAACACACCACTGATCTCCTGTTAGTATCACGAAATCAGCAACAGATATAAGAATATGATTTTTTCAGTTATAAACTATAAAGTACCTATAACATTCGAATGTTTAATGAGAATAACAAAGTAATATGATCTTTAGATCTCTAATAATAGAAATGATAAAGATCTTCAACAATTGTGAATACTCAAGAACTAGAAAAGAGTATTGAACAATTTGATGATTTGTTATTATGATATTGAGTTTGTTACAGAGAGAAATGTTGTTTTTACAATTCAAAGAGATGACCTAAAATGATTACAAGTGAATGATTTATACAAGGAATGGATTAACTGATTTTCCCGCCAAAACGGCTATATGAAAATCAGTTATGATATTGTGTTGTGTTGACTTTTTGACTTTACTTAAAACTCATATCAATACTTCCTCCTTTAGTAAGTGCTTGTCCTCAAGCATCAATGTCAAAATCAGGAAAACGTTTGACCATGTCACTATGTAGTTCCCATGTTGCATCATCGGAGTTCCATTTGACCATCGACTAGAACAAAGACTTTAGTGAAGAACCCACTTTGCCCGATCTTACGTCAAGTATCGCTTGGAACAACTTCCAATTCACCTTCGATGTTGCATCTTGGTAACATGGGGTTGTTGTAGGGACCGAACCTTTGTATTTTTAAGTCGAGAAATGTGAAACATCGAATGTATCTGTGAACTTGCGAGCAACTCCAATTTGTATGCTACCGTCCAATCCTTCCAATAATCGAAATGGTCCATAGTACTTAGGATTAAGCTTGTTGTATTTCCCCATTCTCACGATGACTTGCCTATGAGGTTGCAATTTCGAGAGTACCCATTGCCCAATATCAAACTCCCTTTCGGTTCTTTTAGCATCGACAATGGCCTTCATTCTATCTTGAGACCTTTCCAAATGGAACTTGAGCAAGCGAGCAGTAGCTTCTCTTGCGACCAAGGATCTATCCACACTTTCCATCGAACTTTGACCTTGAACATAAGCAATTGGATTGGAAGGTGGTTGACCATACAATACTTCAAAGGGTGTAACTTGGGTTGCGGTATGGTAATTGGTATTATACCAATATTCACCAAAGAGACCCATTTGACCATTCCTTAGGCTTTTCACGACATACATCTTAAGTAACATTCTAAGCACACATTGACTACTTGGTTTGTCCATCGGTTTGGGGATGGTATGAAGTAGACAAGTGTAGGTGACCTTTAACATCTTGAATAGCTCCTTCCAAAATAAACTGATGAAAACCTTGTCCCTGTCACTTACTATCACCTTGGGAAGACCATGGAGATTGTACACATTATCCAAGAAAGCTTGAGCTACTTGAACAGCTGTGAAAGGATGGCTCATTGGAATAAAATGACTGTACTTACTTAGTCTATCCACTACCACAAACAACACTATTTTTCCATTAGAAGGTGGAAGACCCTCTATAAAATCCATTGAAATTTCTGACCAAACTTGTTGAGGTATAGGAAGAGGCTGCAACAATCCAGATAAGCAGACAAATCAGGTTTATTTGCTTGACAAACTCTACAATTGGCCACATATTCTTTGACTTTTTGTCTCAACTTCTTCCAATAGCATAAACCACTGATTCTTTTGATAGTAGCTTGTACTCCTGAATGTCCACCACTTGGATCAGCATGGAAATAATGAAGTAACTCATGTCTTAGCTGCTCATTATCACCAACTACTATCTTCCCTTTCCTTCTCAACTGCCCATGTACCAAACTATAGTGCTTGTGTGATTGAGCATTGGCTTCCAAGTCAGAGGCAATCTTCTGCAATTCCTCATCTTCCTTACAAGAATCAAGTATCCTCTGCATATAATCACTAGAAATTGTAGAAAGGGCTAGATGTAGTAACTGTGCACTGGTAGGTACCCTGGACAAAGCATTTGCAGCCTTATTTTCACTCCCTTTCTTATACAAAATCTCATAATCAAACCCCATCAACTTAGGTAACCACTTCATCTGTGTAGGTGTTGTAATTCTTTGTTCCAACAAATACTTCAAACTGAAGTGGTCTGTTTTGATTTTGAAATGCCTGTCCAAAAGATACCATTTCCATTTACCCAAAGCTTGTATAACTGCCAACAATTCCTTCTCATAAGTGGACAAAGATTGGTGTTTAGGAGCTAGAGTTTTACTGTAATAAGCTACTGGATGACCACCCTGTTGCAACACTGCTCCAATTCTTCTTTGAGAAGCATCTGTCTCAATAACAAACAACTCATTAAAATTTGGCAACTTAAGAACTGGAGCTTGAGACATTGCTGATTTCAACTTATCAAATGCCACTTGTGCTGCTTCTGACCAAACAAACCCATTCTTCTTAAGTAGTTGAGTCAGAGGATGACTAATAACTGCATAGTTCTTCACAAATCTTCTGTAGTATCCAGTCAAACCCAAAAATCCCCTTAATTGCTTGAGGTTAACAGGCACTGGCCAACTTTTCATAGCTTCAATTTTAGAACTGTCAGTAGCCACTCCTTCTCTAGTGATCACATGACCCAAGTATTCCACTTTTTGTGCACCAAAAACACACTTAGATTGCTTGGCATAGAGGGTGTTGTTTCTCAGAATTTGCAAAACCAATCTTACCTGTTGTACATGATCTTCCAAAGTAGGACTATACAAAGTATGTCATCAAAGAAAACCAACACAAACTTTCTCAAATATTCTTTGAAGACAGAATTCATTAAAGCTTGAAAAGTAGAAGGAGCATTTGTGAGACCAAAAGGCATTACCAGAAATTCATAGTGTCCTTCATGTGTTTTGAATGCTGTTTTCTCTATGTCAGGAGGGTACATCCTAATTTGATGATAGCCAGACCTTAAATCCAACTTGGTGAAGTACATGGAGCCCTGCAACTCATCAATCAATTCCTCTATGACTGGTATTGGGAACTTGTCTTTGATGGTAACACTATTCAACTGTCTATAGTCCACACACATCCTCCAATTTCCATCTTTCTTTTTAACCATAACTACTGGAGAAGAAAATGGACTTTGGCTATCTCTAATTGCTCCAGTGTCAAGTAATACCTTCACCATGATTTCAATTGCATCCTTATGGGTGGGTGGGTGTCTGTAAGGTCTAACATTAATGGGTAGAGTTCCTTCTTTGAGTGGAATTTTATGGTCAAAAGGTCTAATGGGTGGAAGGTTAGTAGGTACTGCAAAAACATCAGTGAATTCTTTAACTAATTCAGTTACTTCTTTTGGTGATTCATCTGACCCATTGTTGGTTGCTGCAATCATGTTCAGTGAGGTGGTTGGGTAAACACATAACATCATAGAGGACAATTCAGCTTGGGGTGTTTGAATTTGCATTTTCTTTCCTTGTTTCCATTGTACTCTAGTCTTTTGTGTTCCCCTTAACAACATAGTTTTACCTTTATGCTTAAACTTCATTCTTAATTCCTTGAAATTAGCTAGTATGTTACCTAATGTAGATAACCACTGAATTCCAAGTACCATTTCACATCCTCCTAAAGGCAAAAGCATCACATCAGTTTCAAACTCCTCACCTTGCAACTTCCATTTAAACTCTTTGCAGACCCATTGACTAGTCAATTTGCCACCACCAGCTATGTCAACTTGAAATGGACAAGTACTGCTAAGTTTGCAGCCTATTCTCTTAGCAGTATTGACATCCATGAAATTGTGAGTACTGCCACAGTCAATCAAAATATGAAGCTTATGATTCCCTACATTACCATAAACTCTCAAAGTCTTGTAAGTAGTGGTACCATTGATAGCATTTAGAGAAATTTGTGGCACATAGTCAATCAATTCCCATGTTTCCTCTGTTTCAACTTCTATTTCACCACCAGTACCAACTTCTTCCAACACCTCTTCATTGTTCTCCCCTAAAACTTCAAGAGAAAACACTTGTCCCCCACATTTGTGCCCTGGAGTGTATCTTTGATCACAATAAAAACATTGGTTCTTTTGCCTTTTCTCATCTAACTCTTTCTGTGTCAATTGTTTCCTGAATGGGGTGTTTGGCACAGTCACAACCTTATTTCTCCAATTTGGATTTGGTGCTGGTAAAGATAAAGGTTTGGGGCCAGTATTTGGAATTGAATTTTGGAATCTTGGTGTTGGTAAAAGTGATGGCCTATGCTTCTGTTTTAACACATTCAACTTAGCTTCTTCCAGTTTACACAACCCATACAAATCTGCAAGAGATCTTGGCCTAAACATTCTCACAACCCACTCAATTTCACTTTGTAACCCAGCCATAAAGAAACTCATACATTGTTCTTCAGGCAAATCTACTCTACACAACAATCTGTCATAAGCATCAATGTAATCTTGAATATTGCCTACTTGTTTGAGTTTCTTGATTTCACCCAAAGGATCATCATAAACAGACTCAAATCTTTTCAAAATTGCTTCCCCATACACATTCCAAGACACATCTTCCCCAAGATACCTCACAAATTGTCTATGCCACATTAAAGCTAAATCATGTAAATGGATTGAAACAAGATTTACCTTACAGTCATCTTGGATGTTGTCCACTTTAAAGAACTGTTCACACTTGAATAGCCACCCTCTAACATCATCCCCTCCACCAAATTTTGGGAACTCAATCTTGGTGACTCTACTAAACTGCATCTGCTGATTACCACCTTGACTCCCATGAATCCCATTTCTTTGACTGGTACCTTCTCCATTATTCAATCTATTCTCCAAAGTTCGGATTGTAGTACCCATTTCAGTGATGGTACGCATGAGATCTTCCATTGTAATCGGCCTATCAAGTTCACTTCTAGCATTCTCAGTGGATCTTGTACCCACCATGATTAGTGTTTTCAAAAGAACATAATTCAAGAACTGGTTGTGTAACTGATGATGATGGAATAACTGAGAATTCAGTTGGATATGGTGGATAGGTGCAGGATTGTAGGCTCTTGATACCACTTAATATGATCTTTAGATCTCTAATAATAGAAATGATAAAGATCTTCAACAATTGTGAATACTCAAGAACTAGAAAAGAGTATTGAACAATTTGATGATTTGTTATTATGATATTGAGTTTGTTACAGAGAGAAATGTTGTTTTTACAATTCAAAGAGATGATCTAAAATGATTACAAGTGAATGATTTATACAAGGAATGGATTAACTGATTTTCCCGCCAAAACGGCTATATGAAAATCAGTTATGATATTGTGTTGTGTTGACTTTTTGACTTTACTTAAAACTCATATCACAAAGCTGTAAATATTACTTATTTCTCCATATGACCGCGACATATCATGGGCGCTAATGTGTTTGGTTAATGGAAGTCCTCAAGTGGACCGGACATAACACAACACCCTTCTTCCATCTTTTCTTGCCACGACTCTTCTCGTGATATACCCACTTCAAACAAACAACCAAACTCTCTCGACAACATCTCTACCCTCCAACATTTTAATCACAAACTCCTTAATTAAACCCAATTTATTTCATCCAAAGCGACCCTCAAATTCACGACCACCCACAACAATCTCTTCCATACTTTTCTTATTTTTGAAAATTCTTCAAACTTGCTATGAACTTCATTACTCCACCAATATCGAAAACACCATCTATCGTTATTAACCACATCAACACCAATGTATTCATCAGCATCTAACGACCTTTTAATCTCAGGTGAAGCGAATTCACTTTGTAACGATGGAATGTTATCTGAATTCTTTTCAATTATATGCTCTTTCTCCTTCTCTTCAATTGCCTCAAAATGAGCCTCGACTATATGTGCTAAGGAAAAGGCTTCTCCCAAAGTTCTAGGCCTTGCCCTCAACAGTTCTATTTGTAACGTCAGTTTAAGTCCGGAGATATAAAACGATGTAAGTAAAGATTCAGAGATCCCTGTTACTCGATTTGCAAGTACCACAAACTCACTCTCATATTCGGTCACGTACCCATTTGCAAAAGCTTAGAGTGCGTATTTGGCGTCTGATCATTGCCGCCGATGCCATGAATAATACTCAAGCGACTAATAACTATTTTTTATGAATAGTACCGCGATGAAGCGAACGAATGAACGATACCTGTAAAAGTGACGATGAGTAATTAATTTTTTTTTTTTTTTTTTTTTTTAAATATTAAAATTGGAACCCTAATTTGGTAGCCCTCTCAACGAGGACTCTCAATGAAAGCACCAATTGATACGACCCGTTGAGGTTGTATCGAGATAGGGCACCACTTCAAGCGGGCGCGAGCTCCTTAAGAATATTAGAGAAGAGAAAAGAACTATTTGTTTGACATAACTATGCTTTTCCTTAATGAATGATTCGGTATTTATACCGAATAAACCCTAACTTGTATCACAAGTTGAATACAAGATAAACTCTTAAAATAAAGATACTTTTCTAGATAATGACTAACATAACACAATCCTAACATGACTCGAATATGACTAAATGAAAGATAGTTATCCAAAGGCGTATCACTCAATTGATACGACCCGTTGAGGTTGTATCGAGATAGGGCACCACTTCAAGCGGGCGCGAGCTCCTTAAGAATATTAGAGAAGAGAAAAGAACTATTTGTTTGACATAACTATGCTTTTCCTTAATGAATGATTCGGTATTTATACCGAATAAACCCTAACTTGTATCACAAGTTGAATACAAGATAAACTCTTAAAATAAAGATACTTTTCTAGATAATGACTAACATAACACAATCCTAACATGACTCGAATATGACTAAATGAAAGATAGTTATCCAAAGGCGTATCATTCCCACTCCTTCGAAATCACCTTGTCCTCAAGGTGTTGCTTCAAAATCTCGCCTCATGTAGTTCCGGATCCCACACCTTCACTTGTAGTTCACCCTCTTTTGGATTATAAGAAAGCGTCATAAAGTGCATCAAAAGCGTTGCCAAGGCATCCACATTTGCATGATTGGTGTCCAAATTCAGCCCACCATATACAACTTTATTCTGACCAACTTGAATGACAACATAAAACTTTGATTTCATCCACACAAGAGGCACCTCATCTCTTTTCTTTCTCTTAGTGGTTTCCAGTGGAGGTGGTTCAACAATAGTTCTAGGTGGCGTTGTCAACAAAGGTGGTTTAACGACGGTTGTAAGTATTTGGTTTTTCGATCCACTGTTGTTGCTACTCACTTTGTTGCTGGAAGAAGACGACCACTGATCCTTAAAATGTGCTTCCATTAAGCGAGCAAATGAAAAGCTTAATCTAAACTTGTAGGGTTTGACCTTAAGAGTGCACATTGTAGAGCCGGTTTAAGTCCGAGATATAAACGATTTAAGTAAGTTTCGGATATCCCGTTATTCGATTATAAGTATCTCAAACTCACTTTGATATTCAAACACTACCAATGTCAAAGATGAAGAAAATTGGGTTTAGACCGGGTCAGACTTGTACTGATTCCAAGTTAGTGTTCATGTAGACTTTAAATAACCCGAATTTGTGAAATACCGCTTATTAGCAGTATTTTCCAACACACTCAAATAACCGAGTATCTTATTTTCGTATTTCGCTTATTTCATATCAGATAACTACTATGATGTTGCGAGGATCACCTGTTGCGGGAAATCGCCATTTTCCATCTGAGAATTAATCAATACTAGTGCCGCATGGTGCAATGGTTTCTTGTCTCTCTTAGCCTGCAAAAAATTGAAGTTCCAAGTCGAGACAAAAGGGTATATAATATAACCTGTACGGATTAGGCAGTGAAGTTAGATGAGTACCTGGTCAGCAGCAATGAGAGCTAGCAATGCCCATGCGGTATTTACAATATGAGACCGATCTCCTTCAAGATTCGTATACACCTAATTAAAAACCGTTTTCAGATTGCTATAATGGTAAGGTTAAAACAAAGGGGCACTAGTCTTGATACTCATAGGTAGCAATCTCGGCCTACTTATGAATGGGTCAATTTGGGGTGTGTTTAGCTAAAAAAAAGAAAGGCCCGAAGATCGAATAAGATCACCAAAAGTTTGCTTTTATCCGTACAACCTTTTAAATCTTTTTATGCAAAGATGACATTATTATTGTATTAAACATCTACTAGTAGTACTCTAGTACTCACGACATAGTTGAACCTCACCTTGTTCTCACACGAGAGGTAACTCTCTCCCCAGCCACCAGAAACAAGCTGTTTCTGCAATAGAAAATTACAAGCCTTGCGAATGCTAGCACAATTAGAGTAGTTCCTCCCACCAGCCACTAGTCCTTCAATTCCAAACCATGTTCCGTAAGTGAAGCAAATTCCCCAAGTACCATACCTAGTGAAAGCAACATCTAACCATGTTACCAAGAGGATATTATTGAGTGTGAGTTTTCATAATGATTATAAGATGCTTAATAAAATAACTAAATGTACCAGAACTAGTGTTTGGTTGTAATAATCGTACAATGGGATGTTTCGATGTTTAACAAATTGTGATAATTTAAGAAATTAACAGACACGATAATTGAAAATTTGACATTTGCTTGAAACAGATTAGCAACAATCTTTTGAAATGAAAAAAAAAAAAAAAAAAAAAAAAAAAAGGTATCTCAAACCAGGTTTAAAGAAAAGAGTAAATAAGTAACTTTATTTCCCCATTAGATATTACTAATCCAAAACTTATCATTTGACCACAAATAATTGATATAAGAAGAATATGTTTATTCAAACATGAAAAAACTAGTTACTGCAGCTTCAAGTACGATAATCAGATACTCATAAAAAGCGGATGGATGACAATCGACAAACCATGAACCATCTGATTGCTGCTCTTTTTCGATGAACACAACGGCTTTGTCAATGCATCTTTGCACTTCATCTCTTCTATGATTAGGGTATAATTTTTTAAATGCTGCCAAAGCTTGAACTACAGAGGAAGTACACTCTAAGCAGCTGAAAAACATATCACGGTGGTAAATAGCATAATAATTCAAATATAAAAAAGAGTAGAGTAGAGGATCTGATTCTTACGGGTAGTCAATAACAACGTTACCAAAATTTTCAACAGGATTGAGCATCTGAGTAAAACAAAGTAGTCACAAGTCAGATAGAATGGAAAAAATGGTCAACAATATTGTAAAAACGAACGGATTTTAGTCGTTTCTGATTGCGGCACCTCCAACCATCTGTAGGATCTTGTTAGCTCATATGCTGCAAAACTACCATCTGCATTCTGTGCGGGCATAGAAACGGACGAGCTTTACTCTTCTATGACTAGGGTTTATAATCTTTTATTAGTTTGTTAGCCTTTTAAATAGAAGAAAATGGAAACAGTTACCTGTAAAGATAGAATAACACTAACAGCATCAAACAGCCGTGTTACGCCTAATGGCTTACCAACGGTTGTTGATGGAAATTTTGATAGCATAAGTGCAGCCTGATATAGAAAATATGAAGATTAAAATAATGCAACAACACAACAAATAATGGTTAACGAAAATTTTCTATTTGCTAAAAGCTCTCACCTTTAACCCTTCAGCGGTGCAGTCTGATACAATCCATGGGCAATCTGCAGTTGAAAATGACCAGCCACCTTTTGAAATGTGACGATACCAACGACTGGGATCACCGGGGGCTTTATCTAAGATCTTTACGGCAAGAAGCAACAGTTACCATCGTTTAAAACTATGCCATGACCAGTTTCAAGCTGTTAATGATTGTGAGAATCACCTGTGACCTTTTCAGGAACTTGTGTTCTTTTTTAAGCGTTTGACCAAATTCTTCAATGAGATTTGCCGAAACAATTGCTTGAATGACGAATCCGATATCCCATGTTTGACTTCCGTTACAACCCTGAATGAGGTGATAACGTGTTTATAAAATTCAATGGAACTCCCGGTATACGTTATTACTGAAGTAATATTAACTTTCAATCACCATTCATATCTGAAACTGATTATCCATACAGAAAATGGGCCAAACTAGATGAGCTGGTAACAAGTTGCACAAAGTGTATTTTCGACGCATATGACCTCCTAAATCACTTTATTTAGAAAATTGGATCATTACTCAAATAACTTTGTTATCTTGTATAATAGTTTACACTAATATTAAGTATTTGGCCAAAATTTGGTTTGCGAAGATTGCTACTCAACCCCTTTTCGATGCGCACATAAAGTTACCAACTAAAAAGAATGTGATATTTTATACACACATTCATTTTCATGCCATCTTCAGCAAGCCATAGACAATCATGTATTCTTGGGAGATGAAGCTTGAAAGCCTCTGAGTTTGGATCTTCTACCCAGCAACAAAGCATATTTAGCACCTGAGAGACACACGTATTATTAAAATGCAAAAGTTATAAAGAAAATCGTACAAAAATCAACATATGACTTGCTTACTTTGTTTACTGATGATATGCATATATATTGAGTATTCTCGTCTTCATAATGAATATGTTCCATTACACGTTGAAGAGCCTTTTCCCTTATCTTCTTACCGGGCCATTTCATTAGAATCGGTTCCATAATCTTGTTGATTGTTGCCCAAATAATGTCTTGGATGAAAGGGTGTGGACAGTATAGATCTTCCTGCATAAATATGTAATTAAATGTGAAGAATGGAGAAAATAAATTGTAAGACACCAAGAATTAAAACGTATACTAATTAACCTTTGCGCACATACTCCTTGCTTCATTCCAATCTATATTATGATAAGGGACTGTAAATAGCTCATCTCTCAAAGCCAGAACCGTAGGTGTGATGGGACCCACAAATCTCGTTCCGTATAAATATGACATAGGCAAGTATACCATTCTAGCATGACACCATACCTTGCCTGTAATTTCCCCATACATGTCAACATATGTATATGCATACACATAGAAATATCATAAGGAACGGAAAGGGAGCCACCTGGATGCAGCGGAAGAATGTATGGTAACAACCATAACTCTGGGGGCAATGGGTTGTTTCCGGACCACTCGTATGCTCCAAGTACCTATAACCAACTTGGATAACATAAGCAAGAGCTTAAGTAAGTTGAAAACGGACAGGCATTAGACACAAGTTCCATACCGAAAGCCACAGCTTTCCCCAAGATGGTGTAGCGGTTGCACCACCATGCTCCAATATCCAAATCCGTGCCATCTCTATTGACTCCTCGTCATTGTTAACACCAAGCAGTCTTAAGGAAACATAGTTCAAGACACTACAAAACATGGTGCTATGACCTTCTATATGCAGACCCCATCCGCCATCTATATTCTGTATCTAACTAGGACAGGTTTAATATCCTGAAACACACGATAGTATATACAACGTAACAGAAGAACAAGAATGCGCGACACATGCCTGATGATTGTAGATGTAACGGCAAATCTCTCTTTTATGTTCATTGGATAAGACTGAATCGAGTGCTCCGGTAACACTTAACGTAATAACCTAGAAATATTAGACATAATGATATAGCAACTTTATAAGTGGTAATATTATACATATCTGTCAAAATTTGTTGAAAAAGGTTGTAGTGAAGTAGCATACAAACAATCATATCACTTTCATTAGAAAGTTATATTATTGTAACATGCAATATACCTTTTGCAAGTTTATTAAGCATACATATTTTTGTAAGGGAATTTTTAAAAAATTTAAAAATTTATAAACCAAAGTGTTGATCAATTCAACTCGTCTGCTCCCCTTAATTAACTTACCAAACCAGGCAATAGAAACAAAGGACCTCCGTTATCGCCTGGCCAGTGGCCATCGTCTGCTTGGAGACTCGAATGAAAACCTATAGCTCTTCTAAGTACATTTGCTACCTTTTCCTCTGTGATATGGTCCACATCTTTTATATCAACTTGTGGTGGGACAGAATGGTGTTGATTTTCCTTTGCAAACTATTATTCTCAAAAATAACAAGGAACACATAAAAATTATCCAAGGTGACATATAATCAGTTTGGTTTTATCTCGTTTAATTCGAGTTCCATAAATCAAACCTGAATGCGCATGAGCATATCCGAACTATGTTTTTGTTTGAACCGCTTCTCTACAAATGTTTTCCGGGCCTCCTCGACCTCAGCAATTTCCTCTAGAGAACCTAGCTCGGGATCAAACTCCCAAACTTGACGCCCATAGTGATTGTTGGTAGAACGGAGCCAGGGACTTCCACCCTCACTAACTTTCAGTTTCCACATCTTTTTACTTTTGTGCAACGATAACGCAAAATGATCAGTGGCTGGTTGTGTTGGTATCTGATGGACAAGAAAAATTGCACATAAAATAGTATAACAAACTTATGTGCAACTGATATGTTAGACCAGATGTTAATTATATATGTACACAAACATGCAAATTTATCCCATGTATGATGTACATGTTAAGACATGCATACACGTGTGTATATAAATTGGTGTAAGTACTACAATATCAAAAATCAAAATATTTATTTGGACAATTATCATCCACCATATTATACTCAAAGAAAAGTAACCAAAATCTCAAACCTTAAACCTGCAACGATGTTGATCCAAACATGTTTATTGTAAATCGATGTTCATTATCATGCGCGTCTACTTTATGTTCCGTTTTAGTTCAAGAACATGTTGTTTGGTTGCATGACTGCATTAAGGGACGACTAAAATAGTGATAACAAGTGGAAGAAAGTAATAGTAGCTAGGATTCGTGGGTCTATATCTATCTTATATATATATTAAATCAAAATGATACGTAACAAACAAGCAGTTGAGATAAGCAAATTGTGGCCATGGGTTATGAGGATAAGTGTATTCCCAAACCCCACTAAGTCTACCGACTGATCACTAGTGTACGGGAAACTCTTGTCTTGTGGGGTTTTAAGAAACTTATTTACGCACGAAACAACTTCAATCATTTTCAAATCTATGCTCTCATTTCAAAGAGATTGTATTCATTTTTAGATATCATTATTTCTTCTTTTAGTAATACATCTTTTATTATATAATAAATAAAAACATCAAGTGAATAGACTTTTGTATTTAAAAAAATGTTTCTTTATTAAATACTAATTCAATTAAATATTTTTATTATTTTAAAAAGTTATTTAATAAAAAACCCTAAATATTACTTGATTTAGCTAGAAACTTTAAAAACTCATTTTATATATATCACATATACAAAAAAACAAAAGATACACATAGACTTACGGGTTAATTTTCAATAGTTGTGGATCCAAATATAAAACGTTTTAAAAACCGATGTACCCATTAACAAAAAACAAAACAAAAAAAAAAACGCCAAAACCCACACCCTTTATCCCCACCCCAACCCTTTTAAGAAAACCCTTCAGTGATTGTGGATTTTATTTCGGGTGAATCTAAGGTATTGAGCAACAACCAGGGTTTTTATTTGAATTAATTCATCACCGAGTCAAAGGCAGTTTCCTCTTCTTTCCCTCAATTTTGTGTTTGTTTTGATAAATTTTATAACAAATTAGATGAAATTTTTTGTAAATTAATTCGATTTTCACATGACATAGTTTAGCTGTTTTTGTTTTTTTTTTTATTAACAAGTAACTTTTTGTTTTGAATGCATTGATTTGACAACATATGTTTGTTAAATTTGGGATTATAAATTTGAATTTAGCTTAATTAATTGACTAAGTCGAATATCAAGTTTTATTCTAAACCTTATCAAAATCAGGTTGGTTTTACAGGGGAAAATCACTTGAGGAGTTTAGTTATTTGATTTATTGCTACTCACGGCTATTGCTAATTTCTCATGGTAAAAAAATGCTTGGTGACTCCTATGTTATTGAAACAAGTTGCATATTTATTTTAGTGAACAAGACTTGATGAATGTATCTGATTTATTATTTTACTCAAATTAAAGTTCAAGCTTGATGAATTTGGTTGTGTTTGGGTATAAATGGATAATCTTATGAATTGTAGTAATAGATTGAATGATAGTTTGGAGATCGAAGGTGCTGATAATATAGTAGAAAAGGATATATAAGTAATGAAGAAATTGAAATTGAAGAACTTAAAACACGGATGTTGTAGGATTAAATTAAGTTCAAAATACTTGAAGAACCTATCTTGGGATCAAACTCCCAAACTTGACACCCATAGTGACTGTTGGTAGAACGGAGCCAGGGACTTCCATCCTCACTAACTTTCAGTTTCCACTTCTTTTTACCTTTGAGCAACGATAACCGCAAAATGATCTTTGGGTTGGTTGTGTTGGTCTCTGATGGACAAGAAAAATTGCACATAAAATAGTGTAACAAACTTATGTGCAACTGATATGTTAGATCAGATGTTAATTATATATGTACACAAACATGCAAATGTAAGAATTGGTGTAAGTAAATTGGTGTAAGTACTACAAAATCAAAAATCAAAAATCAAAATATCTATTTGGACAATTATTATCCACCATATTATACTCAAAGAAAAGTAACCAAAATCTCAAACTTCAAACCCGCAACGATGTTGATCCAAACATGTTTATTGTAAGTCAATGTTCATTATCATGAGCGTCTGCTTTTTGTTCTGTTTTAGTTCAAGAACATCTTGTTTGGTTGCATGGCTGCATTAAGGGACGACTAAAATAGTGATAACACGTGGAAGAAAGTAATAGTAGGATTCGTGGGTTTATATCTATCTTATTTATGTGTGTGTGTGTGTGTGTGTATATATATATATATATATATATAATCAAAATGATACGTAACAAACAAGCAGTTGATCAGATAAGCAAAGTGTGGTCATGGATTATGAGGATAAGTATTCCTAAACCCCACTAAGTACTTACTTATCACTACTGTACGGGAAATCCATGTCTTGTGGGGTTTTAAGAAACTTATTTGCGCACGAACAACTTCAATCATTTTCAAATCTATGCTCTCATTTCTAAGAATGTTTCTTTATTTAGCACTAATTAAATTAAATGTTATTACTATTTTAAAAAGTTATTTAATAAAAAGACCTTAAATATTACTTGATTTAGCTAGAAACTTAAATAATTCGTTTTATATATATCACATGTGAAAAAAAACAAAAGATACACGTAGACTCACGGGTTACTTTTCAATAGTTGTGGATCCAAATGTAAAACTTTAAAAAAAAACGATGTACCCATTAACATAAAACAAAACAAAAAAACATACGCCAAAACCCCACACCCTGTATCCCGACCCCCAACCCCTTTAAGAAAACCCTTTAGTGATTGCGTATTTTATTTTAGGTGAATACAAGGTATTGAGCAACGAACCAGGTTTTTATTTGAATTAATTCATCATCGAGCCCAAGGTAGTTTCTTCTTGTTTCCTTCAATTTTGTGTTTGTTTTTGATAAATTTTATAACAAATCAGATGAAATATTTGTAAGTTAATTCGATTTTCACATGACATAGTTTAGTTGTTTTTACGTATTTATTAACAAGTAATTTTTTGTTTTGAATGCATTGATTTGAGAACACATGTTTGTAAAATTTAGGATGATAAATTCGAATTTAGCTTATTTAATTGACCAAGTTGAATATCAAGTTTTATTCTAACCCTTATCAAAATTAGGTTGGTTTTACGAGTATTTATTGTCCAGAATTGGGGAAATCACTTGAGGAGTTTAGCTACTGATGGCTATTGCTAATTTCTCATGTGCAGGACCTTGTTTATATCAACCTTATCACAATATTATGAAGTACGATGGTGGTGACAAGAGAATACGTATGATGTTTGATGCGCGTTCGGGGTCAAAGGAACTTCCTTTTCGTCGAGCAAGTTTTTCAACACCCTAGGCAGTGAACTTAATCGTTGTAGTGTAGTATTGGGTAAGCCTCGGGTATTGATATCGTTCTTTAGGGGAATAGGAATGCTAGCAAGAAGTGTATTACGCTAAGGTGGGGTTGAGGATGATTCGTTTTTAATCTTTTATATATTTTTTAGAAAGCTAAGGGTAAAATCTCGGGGCAATGGATTTGGGGGTGGTACTTCTACCGATTACTTCTACTATCTAATTATCTAATACTACGGGCAGTCTTTTGTTTTTTTGATTGTGTGCTCGTATGATGATTAAAAATGTGTTTACCTAGATACTATTACTCCCTAGTTATCTTTTATTGTTGGTTGAATTGTCACGTCCTTATTTTTAACGCGTTGTGTTTTCTAAGGTCGTAGGAAATGCTTGTGCCCTAACTCTTTAAGAATACCTTTAGGTTATTGTCTACGAAGTCCTCTAGATGATTCATAAACTAACTTTAAGGTTATCTTTGGATGTTTAGACAACGAAATCCGCTAAGTGTTTCATAAACTAATGTTCACAAAGATTACTCAAGCATTTAAACACAAGGATAGCCTAGTGCACTCCTAAGCCATTTACAATTAAGATAAGAGACAACCAATCAATAATTAACAACTAGGTTTCATAGATCTAAGCAAACACACAAGAAATTTAGCCGGACATGTTAAACAAGCAAGCATACACACATTCAATGGAAGACATAATGATACTAATGGAATAAAACACTTATCTTGATGTGTAAAATAGGGTTTTGGACCCTAAGATATTGTCCAAGTCGGACTACAAACGTTTAGGGTTTTTACTCCACAAGTCTACCTCTTAAAATACTGAAAAATCGAATTCTATATATAGATTTACACTTGCGACAGCGTCGCCTTATAGGTGGGACACCGTCAGATTGTCGTCATTAGGGTTTTCGTCTTGGCCAAGTTATTGATGGGACGACGTCACGTTGTAGTTGTGATGCCGTCGGGCTTCAGCAGGGACGTCATCTGATTCTGGATCTGGGTTGTCTGAGATGAAAAGTCTTAGCGACGCCCTTCCTCTTCAAAGCCTGACGCCGTCAAGTGTATTTGAGCAAAAAGTCTACTGAGTCTTCAGGTGCATCTATTACCAAATCCGTAGAGAGGGACGGCGTCGCCCTTTAGTTTGGACGCCATCAGCTTTAGTTTCAGCACCTTGATTGGCTTCGATCTTGACTTTGCCATTTTCTTCATGTTTTCACTCATTTTCGTCCAAATATGCATCATTCCAGCATTTTACTTCCAAGAGACCTAAAAAGTGAAAAGGAACGAAATTAAGCAGTAACGGATATAAAAGTGGTCGATTTAGGGCTTAAATGACCCCTTAAAAGTGTACATTTTAAATCCTTATCAAATATCCCTACACTTGGTATTTGCTTGTCCTCAAGCAAATGTGCTTTTGGCCAATCAATTTATAAGTTAGGGGGCATGAAGCATAAGTTTAACATAGTTCACAACAAGTAAAAGCACCGCAATAGTCATAACAAGCACGGAATGTATATACTAGCACCTCACAAGGGGTGTTTGGATTCTCTCATCTCTCGGGTGTATATGAAATATAGTAAACGGAAATGGAAGATGAACACTCATTACCTGTCATAGTACATAGATTACCATAGGCTTGAGACTAGATCAAACCTCCACCGCTTTGGTGTAAGCACTTAGGAACAACTATCTAAGAGGTATTTTAAAGGGTTGTAACGTTAGGTTTACGTAGAGAAACAAAGGGTTTGGTTGGATAGGCGATTTAGTGGTGGCAAGTCAAAAATATTAGGTTACAAGCATGAAAAGCGTGGCGTTGCAAAGCCAAGACTCGACTCACTAAACTCTAGATAACTTTGAAACAAACATACATAAATTTAAAAGACATAAAATGTGAGAATCGTCACCTGAACAGGTTAGTCAACGTAACCTTTGACCCAACTTTCGTCTTCTAAATAAAATCTTTTAAAACCCTAAATTCCAGATTCGAACATTCATAATTAATTCGAAACTTAACCTAAGTATGTTTGATAGCTAATTGACATTTCAAACTATATGTTATAAATAATAATACAATTAATAAACTAACTTAAGTAATATGCCTAAATAAATATTTGTTACATAAAATATACTCTCTAAATAAATAATAATACAATTACTAAAATAAACTCTCTTAATATTTGTTACTTGATCACGTTTTTTTTCAAGTCTTGTAACCTCCAAATCATACACAATCAAACCCTTAAACTTCGGTCCTATAATCCTTCACACAACCGATCAAATCAAACTCATTTAAGAAGCAATTAAAAACCTTCCATATTTGCTATACACGCTCCCCCTAACCTTTGATACAAAACGTTTCTATCCTATCCTCATTGATACAAAATACCCACGTCTAACCTTATATACATGGTGCTCTATCAAATTCATTCATCCTATTTCTAAACAAAATATATATATACTGTTGCTGCTGCAAATAAAACATAGTTATATATATATTGTTCGTGTTTGGAGTATCATAGCATAGTTCATTGTGTGTTGTGTTCCGGTTTGATTTCGAGTTTGGGTTCGATCGTGTCTCGTTGCATCTGGGTGTTCCTGTCCGTACTTGTGTTCCGGTTTGATTTCGAGTTTGGGTTCGAACATTTGTGTTTGTGTTTTCGGTTCTAACTAGCCAATGTTTAACTTCATTTAAAGGTATACCTTTGAACCTTCATCTAATACATGCATGATCATAAACTACGTACTCATAAATAGTATGTAAATTAATCATGTACGTAGTACATGCTAGTACTATGAAAATTAATCATGTACTCAATATAATAGTTGTATATTCTTTACACTCTCAAGCTTTCTTAATGAAGAATTTAAACTCGGATATAAACACAAGAAATGGAGGATTCGAAATCGTTTTCGGTAATACTACGTATTATATCATATGAAGAAGAAAGTGGTGTAAGTATGTTTATAATTGATATGTAAGGTATAATATAGTTTATATGTAATGCATAGTTTACAACTAATAAGTAACGTGTAGTCAATGGATATATAATGCGTATATATAATTTACTTCAAATGATAATATGTTAGCTATAACTAAAATTTTAAATGAGGCTATCATATAAAATTTATAACAAGAAATGAGTATCTTTGAAGTATATGTATCAAGAGAAGTTCATTTTAATTGGAATTTCTAGAAAAAAAAAAAGGAAAAAGAAAAAGAAAAGAAAATTGGTTAGTCATTTGTATTGGAACTTCACTGTATTCTACAGCCATGCCAAGTGCTTTTTTGGAATTTATATAACCGTGTGTTTTCGAACTATTTAAGTAAAGAAGTCAAGATATATAAACGTTGGGAGTAAAGAACCAAGTAACCTATATATTACAGTAGTGATAAGAATTAAAATGACTAATATGACATCTATGACTAAGAACAGTTAGTCAAATTGTTAATACATATCAATTATGGAATTCTTGTAGATTCTGGAATTCTTGTAGATTGGTCGAAGGTTTAATAGGTTGATCGCTATTATCGAGTGTGCGTTCATTTCTAAAGATTATTTGTTTGGACTTGTCGCTTTATCTAATTCGCTTCAAGGTGAGTACTCGTGGCCCCATTTCTGATATTTTCTTTGGGGAAAATAATACTCAACCACTATTTCATTTACATTATTTCTTTCCCTGTGCTAAATTCATATTATTTCCTTGGACATGTTTGTGTATATAATTGTGCGCATGAGTATTTGTAGTGGTTGGCAGATTTCATTTAGGCAACAGTCTTTGGGACTGGTTGGATATCTATTATTACATTTAGCCAACAGTCTTTGGGACTGGTTGACAGATTTCATTTATCCTACAGTTTAGCTCCAGCTGGTTTGCGATAATAACTGATTGGATTCCTATTGTGCACGGGACCACGTGGTGGTCGGATTTCATGATGTGGATTACATTTCATTTACTACTTGCTCTGCGCTATTACTTATACACATGTCTTACTTATATTTTCCATGCATAGCAAACTGTTTTATAATTATATTTCCTTAAACCTGCGAGCTCACCAACATTATGTTGACATTTTCGAGTATTATTTTCAGGTGATCGATAGTCGTATTTTTGAAGGCATGCATATTGAAGTCATACATTGTTCTCATATCAAAGATCGTGTGGCTTGGCCAAGACCCTTTTTCTAAAGATTTAACTTTGATAAGATTAAAACTTATGTTTTTTTCATTATTCAATATTGTAAAAAAATCTTTATGTATCATTGTAAACTCATTTCTTAAATCATATATTGTGTTGTTCTACTATCTTATGTGACGTTACATTTCGTTGCACCTCGTGTTTCCGCTCTTAGCGGGGTGTGACAGAATGGTATCAGAGCCTAAGGTTATAGAGAATGCCAGTTTTTCTAAAACAAAAACCTAAACTATAACCAAACTTAAGTTTTCGTAAAACCCCAAACATGGTACGAGTCGGTTAGACCGAGCATTTCATCATCATTCCTAAATTATGCATAGCCTGATCAACTATGCCTAATTCAGGAGGGATCATGGAATGATAGGGGTAGTTGCCTTGGTTCATGTTTGGTTGGACCCAAAAACTAGGTCACCAGAAATTGCATCAGCCGTGTACATGTGCGCATCGTATTATTTGCTTGTTTGCATTCCTGTATGTGTTGTTATACATGATATATGTCATCCTATACGTTCTTAAATGTGTTACATCATGATCCCCTGTTAGAGTTTAAGGATGCCTTGTTTCTGTCATGCTTTGTCTGGTCTGTTACACTATGCTTCCTACTATACCTTTACATCAGTCGTGTTGTTGAACACTACTTTGGATGCATCCAACCAATGCGTTGTTGGAAGGTCATATTTATTACACTTTTAAAATTCTATATAGAATAAGCTATTATGAACACTAGTTTAATGACCAAGTAATTATTTTTCTACACCTTTGGATCATATATCTCGTCTCCCTATACCCCTCACTTATTAAGCAAGTCTGAATACACTTTGACCCGAGATTAACAATAACTAGATATCACAATATAACACTTTCTGTGATGAACAATTTTCTTAACACATTCCACTTGGCAAGAACCTCTTATTGGCGGAGAAAGCGTCGAATTAAATAATCAGTTACTTTATGGTATTGTACACTCTTCTAGTGCTAGACAACTTAGTCACTTTCCAACACGATATCACTTCTTAATTAGAATACCAACACATTATAAGCTACCATAAGAACTATATAATCAAGGCAAACATCTCCCAACATAGTACCTGGCTGACTTACCCATACCACTAACAAAACAATTTCAAGTCATTATACATCTTAATGTTGCCTAGATGAGTTGAATACTTGAACTCATGAGCTTCAACTAATAATAAAATCTGAGCATAACCAAACATTAATACCCAGATTCTATTCTTGAATCTTTAAATTCATAGATCTTTAATTTCAACTAGTCATACACGCCTAACTACACGTCCTTCCTCAATGATTTTACTTCAAAAGACTTTCCTTAAATGCCTCTTATAACAAATATGAGTCACGTAGTAATTCTTATTATTTGCACCCAATTTAATATCTCCTCATTCTTTTCGGCTCATGAAGACAGAAACTACAGTTATTTTTCCGGGATGATTGAAGATACCACCTTCGTAATCTTTATTAACTTCATTCACCTTATCCGTCTCCGTATGGGATCCATCCCATAAAGCATGTACGTAAGAAATTTGTGGTCAGTATAAATAAAACACCAAATGCCATATGAGGTAAATCCACAATTACAAAGAAAGTCTACGACTGCTAAATCTATGACGCAAGTTGGATATCTCTTCGTATCATCTTTTGTTGCCTTTAGGCGTAACCACTAACTGTCTTTCGTCACAACAATACACAACCATGACCCTCCTGATGTGTTGCAATATTCGACAAGCCCTTTGTGCTTTCAGGTCTGCCTTAAATTTCATTATAGCATACTACATGGCTCAAGGAACATATTGGAAACGTATGAATCATTTTTTATTTTATTTTTTTTCTTCTAGCAATTTTTTTACAAGTACCTCATCAGTAGTTCTTCTACCAGTGAGGTATCTATTCGATCATGTGTTGTCCCCAACAATTCATTACGGAATACAACAAAACATCCGTTCATGATAATCACATCCAAAAATCTAATTCTTTCTCATTCTTTGCAGTTAACACGCAAGGCTAATACGCTAAATAACATCTCCTCACCCATTAAGTAACCTTCATATCATAAATATTTGTAAATCTCCACTTTTATGGTTTTCATATATTGTAACCGCCCTTTTATTCATAGATACAACTATAATAAATCTTTTAGCACATACTATTATTGCCTCAACTCTTGAATAATGAATCCACCTAACATATGCAAACCTATTGGGCTTAACTTATAACTTGTTAATGGGCTAAATTTAAAACTTTCTACTAGGCTTATTATCGGAACCAATATATGAGTAAACGTGGACTAAACGTTTTGGTCAATTTGACCAATCGGGCTAGTTGGCCCAAAATGAAAATCAATAACTTGTAAACTTGTAAGACCATAACACTTGATAAATTGATTTCGATGGATTAGAAACGATTGAGACTTATTAGAACTAGACATTTCAAAACGACTAGTTAAGACTGGAAATTTAAAACGATAACCATATATATTAACAACTTAATACACACTTAAGAAATCATCGTTTAAAATAAATATTTTATAACCTAAAACATTTTATTATATACAAACATTTTTAAATTTAAACCCGACTAAATAACGGAAAGGCAATTATTATTATTTCAACAAAAGACGAAAAAATTACATTTTTATAGATTATAAATAGACGTTATTTAACAACTTTTTATGAGAAATTGTTTACATCCACAAATCCAACAATTAGCATTTTGTCCAAGCTTCTTAAATTACTATTCACGTTGTAGTACAAAATGCACAAAATATCTTATGACATCAAAACATCGCACGCGAGAAAGTATGTTACTGACGAGAAATGTACCTAACACAACACTTTCATGATAGTCATCTCCAAATATCATCATTTTTCCTTAAATGTTTCATTCTTCTTGACTTTTCCAATACCAACCCATATCATCGTCCGTTTTATTTTGACGAACACATAGTTCTTATTGTGCCCTCAAGAACCACAATATTCGCAAGTTAAATGTATGGTACAATCTAAAACAAAGCGATTCAATCTCCTGTACTAGTAACAAGTATTCATGCCTAACCTACATCACCTTGCTTTACTCATATTACACCAGATATGATAATTTTTTTTTATATCATCCTTCTTTGTCTGATGCGGGCCAAATATTTTGTTTCATAGATCGGCTACTTCACCTTTCCATTCTTGTTTTCATTTAGTCTAATTTCAAGCGACGCATTTCCTTTCAAAATAAAACGGCCTACCTTTACTGCTTGCACATAACTTTTTAGTGTTGCAATTCTTACAAACCATTTTGAGTTTTGCTAAATACCGGATAGAGAGAAAATGATTGCTCTTCCCTCTGTAGCTACTTGACTATCTGAATAATGAGATAGTTCCATGTATATCTTTTCATGCCCTTGAAGCTTAATTTCTCCTTACTCCAAGTCTAGAAAATCATTTTTCAAAGCCTACCAACGTAACCTCGTGAACCAACACTTCTTCCTCATCGCCTTTCTAATTTTTCTCAAATGCGACCCACTTACTTTGAGTACCTGTGACTTTCTTCACTCATCTCACCAATTTAAGTCGCTGAAGCCTACTTGTTGCTTTGTCTTGGGGCAACCCCTCAAAATTTATGCTTACACCATCAAATCTAATCACTTGATAGTTCCAATTGAATCTCATATTCTATTAATAATATTTACATTTTGGTGTATAAGTTTTGCCACAATATGGGTGTACTAGTTTGATTCTTAGTCCTTTTATTATAACTTCGACCTTCATTGGGCTGTCAATCCAAGCATTGATTCATTTGCATTAAGAGAGACTGGTGTAACTAACTCTAGTATAATTAACTAGGTCGTTGGATCTGGGATAGCACCTTCATTAGCAAACTTTTCGTCATGACCCACTTAGGACAACCCTTCCTTGTTGGGAAAATCTCACAATTCTATTAGTTAACATATGTTGAGCCTTGAGAAATGCCCTGTCAAGAATTAACTGATTTTCACCCCATAAGATGCTATGGTTGGTACTTATTTCCAAAATTGAGAAATCAGTCAAATGCTTATTCAGAAAGTTTAGCATAATAGACACAATAAGATTTCGGTTATAGAAGTTGTAGAAAATAAAATATCAGTTGACATAAATGTTAATGTGAACACCAAATGATGACCCCATTAAATGTTAACAAAAAATTTCATTATCAGTATAAAAAATTCTTAGTAGTATAATTGCTTGAATTTCGGGACGAAATTCTTTTAACCAGGTGATACTGTGAGAACCGTCACCTGAACAGGTTAGTCAACGTAACCTTTGACCCAACTTTCGTCTTCTAAATAAAATCTTGTAAAACCCTAAATTCCAGATTCACACATTCATAATTAATTCGAAACTTAACCTAAGTATGTTTGATAGCTAATTGACATTTCAAAATATACGTTATAAATATAATACAATTAATAAACTAACTTAAGTAATATGCCTAAATAAATATTTGTTACATAAAATATACTCTCTAAATAAATAATAATACAATTACTAAAATAAACTCTCTTAATATTTGTTACTTGATCACGTTTTTTTTCAAGTCTTGTAACCTCCAAATCATACACAATCAAACCCTTAAACTTCGGTCCTATAATCCTTCACACAACCGATCAAATCAAACTCATTTAAGAAGCAATTAAAAACCTTCCATATTTTCTATACACGCTCCCCCTAACCTTTGATACAAAACGTTTCTATCCTATCCTCATTGATACAAAATACCCACGTCTAACCTTATATACATGGTGCTCTATCAAATTCATTCATCCTATTTCTAAACAAAATATATATATACTGTTGTTGCTGCAAATAAAACATAGTTATATATATATTGTTCGTGTTTGGAGTATCATAGCAGAGTTCATTGTGTGTTGTGTTCCGGTTTGATTTTGAGTTTGGGTTCGATAGTGTCTCGTTGCATCTGGGTGTTCCTGTCCGTACTTGTGTTCCGGTTTGATTTAGAGTTTGGGTTCGAACATTTGTGTTTGTGTTTTCGGTTCTAACTAGCCAACGTTTAACTTCATTTAAAGGTATACCGTTGAACCTTCATCTAATACATGCATGATCATAAACTACGTACTCATAAATAGTATGTAAACGAGTGTGGAATCCCGCGCGATGCAGCGGGATTGGCTTCAAAGGACTTTCTTTGCAGCGACACTTAAACCTTAGGGACTATTTTTGCCAAGTTGTGAAACTTTGCATTTAATGTTTGGACTTACTTTGCAACGACGCTTAAACCTCAGAGACTGTTTTTGCCAAGTTGTGAAACTTTGCATTTAATGTTTGGACTTACTTTGCAGCGCCACTTGAATCTTAAGGGCTGTTTCTGCCAAGTTTGGAAAGTTTGCATTTAATGCATGATTTGTTGCAAAAGCTTGTACGCTTTTTAGTATTATAGATATAATTAATCATGTACGTAGTACATGCTAGTACTATGAAAATTAATCATGTACTCAATATAATAGTTGTATATTCTTTACACTCTCAAGCTTTCTTAATGAAGAATTTCAACTCGGATATAAACACAAGAAATGGAGGATTCGAAATCGTTTTCGGTAATACTACGGATTATATCATATGAAGAAGAAAGTAGTGTAAGCATGTTTATAATTGATATGTAAGGTATAATATAGTTGATATGTAAGCATAGTTTACAACTAATAAGTACCGTGTAGTTAATGGATATATAATGCGTATATATAATTTACTTCAAATGATAATATGTTAGCTATAACTAAAATTTTAAATGAGGCTATCATATAAAATTTATAACAAGAAATGAGTATCTTTGAAGTATATGTATCAAGAGAAGTTCATTTTAATTGGAATTTCTAGAAAAAAAAAGGAAAAGGAAAAAGAAAAGAAAATTGGTTAGTCATTTGTATTGGAACTTCACTGTATTCTACAGCCATGCCAAGTGCTTTTTTGGAATTTATATAACCGTGTGTTTTCGAACTATTTAAGTAAAGAAGTCAAGATATATAAACGTTGGGTGTAAAGAACCAAGTAACCTATATATTACAGTAGTGATAAGAATTAAAATGACTAATATGACATCTATGACAAAGAACAGTTAGTCAAATTGTTAATACATATCAATTCTGGAATTCTTGTAGATTGGTCGAAGGTTTAATAGGTTGATCGCTATTATCGAGTGTGCGTTCATTTCTAAAGATTATTTGTTTGGACTTGTCGCTTTATCTAATTCGCTTCAAGGTGAGTACTCGTGGCCCCATTTCTGATATTTTCTTGGGGGAAAATAATACTCAACAACTATTTCATTTACATTATTTCTTTCCCTGTGCTAAATTCATATTATTTCCTTGGACATGTTTGTGTATATAATTGTGCGCATGAGTATTTGTAGTGGTTGACAGATTTCATTTAGCCAACAGTCTTTGGGACTGGTTGGATATCTATGATTACATTTAGCCAATAGTCTTTGGGACTGGTTGACAGATTTCATTTATCCTATAGTTTAGCTCCAGCTGGTTTGCGATAATAACTGATTGGATTCCTATTGTGCACGGGACCACGTGGTGGTCGGATTTCATGATGTGGATTACATTTCATTTACTACTTGCTCTGCGCTATTACTTATACACATGTCTTACTTATATTTTCCATGCATAGCAAACTGTTTTATAATTATATTTCCTTAAACCTGCGAGCTCACCAACATTATGTTGACATTTTCGAGTATTATTTTCAGGTGATCGATAGTCGTATTTTTGAAGGCATGCATATTGAAGTCATACATTGTTCTCATATCAAAGATCGTGTGGCTTGGCCAAGACCCTTTTTCTAAAGACTTAACTTTGATAAGATTAAAACTTATGTTTTTTTCATGATTCAATATTGTAAAAAAAATCTTTATGTATCATTGTAAACTCATTTCTTAAATCATATATGGTGTTGTTCTACTATCTTATGTGACGTTACATTTCGTTGCACCTCGTGTTTCCGCTCTTAGCGGGGTGTGACATAAAACATAAAGATAGATGTAGGATGACAGCCCGTATGTTTTTTCTTCATTTTCTTTTCAACACTCTTTTTTTCGATTTTTTTTTTTTTTTTTTTGCATACGCTTTTACTCTACCATCTTCTAAGATAACATCAAAATATAAGGGATTTATAGGAGCATCCCTACACTTGAGTTTTTATTACTCTAACACTAATTTGACCCAATTTGAAAAGATCAAAACACTTAGAGTATTTAATTACGTAAATAAAGGGAATTTGAATTTAACGTTCCTTCCCCGTCTCTCCATAAAATATTACTTTTACCCATGAGTCCCAATCATCCCAAAACTGTGTACAGAAGATATGACTCGACTTAACAACCATGTAAGTAACTAGATAATTGAACTAAGGGTTTAGTATGATAACAATAATGCACTAAAGGTGAGTGCATACAAGGTAGGCTAAGGCGATTTGGGTGTACATTTGGGGGGGGATTGTAAACAATGCTCTTCATTGATATTCGGAAAACCGAAACATCACGAGAACAGCGAAAAGGATAGGCTCTGAGGGGTTAACTAGGGGTATCGTGTACTAAAGATAAGTACATCGTAAGGGTATGGGGTAATTACTCGACCGATGTGGAAGAAGTAATTATAATACGGGTTTCAAATAAGGGTTATCCTAATGCCTCTTATCATTTAGTTATTCCTAACTACACAAGTGTAGTCTCACTAGCGATCTCGGAATGCATCACAAAACAAGTTTTAGAATCTATTATACTACCGGTACACTGTCTAAGCATTAAAGGTGAATGCTTTTATTCCTAAAGATCTAGGGGCGAACCTTACATTTTTGGGGTGGAATTTGAGTGGTAAACGGTTTTTGTGCTAGTCATATAACTCTTATCCATGAGACGCTTTATTAAGACTAAAGTTTTTTGCTCGTACATGTCATAAAAAAATTAAATTTGGTGGTAAAATTGCCCTAACAAATATTTCTCATAGTTCATTATACAAATGAACTAGGACAAGACAAATAATCAAGGATAAACATAGTTTCTAAGTTCCCGTTTTATTCTCCTCCCTACACTTAAACTGAACATTGTCCCCAATGTTCCTCGAAAGTATCAAAGTTATGATAAAGGAAGGTAAGTAAAAGAGAAAGAAACTAGTACTCCCCTGATTAGCTCGGTAGGATCCGTGTGAAGTAGTGGTTAAATTCTTTCCCAAGAAGAATGTATACGTGATAAGCTCCATCCAATGTTGTGTTTATTCTTCTTGCCAAATATAACCTACACACTTCAAGAAAATAGACGAAACCTTCGCGTAAAATTGGCGGTAAAACTATATATGACACAATTAAACTAGGATATAATACTTGTGGAATGGATGTTTGCAGATTTTCTGAAAAATTAAGACCTGAGAATTTCAAAAAATTTATACATAGCACAGAAAACGAAAAGATTTTATAAGCTGTTTTTGCTCGTCCAGACGTCGTCAGGTTATAATCCTGACGCCGTCAGGTTGTCCTGACTCCTGACAGAAACTGGTCTGCTGCGTTTTCCTGGAAAAATTATATCTTTAAAACCTAGAAAAATTCCTGCAAAACATCCATTATGACTCGATAAAGCATTTGACTCTAACAAACACACATATACATCAATTTCACTAGTTGTAATTTTCATGTTCACGTTCTTTTAAAAACGTATGTAATCTTCCCTACACTTATTCTTTTTGTAAAATACCTTTATATGTAATTAAGATGAGGTTAAAGACAAAATAAAGCATTTTCACAAATTTAAACATGAGAATAGACAACAATGAAAAGGATATATGACACACAAACAATAAAACAATTAAGCATGGGTTGCCTCCCACGAAGCGCTTTTCTTTATTTATGAGTCTTGTAGCTAGACTCGAAGTCGTGCTCCTACGTGACTTCATTTCTGTCACCTTCTTCCTCATGACGATCTCTATTGGGGTTTTCCATGTTATAGTAATGCCCTATTATGCATCTTTCTAAAAAGTCATTTCCCCCCCCCCCAATCGGTTCTATATTTCGGTCCTAATTTCAAACAATCCTTATAGAACCCAAATATCTTATTCATCACATAATCTACTCCTCTCCTCTTATCCTCCTCATTCCTATAGTAGACTGATAGCTTAAGTTCCTTTTCATCATTGGATAGTGATGAAAATTTCTCAATCTTAAATGGCATTTGGTAAGCTAATATCATCGGTATCATCCTTGAATCTAAGTATTCCTAACGACGAATCATAAGTCATCCTGGTGTTTTCTATGAATGGCTTTCCTAGAATTACGTGGGACAAGCTAGGATCTATGGCCGTACTAATATCTTTCACAATTATGAAATCCGTAAGGTACGTGAAACTACCTACATAGACGGGCAATCCTTTAACTCTACCAAGAAAATTACAACTAACTCTAGAATCATCGGGGTCTTGCCTATTTGGGATAGGTTTCTTCATTACCCAATTATAGTATGTGCTAGTCATGATGTTTATTGGGGACTTGCGATCAATGTAGGCCTTTGCCATGAAAATATGTCCTATGCAACATGGTATGTTAAGATTCCAACGATTTCCAAAGATGATTCGAGGGCTTCTCCGAACATACATGTGACTAAAGTCGCGTACTAAGTGTGGGTGGCGTGAAAGTTCCTCTTCCATAGGAAACTTATTGAAGTATTCATCACCTACTTCGTCTACTTCGTTGGTCGATTCTTCCTTAGGAGTTTCACGAACCTCAAGCATAATCTCATGGTTCGCTTCGTCACTATTCCTATTTGGTTTTACTAGAGTGATGGCATTGACGAATTGAACGTGCTTAGATGAAGAGGGATCCCTAGTCTCGAAGTACTTACTTGGGTCCTTAATTTTCACACTGGAAGCTTCGGGAGAATGAGTCGAGATGGCATTAACCTTTTCGGTGGTCTTTCTATCACTATTGGCCATGGCTTTCAAAAGGTTATCTATCTTCCTATCCATCTCGGCTTGTTGTTGGTTAAAGCGGTCCGAAAGCTTGGCTTTTTTAGCTTATTGGGATGTAACTAGGTGTTGCAACATCCCTACTATGTTTTGTTGGCTAGGGTCGTGGGACCATGGGGAATCATTAGAGGTGAATTCTTTGGTTTGTCCCCAATTATAGTCGGGTTTGCCCCTCCATGCTTCTCGGCCCTCATTGAAAGTCCTAGGTCCGTGTGTTGTGGGGAATCTCCCTCCCATTCCATTGGTACGCGAGGATGCATAGTCAACGGAAGCTTGTTCGGGGAGTCTCGTGCAAGTACGAGTGTCATGGGGACCACTACATAGCTCACACAAGGAAGAGACTTTATTCACTTGGCGTGAAGACTTTGGATTCTCGTAGGAGCTCATTAGGAATTTGACTTGATCTTCAAGTTCGAGCATCCTACGATTGGAAGTTTCTGAGTCAATGGGAGGCAAGGAGATTGCCTTGATGGTTTTGGGCAACTCACGGGGGTCATTCCAACTTTCATTGTCATAGAGGGTAAGGTCCCCTAAGTTTGGTAGTTCTCCCCGGTGGGAAAAATTGGGCAAGGAAACGAGTGGTGAGATCATCCCAACTTGAGATGGATCCGGCGGGAATTCGCTCAAGCCAATTACTAGCTTGGTCCCGTAGAGATAATTGGAAGAGACGCAAGCGCGTGGTCTCCCGTGTGGTAGCATCAAGGTCGATGGAATCAACGATTTTAAGGAAGTCCTTGAGATGCTGATTAGTCCATGGAATGCACATCCGTTTTGCACCAACCGGATGGTGTCGGATCGCAGGGCCATAGTTGAGCTTGATCGGGGAGCTCAATGGTGTTCTTATAGCCTTGGTGGCTCGGTCTAGAGTATTCACCAAGAGTACGGCCTCTTGGCGGGTCAATTGGTGGTGGGTCGATGGGGATTGGGTGATGAGGTGGCGGGTTATCACCTTCCATGATGAAAAGTGATGGGATTACTAACAAAGTCATGAAGAAGGGTGATAACATCAAATAGTCATGAATATTAAGTGTCAATTTCCCCCGATAATGCTTGTAATTTATATCATTTATATGGATTTACGCTTGTTTTCCATTGTTTTCCACTTTTAGGTAAATTACGAGCATTGGAGCTACAGAGATGCGGAATTGGAGAATTATCAAAGATTTATCAGAGTATGCTCACTTTGAAGAAGTTACGGCGTAACTCATCTCTCACATTACGCCATAACTAAAGCGTAACTCAGAAAGCCAACTCATCTGAGGATTACGGCGTAAATCTCCCAAAGGACTACGACGTAACTATATTAGGTCAAATGAGGTTCCACGCCGCTGATAACTACGCCGTAACACTTGCATAAACTCCGGCGTAATCAAGAATTATTGAAGATACGGTGTAACTACTTCTAAGGTTGCGCTGTAGCCAGCAGATCTAGTGCAAATTACGAAGAAATAGAGGATTACGGCGTAACTATTCTATTGGTTACGCCGTAACCCAGATCTGGCCTATAAATACCCCACGATTTCCAGCATTTCAAATCATCCCATTTCACACACCACAAGCAAAGAACGTGGGGAGAACCCAAAGGCAGGTCTAGACGAGCATACGGAGCTGTCTCCAATGGAGAAATCACTCCCCAATGATAAGCATTAGCTTTTTATCTTTACTTTACTTTCGATTCATATATTTCGTAACATTGAATATTGAATTGATTTGTATGGTTAATATGAGCGGCTAAGCATCTGTTGGTGCTGGCCTAGTTATGATTCCTTAATTGTTTTTTTGTGCGTTTATATTACTTCCGGATAATTATTTCTAAGTGTGTGCATGCATAGTTTATTGGTAGCTACCCCTGTTTCGGTAGTTTTGAATGGCGGTAGAGGCTAGTTGCTTAGGAGATATGACCAACTGACCCTAAGTGAGTAGACTAAGATGGGAAGGGTAAGATATGACCAACTGACGACCCTTTCTACTTGTGCGATTTGACCAACTGATCACTTACCGTTTGGATGAACTTAAGAATTAGGGGGTGAGTGTTTAAGTTGCTAACGCCGGCACTCACTATTATAAGTCTAGCATGTAGCGGTACTTAATGACTCGGCAGGGACCGGGAACAACTGGACTTATGAGGGACACCGACTTCTCCGGTGGTGGCATCTTCACGATAGGTTAGGGCGAATTGACCAAATGTTGTCCTCTCGACTTTGACCCCACCTGAAGTAATTGGAACTAATTAGACGTAGACATTACTAGCTTGGATGATTAACTAGGTTAGCACCACTCTCCTCTATTGATTGAACCTTTGCCTTTTATTTGCTTTAGTAGTTAATTAATTAATCATATTAAAATCTGTGACACCTAGACTTAGTATTAATCCAACACACATAGCTCTTGGGACGACCTCGGTTTTACCGATTACTACACTACACACGACCGGGTACACTGCCCGTTAGTGCATTTGGGTAGACCTTAGGTATAACGAGACAATATAAATATTAAAACCTGGTCATAAAACCTGCATCAAGTTTTTGGCGCCTCTGCCGGGAAATTATAATAGGATTACTATTAAGTCTTTCATTCTCGTTTTGTTTTAAAATTTTCTAAATTTCTCACGATCACAATTCAAGTTTTCAGGTACCATGGAAGTTTTTAACATTGATGACCTCACTCTTGAGGAATATTTGGCGTTGACAAGAGCAGAACAAGGGCCGGGTCTCGTAAGACCGGTTGATGTTCGTTTCGAAATTAAAGACCAATTTATGAGGGAGCTTCGCGCTAACCCTTTTTCTGGAAAAAGGACGAGGATGCATATGATCACGTTGAAAATGTCATTTACATCGCAAGCCTTTTCAACATTCCGGGTGTATCTCATGACGATGTTATGCTAAGGGTATTTCCCATGACCCTTACTGGGGCTGCCAGAAGATGGATTGAAAGATTGCCCGTCAGGGCAGTTAATACCTGGGCTCTACTCAAGAAGCACTTCATTCAGAGGTATTGTCCACCGTCGAAGATTTCTAACTAGCTCTTGGAAATCCATAATTTCAAGCAAGAAGACGATGAAACGTTGTATCAGGCCTGGGATAGATACAACGATCTACTTTACAAATGTCCTACACATGATCTAAACAACCAGCAGAAGGTCAACATCTTCTACAAGGGAATCAACGTAACTACAAGACAGATGTTGGACTATCAAGGACCAATCCCGAACATGACTCCTACTCTAGCATTTGAAGCCATTCAAAAAATGGCTGATCATTCTCAAAAATGGCATGATGGAGGAAGCAAAAGAAACCAAGGCGAAAGTTTTGATGGAATTGCAGCAATCGCTAGCAAAATTGAAAATCTAAGTCGAGATATGTTGAAAGTCAGGGAAACCATTCATGCCATCCAAGTGGGTTGTGAAAGCTGTGGGGGAGGACATCTCACAAAGAATTTCCCTCACATTGATAAAGAAAATATAATTGAAGAAGCCAAATATGGAGAAAATCGACCGTTTTACGGAGATAATTGAAATAGTAACAGGTACCGTGGAAATTACAACCGTGGGCCATATGGAGAAAGAAAGCCCAACCTTGAAGAAACAATTAACAAATTCCTGGAAAATTCAGCCCAAAGACAAAAGGAACAAGATGAGTGGCTAAAAGAATTCCAGGAAAACACTGACAAAAGTCTTTCCAATCACGACACAACCCTAAAAAATCTTGAATCCATGGTGGAAAAGCTTAGTGAGAAAGTAAGGATGAATAACACTAAACCGGAAGGATCAAAACCCACAATGGAATGTAAAGTGATTTTTGCTTATAATGACTCGAAGATTCAGGCCAAAGATACGGATTCTGGTGAAAATGCTCAAGATTGACTACGAGAATTAACCCGAATCTTCTAGTTACGCGATACAATTCAGGAATGCTAGAATTAACCCAAATCTTCTTAAAAAGCTCAAGATTGACTACGAGGATCATAATCAGAAAAAGGAATTGGTTAATAATGACATCTACTACATGGAAGATCCTTTAAGCGGAACTGATAATAATGAAACTCGAAGTCATTGGTGTGAAAAGATAAAATCTTCTGGGGAAGTCTTCTAGGCATCATGCAACCCTTATGACGATAAATGTGACTGGGGAAGCAACTTAATGAGAATGGGAGAGGATGAATTCTTTTGGACCTCGACCAACAATAAAGAAAGGACAAATTTGCCTTGGTTAGACAATTTGGGGTTTGACAGTTGGGTGAAGATCAAGTATGGACAAGTAGACACACTAACAAGGGAAAAGATTTGGAAAGAATACATGAGTAAAGAAAATTCAAATGACGAGAGTCCTAATAACTCGAGTGAATTAACAGTTGAGGGTGACAAAGAGTTGATAAGAAATGAGATGGAAGAATGCAAACGTGTACTGGTACAGAATTTGCTTGATGAGGAATGGTTTAAAGGTACCGAGTCTGACGACGATGACATTGAAGGGATTCTTGATTACCTTGAGTTGCAAGGGAAAGAGGAATTTACTGACCCCGATGATGAAGCATATGAACAAAGGAGGTGCAAACTCCTTGGGATTCCCTACAAGAGTCCACCCCCGATTATTGCCTAAAAATATGAGTTCACTCGATACCACTTGGGGCCGGATGAAAAATTTTGCAAAATTCGGAAGATCGAGACTAAAGAATACCTCCGCACTGCCACAAATGTCGCTTGGGTCAGGCATAACTTGACGAAAGACATGGAGGAAGTTGGCCAAATCTAAAGGCCTCCATAAAGCCCCGAGGCTCTGAGTCTAACTTACAGACTCGTAAATAAAGAAATGTGCTCTTTCAGGAGACAACCCGAATTATCCCTTTCTTTTGTTTTATTTCCATTTGTGTAGGGTTTTGTGTTTTTAACCATTTTTGCAGGAAACTTGGAGTGATTGTCTGCAAAGATGTCGATCGACCGAGTTACTGGCGTAACTCATCTCAGTGGTTACGCTGTAACCAACCCCATGCAGCAGAATTTCAGATGCATTACCAATTACGACGTAGTACCATCTCAGTGGTTACGAAGTAGCTACACTCTTACAGCGTATGCCAGGTTTTGCCTAGTTATGGCGTAACTCCTTTTAAGAGTTATGACGTAACTATCCTCTGCTTTACTTCTTTCATTTTAAAACACAATAACCTTGTATTAGTATTTTAAATGAACTTTGTGGGTATGTTCCCTATAAACCCTCACGAGACTTCACTCGTCCACTTGAGACACCAAGTGGTTTAAAAGGCTTGTTGCATATGCTAAATGCAGCCGTGATTCCTATGAAAGTGAGTTAGGTTTGTTTTTCATTTTTTTTCCTTTTTAGAATTATGCTTGTCGGTAGTTTGATTTCATGGATTGAAATTTGTTCATGGATTCTTATACGAAGGGACGTCTCTTGTTTGTGGGCCTTCTTTCTTTTTGGAGCAAATTTCAGGGAAGTTCTCGCTATATTTCTACTTTTCTCTTCACCTTTATTTAACGGTTAGTACAAAAGGGACTTTTGTACAATTCAAGTGGGGGACGGGAGTAGAATTATCTCTTGAACTTTATTTTGCCCTCATTTTTCTAGTTTATTTTGAAAAATTATGCCATTGTTAAAATTTTGACATGTTTTTTTTAACCTAACTAGATTAGACCTTAGCCGAGCACATACAACCCTTGATATTATATGGTGAGATTAGCCTTATCCGTTTCCTAACCCCAAATCCACCAAATTGTGAGTGTGCCGGTAGCTTGTAATCTTTAGAACTTGGCCTTTGTATCATTTCGAGACCATAGACGAGGTATGTTGAGTTAGCTCAATGTATTTGGACTTTTCAGTTTAAGAAGGCAATATTATAGGATTATCACCCAAATAGCCTACCATTATGTGTCTATCGATTAGTCACCTCGACTTCTCGTCCCCCATGTGAAACCTTTTTGTTGCACTCACCTTTAGTGCAAGATACCCCTAGATACACCCATCTGAGCCATTCCTTTCATTTTTTTAATCCAATATATTGTTTCGATACACCTTTACACCTTATCCTACCCTGTAGTCTTTATTTGTAATTGGGAAGTTATCATTTGCCTAAGTTCAAGGTTCAAGTGGAAAGGTTCGGAAATCACGCTTTCGTCGGCGACATATTCTTAAAGATCATTGAAGACCCCCCGAATCCCCATTGTTCCTCTCAAGTGGGGGGATTTTATGTTAAGTTGTTATTGTTATATTAAAATAAATAAATAAATAAATAAATGTTATTTAGTTTATTGTAAAGTGCGATGTTATAAGCACTATGTTATGAGCTTTATATAGATTTAGTATCGAGGAGGCCACCTCGGTCACATTCGAAGATTGGAGTTGGTAATTATGCCAACAGTTGGAGAAAATGTAGGGTGCCCATCATGACGTCCTCTAACGACACATCTACCTAGTATTTCATGATCTGATTTCTTAACTTCAAAACTTGAACTTTGGGCGGACGGTAAGTGGTGATGTCTTGGTTATAGATTTAGACTACCTGCTTGATTTTTATTTTACACCATTTATATTTCCCATGTCTTATCCTACCCTTTAGTCACGAAGCGTGTCTAGGTGATGCAGCGAGCAATCTTTGGTGTCTTGGCCATGGATTTGGTCATGTATTATTGATTTTGTCCACTTCGCCGTCACATGCTAGTAATGACGAGTCACCCCTTAACCTTTGTTGTGTCTACCCATATTCCCTTCAAAAATTGTTTAGCCCTTAACTCTAGGGGTGGATATTTGTGTAACCGCCAAGCTTATGATAGAATACATGCTATGATTGTGCGATTGAGTGATCACCCCGAAATTGACACTTAGAATAGTTGAGAGATTTGAGTGTTTCGTTCCCATTTCGTGAGGCATTCGGCTTTGTTTTATTATAGCATAAGGGATTTGTAAACTTATATTTTCCAGGTTATGGGAGATATCTTTTTAGAAATCTTTCTAATAAGGTCTACTTGAGGGCAAGTAGAGCTCAAGTGGGGGGATATTTGATAACATCAAATAGTCCTGAATATTAAGTGTCAATTTCCCCCGATAATGCTTGTAATTTATATCATTTATATGGATTTACGCTTGTTTTCCATTGTTTTCCACTTTTAGGTAAATTACGAGCATTGGAGCTAAAGAGATGCTGAATTATAGAATTATCAAAGATTTATCAAAGTATGATCACTTTGAAGAAGTTACGACGTAACTCATCTCTCACATTACGCCGTAACTAAGGCATAACTCAGAAAGCCAACTCATCAGAGGATTACGGCGTAACTCTCCCAAAGGACTACGACGTAACTATATTAGGTCAAATGAGGTTCCATGCCGCTGATAACTACGCCGTAACACTTGCATAAATTCCGGCGTAATCAAGAATTATTGAAGATACGGCGTAACTACTTCTAAGGTTACGCCGTAACCAGCAGATCTAGTGCAAATTACGAAGAAATAGAGGATTACGGCGTAACTATTCTATTGGTTACGCCGTAACCCAGATCTGGCCTATAAATACCCCACGATTTCCAGCATTTCAAATCATCCATTTCACACACCACAACCAAAGAACGTGGGAAGAAGCCAAAGGCAGGTCTAGAGGAGCATACGGAGCTGTCTCCAAGGGAGAAATCACTCCCCTACGATAAGCATTAGCTTTTTATCTTTACTTTACTTTTGATTCATGTATTTCGTAACATTGAATATTGAATTGATTTGTATGGTTAATATGAGTGGCTAAGCACCTCTTGGTGCTGGCCTAGTTATGATTCCTTAATTGTTTTGTTTGCGTTTATATTACTTCCGCATAATTATTTCTAAGTGTATGCATGCATAGTTTATTGGTAGCTACCCTTGTTTCGGTAGTTTTGAATGGCGGTAGAGGCTAGTTGCTTAGAAGATATGACCAACTGACCCTAAGTGAGTAGACTGAGACGGAAGGGTAAGATATGACCAATTGACAACCCTTTCTACTTGTGCGATTTGACCAACCGATCACCAACCGTTTGGATGAACTTAAGAATTAGGGTGTGAGTGTTTAAGTTGCTAACGCCCGGCACTCACTATTATAAGTCTAGCATGTAGCGGTACTTAATGACTCGGCTTAGGGACCAGAACAACCGGACTTATGAGGGACACCTAATTTCTCCAAATGGTGGCATCTTTGCTGATAGGTTAGGGCGAATTGACCAAATGTTGTCCTCTCGACTTTGACCCCACCTGAAGTAATTAGAAGTAGTTAGACGTAGACATTACTAGCTTGGATGATTAACTAGGTTAGCACCACTCTCCTCTATTGATTGAACCTTTTTCTTTTATTTGATTTAGTAGTTAATTAATTAATCATATTACAATCTGTGACACCTAGACTTAATATTAATCCAACACACATAGCTCTTGGGACGACCTCGGTTTTACCAATTACTACACTACACACGAGCAGGTACACTGCCCGTTAGTGCATTAGGGTAGACCTTAGGTATAACGAGACAATATAAATATTAAAACCTGGTCAGTAAAACCTGCAACAAAAGGGGATAGACTACAAGGAAGCTCAAAAAGAGAAAACATCTCACTTGATAGGAATCAAGCAAGGGAACCTAAACGAAATGGAAATCTAACTAGCTATTCTATTCCCCGGCAGCGGCGCCAAAAACTTGATGCGCGTACGAAGCGCGTTCGGTGTCAAAGGAACTTCCTTTTCGTCGAGCAAGTTTTTCAACACCCTGGGCAGTGAACCTAATTGTTGTAGTGTAGTATTAGGTAAGTCTCGGGTATTGATATCGTTCTCTAGGGGAATAGGAATGCTAGCAAGAAGTGTATTACGCTAAGGCGGGGTTGAGGATGATTCTTTTTTTATCTTTTATATATTTTTTAGAAAAATAAGGGTAAAATCTTGGGGCAATAGACTTGGGGGTGGTACTTCTACCGATTACTTCTACTATCTAATTATCTAATACTACGGGTAGTCTTATGTCTTTTTGATTGTATGCTTGTATGATGATTAAAAATGTGTTTACCTAGATATTATTACTCTTTAGTTATCTTTTATTGTTGGTTGAATTGTCACGTCCTTATTCTTAACGCGTTGTGTTTTGTAAGGTCGTAGGGAATGCTTGTGCCCTAACTCTTTGAGAATATCTTTAGGTTATTGTCTATGAAGTCCTCTAGATGATTCAAAAACTAACTTTAAGGTTATCTTTGGATGTTTAGACTACAAAATCCGCTAAGTGTTTCATAAACTAATGTTCACAAAGATTACTCAAGCGTTTAAACACAATGATATCCTAGTGCACTCCTAAGCCATTTACAATTAAGATAAGAGACAACCAATCAATAGTTAACAACTAGGTTTCATAGATCTAAGCATACACACAAGAAAATTAGCCGGACATGTTAAACAAGCAAGCATACACACATTCAATGGAAGACATAATGATACTAATGGAATAAAACACTTATGATGTGTTAAATAGGGTTTGGGACCCTAAGATACTGTCCAAGTTGGACTACAAACGTTTAGGGTTTTTACTCCACAATTCTACCTCTTAAAATACTGAAAAATCAAATTCTATATATAGATTTACACTTGCGACGGCGTCGCCTTATAGGTGGGACGTCGTCAGATCACCGTCATTATGGTTTTTGTCTTGGCCAAGTTATCGATAGGACGGCGTCACGTTGTAGTTGTGACGCCGTCGGGCTTCAGCAGGGACGTCGTCTGATTCTGGATCTGGGCCGTCTGAGATGAAAAGTCTTAGAGACGCCCTTCCTCTTCAAAGCCTGACGATGTCAGGTGTATTTGAGCAAAAAGTCTACTGAGCCGTCAGGTGCATCTATTATCAAATCCGTAGAGAGGGACGGCGTTGCCCTTTATTTGGGATGCCGTCAGCTTTAGTTTCAGCAGCTTGATTGGCTTCGATCTTGACTTTGCCATTTTCTTCATGTTTTCACTCCTTTCGTCCAAATATGCATCATTCCAGCATTTTGCTTCCAAGAGACCTAAAAAGTGAAAAGGAACGAAATTAAGCAGTAACGGATATAAAAGTGGTCGATTAAGGGCTTAAATGACCCCTTAAAAGTGTACGTTTTAAATCCTTATCAATGTTGTAGAAAGATAAAGAATAGAAAGAAAGAACTATTATTTCATAACCAAAACACACATATACACTCTCAAGCACACCTTACAAATGAGACATGGGTGGCTTTTATACTAAAAGAGAAAACGCCCTAATGTGCTTGGCCATGGGCCTCGTTTGGTTTGGATTGGACTTGGATTATATATTTATCTAAATGGACTAGCTTATCTCAACTATTAACCTATTAGATTAGTCCAATCCATGAGCCCATTAACTATTTTATTACAATAACTATAACACAATACACAATTTATAGACTTAGAATGACCATCATTTTCTATTAATGTTAACAATCTCCCCATAAGGGGTGGTCATTCAAAATATGCTCAACTTGATTAGGTCATTTGACTTCTTGAGCTTGAACTTTGTATGTCGTCATAAAATAGCCTTGATTAATTGTTCCTTCATGTTTTGTGATTAGATAATGGTGTTGTATGCCTTTCATCAATGTCTTTATTGCTGGTGTGTTATGTCTTTTCCAACATGCTCATACTTCTAATGAAGTTTGTAGATCATACATGTGTAGCTCTCATTCTTTAACTTTGATCTTTGTCTCTTTACTTTGCAGATTCTTTGACTTTCACGTAGAATCTTTCTGAACTTCGCTTTTGCGTAAATCTTTGATGAGAATGTCTGTATGATGTGGGTATGAGCATGCGAAAATAGATGTTGATGATAATGGTGGTGGTAGTGGTCTCTGCTGAAACTTCGGGCCTTCATGAGTACATGCATGAAAATAATTAGCAATAAAGTTCCCGACATAAGTTTTTAGATATTTTGTATAGGTACATCCCAGATCGATGGTCACTAACATGTCCTCGTACTTAATATCTTCACACTGTCGTTGTGAGTCGCTGGAGTACACCAAGGTATCAATCCACGACTGTAGACCGTTTGAAACCACTGCGAACACTAAGCATAACCCGTAAAGGATTACCGAAGTGACCTCCTGTCAGGGTTGTTTGATGTTAACCCTGGCAGGAATTTCAATTCAATCACTGAGGATCACATTTGTAAATCCTCTGATAAATGTTCTGGCAGATTGCTATGATCTTTGTAGGACTCCAAAATTTACAACTTGTGTTCTTAATGTTGAACAACAAGTGTAGAAATGTTTAGTGCTCCTAAGAGATATTTTGATGAATCTCGTGGCTCTAGACTCGATTTATGCGTTCTGGTTTTAGTAATCGGAGAATGGAGCGGTGTCTCTTGTTTCAATATCAACACTTCTCGGAATGAGAGGTCGATAGATTATGTAGGGTTCCTCGTGAGAATGAAACAAAACCTTTTAAGAGGACTTGAGTGGCTAGGAGGTGAAGTGCAATGCATCACTAGGTCCATGACGTATTTGTCTTTAATAACAGTGTCATCTTAGTGACAAGCAACAGCATATGAATTGAACCCGGTTTCTACCCTAAGTTGAATTTGGAGTGCTATTTCTTTTCACCATTTTCTTTACTTTTCTTTTTAATTCTTCAACCCCCTTTTTTCTCCTTTCTCACGTTACTCTTTTTTTTCAATCATACCTGAGGACTCTCTAGATCTAAACTATTTGTGTTGTCCTTGGGTAGATCCCTCTGGTTCTGGCAGATCATAGGATGAATTTTCTATCCTTAGTCACCTTATAACTCCATGACTATCCTATCTTGCCATAAAACCTTTTCCTAGAAAATCTCTCAAAGTATCTATGATTATAAAACATATTTTGTTAACAACTTGTGAGTTTTGCATTTTCAAAAATACTCCCTCTTCACATGTGCTTATATTGTTTTAACTTAAATCTGTACATTGAGAGAAGAGTTCACACATTTGAATTGATCGCCTCTTGATAAACAATTCCCTGTGAGACACGTTTACGTTGCTTAGTTAAAAGGATACATTGTCAGCTTTTAAGTGACAGCTAACCCTATAACTAACTTGAAGTTGTTAACTCTCCTCGAATAAGGAGGCCAGACCCGTCAAAGTGCATGTCTATAAAGAGCTTCTCGAGATTGGTACATACTCCTTTAGAGTCTTCTCGTTTTATTCTCGTCAATTCGTTGGTTATATCTGGGTAGAACTCTTTTGAGATTCAAACAATGATCTTTAAACATTTTCGATCGCATTTTAATCACGTCTTCTCCCCCTCAAAAATAGCATATTAGTGATATTTTTGGTATCAACGGATTAAACGACATGTTTTTGGAAAGCTTTTGGGGAGACAAATGGATTTGATTTTTGTATAAAATTGGAACATTTTGGTTTTATACCCCCCCCCCCCTTTAAGAAAACATAATCGATTAAGGGGTTTGAGGGAGTTATCTTAAGCACATAATATTTTGAAAGATTTTGAAAAATCTTTTTGAAAAAGCATGAAAAGGTGCTCAAGATGATAATGATTTCTCAACAGTTTTAAGTGTAGTGTAATGAAGCGTACACTAGATTTTTTTTTTGGAAAGCACGAGTTCTGATTGAAGTAATCAAAAGTCATCATATTAAGTCTGGGTTTCGTACTGAAGGATACGAAAGCTATCTTTGAACAATTTTTTTTTTGAGAAACGACATGTTTTAGAAAATATTTCAGTGAACTCTCGCTCAAGCATCTGTACATGTCCGTATCATTGTTAAATTAAATTTCTACAAATGTACAGAATATCGATTATACGAGAGACATGTCGTGAGAAGAATATTTTTGGATTTTTGGTTTTTATATTATTTTTGATTTTTTTTAGAATTTTCTAACGTTTTTGGATTTTTGAAAGTTTAATATATTTTGTATTTTGCTTTTGTTTGTTTTTCAAATTTTGTATTTGGTTTTTCAAAAATATTTACAGCGAAGCTTTTTGAAATTATTTTCAAGAAGATTCGAGAAGACGTTCTAAATCCTCAGGGGTTAGGCTTCGCATTCCAATTCGTCGTACTAAATCTTCAAACCGTTCTTTTGGAAGGGCTTTAGTAAATAGATTGGCGAGTTGGTAATCTGTCTTCACGAAAAATAATTCAACAATACCCTCTTTTACGTGCTCTTTGATGAAGTGGTAGCGGACTCTGATATGTTTGGTCTTTGAGTGATGTACCGGATTGCACGAGATGCCTATGGCTCTTTTCAAGTCACAATACATAGGTATTTTGTCGAAACTAAAGCCATAATCTGTGAGTTATGTCCTCATCCATAGAACTTGGGCACTAACACGCAGATAGAGACACATACTCGGCTTCTGCGGTTGAAAGTTTAGTACAATCTTGTTTCTTTGAAGACCAGCTTACTAACATTTCACCCAGAAATTGTGCTCCTCCAGATGTACTTTTTGCTGTAACTTTATCACCTGCGTGGTCCGTATATGAAAAGGTTATTAGATCAAATCCGGATTCCTTCGGATACCAGAGTCCCATGTGAATGATTTCTTTAGGTACCGAAAGATTCGTTTAACCTCTTTGAGGTGAAATTCGGCAGGCTTTGTCTGAAACCGTGCTAATAAGCAAACAACAAATTAAATATCGGGTCGACTAGCAGTAAGGTACATGAGAGAACCAATCATGCTACGATATTTCTTCGGATCGATAGGTTTCTCAAATAGATCGACTCTAATTTTTGTTGATGTTACCATTGGTGTACCAAATGATCACAATTATCCATACCATGTTTTTTCAAAATCTCAATTGTATATTTAGATTGATTAATGAAAATTGCACGAGGGGATTGATGTATTTGTAAACCAAGAAAAAGTTATAGTTCCCGCATCATAGACATTTCAAATTTTCTTTTCATGAGATTTTCAAAATGTTTTGAAAGATTCAGATTAGTAGACCAAAAATGATGTCGTCTACATAAATCTGAATAATCAAAATGTCATTGTTTTGTATTTTCGAGTAAACAAGGTAGGATCAACAGTTCTTTTGGTGAAATTGTTTTTTATTAGGAAAGAAGACAATTCGTTATACCACGCTCTTGGATCTTGCTTTAAATCATAGATTGCCTTTTTGAGCTTGTAGACGTACTCTAGATGTTCCATATCTATGAAGCCTTCTGGTTGACTCACATACACTTCTTCTTTAAGAGTTCCATTCAAGAACGCAGTCTTGATGTCCATCTGATATACCGTGATGTTTTTGTAAGCTACATAGGCTAAAAAATCCTGACTGCTTCAAGTCTTGCTACCGGCGCGAATGATTCTTCAAAATCTATCCCTTCTTCCTGTCTATATCCTTTAGCCATGAGACGAGCTTTGTTGTGAATTATAGTCATTTCTTCATCCTTTTTGTTCTTCCGTAACCATTTGAGATCAATTACTTGTTTGTCAATTGGTCTTCGAACTAGATCCCAATAATCATGTAGACGGTATTGAAGAAGTTCCTCATGTGTCGTTCTATTCATGCATTTTATGCCATTGCCTCTCGAATGTTCTTCGGTTCTTTATTTCTTATAGAGCAAATATAAATGCACAAGTCAGAGTCTGTGGCGAGTTGGTGTCTCGTCTGAATTTGCCTTGAAGGTTCACCAATAATTTGTTCAATTGGATGGTCTTTTGTCCACTTGAGTGTAGAAGGATATTGTGGGTTTAACGTATGCGAGTTAGATGGTTCTTGTAAGCTTGAAGATGATTCAGCAGATTCCGTAGCAAACGGGTTTTCGAATACTTCTTTTATAACATTGCATCATTTTGGTTTGGAGTTTGTTCTTCTTGAAATGATGTGTTTTGGTTTTGCTCATCAACTGTTGGTAGAATGGTTTCAAGAACTAGAGTTGTTGGAGTCGATGTAGATGAGGTCGATGGAGTTGGTGTGTGATAAGGATTTAAAACATACATTTTTAGGGGGTCATTAAGCCCTAAATCAACACATTTTATATCCGTTACTACTTAAAATCGTTCCTTTTCCCATTTTAGGTCTTTTTGAAGCAAAATGCTGGAATGAAGCATATTTGGACGAAAAGGAGCGAAAACATGAAGAAAATGGCAAAGTCAAGATCAAAGACCATTCAGTGCACCTGACGGCGTCCCAATCAAAGGGTGACGCCATCCTTCATAAAGAAATATGATCAAATTACAAGTGACGGCTCATAACAAATTCTGGTTCTACAACCTGATGACGTCACACCTAAACCCTAGAAGGCGTCTCCTTCATTTTCCACACCCGACGCCCAAGAACCAATCTCAGACGACGTCCTTCATGAAGACTGACAGCGTCACACATATCAACTGACGCCATCCCAACGATGACTTGGCCCAAACGAAACCCTAATGACCGCGACCTGACGGCGTCACTAGCAAAAGGTAACGCCGTCGCATTTGTAAATCTATATATAGAATTCGATTTTTCTGTATTTTAAGAGGTAGAACTTTGGAGAGCAAACCCTCATTCAGTTGTAGTCCGACTTGGACAGTACCTAAGGGTTCTATAGCCATCTTTACATCATAGGATAAGTTTGTTAATCCATATTATCATTATGTCTACCCCATGTTCAATTGTATGTGTGTATGCTTGCTTGTTTACCATGAGTAGCTAAATTATCCTTGTGTTTGCTTAGATCTATAAAACCTAGTTGTTAATTATTGTTAGGTTGTCTCTTGTCTTAATTGGTAGACGCTAGAGTAAGGAAAACTGGGTTCTTCTTTAATTGTTGTGAGCTTTAACGTCATAAATTGCTTGCACCTAGGCCATTCGTTGTGTTTATTGCGTGACTTGTAGCTTGCTTATAGTAGCATATTCGTGGGAGATACCTAGGTACTTGCCGATCCCGGATAGTCTAGAGGAGAGTTACGATTCATAGAACTAGAGAATTAGGCACCCCCCATGACCAAACGGAATACATTGCACCAATTAAGATGAGGATGTGACAATTCAACCGACCAATAAGAGATAACTATGGAGTAAGAACATCTAAGTAAACATATTTTTAATCATCATACGAGCACATCTACAATTAACATAATATATCCTTAGTTAATTAGTTAATTAGTAGTTATTAAAAGTAGCTAAAATCGGTAGAAGTACCGCCCCCCACTCCTATACCCCGAGATATTTACCTTCCTTTCAAAAACATAAAAAGACTAAAAAGAATCTCGCTCAACCTCACCTTCTCGTTATACATCTCTTTCTAGCATCTCTATTCCCCTAAAGAACGAATCAATCTCCTGGGCTTACCCCAAACTATACTACAACGATTAGGTACACTGCCTAGAGGGTTGAAAAACTTGCTCGTAGAAAAGAAATTCGTTTCGACCCCGAACCTGCTATCAAGTTTTTGATGCCGCTGCCGGGGAATAGAATAGCTAGTTAGATTTCTATTTCGTTTAGGTCTACTCACTAGATTCCTATCAACTGAGATTTTTATTTTCTTTTTATTAGCTTTCTTGTATATCTTTTTCTTTACGCCTTTGTTCGTAAAACCCTTTTCATATGTCACTATGGCAAGTGAAGTTGCATTTGAATCACTAACAAATGAGGAACAATTGTATTTTGTAAATAGAATTGCCTTCTTATTGTTCTAATGAATTTGTGAGTGATCTTAGAGATATCCAAAAGGAGACGGGTGTAAAGTTAGATGGATTTGATGAATTTTGTGCTTGTGTGGCTTCTATTCAACAATCATTATTAGGATCAGCTTCTTTTAGTGAGACCTTTTGGAAAAAAATTGAGAAAAGCTTCCTAAGCGTAACCCATAAGTTGAATGAAATCATAGGCTTGTCTACATCACAACTTAAGAAAACAGATAAGGAGGATTTATCTGATCTTAGGCACCATGATAAAAAAGACCTAGTTTTTAAGAACATGGAACCTAAACCCGAACAAGATTGTGAGATGGTTAGAGTTGAACTACTTAGTTGCATGTGTGGGATAGATTTCAAAACATATGACACGCATGAGGAATTCTTTAGGAAAATAGAACACAATGATCAAATTTTTTAAAACGATTCTTATGCCTCGGACCAAGAATCTGAAATGGCTAAAGAAGAATTTGAGATACTTAGGAGTGTATTTGGGTTATAGATGTTCTAGATATAATGGAGAATGGGGTGAAAACTCCAAGCCCACAAGTCCTACCATCATATGAGGAATACACACCACCTATGACTTACCCGGAAGAGGAAGAAAAGACTATAGGAACTCCGATTGATATAGAAACTTTGGACCAAACACCATTAGAGGATGTAGGTTTGAACGCTTGTAGTGATGACCTTTCTCTTAGTTCTATGGAAGTTCCTAGTTTTGATTGTAACAATTCGCATTTTAATGTTACTATTCATTTTTACTATTCACTATTACTATTCATTTTTATTATTCACTTCCAAAAATTTTATTTCACATTCTCGTAAGTTAACTTATTTTAGTGATAACCCAAGAATTTGACACTCATCGGGTCATTTTTGCAAATTTCACGAAACCGTGTATGTGATTTACTTTTAGGTTTAAACGAAATTTAGGTATCTCGATATGTCCATAAACATTACAAATAAGAGAAATATAAGTTTTTCACCTTTCGTGACATTTTCGTAAGTTTTGGAAATTTAAGTTTTCCAGTTATGCGTTTTACGCGATTTACGCGTTTTAAACATACGTTTCCCGTTTTAGCAGCGTTTAAGCAACTCGATAGAACTTATCACTCATCTAATATGCTTATATAGAGTACATTGATAAGTTTTAACACATTTATAAGATTCATATTTTTAGGATTCCCGGTTTTAAGTTTCGTGACTTTACGACTTACGGTTAGCGATTAACGGGACCAAAACTCACTCCGTAAAAGCAAGATATTATCAAAACTCATATCTAGTCATCCAAGATAGGCATGGAACGAAATTTTAGACCACATGGGGTGTTTGTATATGTGTCATCAAGATAAGACTAGGAAACTTACAAAAGAAGACTTATCTATACTACTTATAATGGAGGAAGACACTTCCCTCCTAATTAATTTTTTATGTTTTCCTAAAATAGATTTTTAAGCAAATACAAGTTAAGGAAACATTATTTACAAGTATTTAAAACACAAATAAAACTTAAAAAAACACTATTCAACATATACAATTAATACACAATTTAATTCACCCCATCATCAAAATATACAATTATTTCACCACAATGTACAACTAACTTAAACACAATATGTGCATTAAATATTACTAGAATACTTAAAATACCTTAAACCATGTTCTTGGTCATCCTTGGTTCTAAGTCAAACGAAAACGATATTGTTAAATCAATAGAGTTTAAAAATGCATACTAAAATACAATGTTCAAAAAGTATTATTTAATCGCAAGAGTGCCTCGAGAAGCAACATATGCGCCTTTTGTAATATTTTTAATAAAACTTACCGTAAAAACTAAAAACTTTGTTTTATAAAAATCGGACGATTTTTTCAAAGCAAATGATGCAAAGGTGCAAAGTGCTAAGTGCTAATATATATATATATATATATATATATATATATATATATATATATTATATATATATATATAGAAGAATAATAAAAAATAAGAAGGGTAAGAAGAAACCACAACAAGACATTTCGGATGCACCTACAAAATAGATGCATCTCCTTAAAAATCTCCCTCATTTGAAATGTGTGGCTAGAAATCCTTCTTATTCTTCTCATTTTATATTTTCTTCTTCATTGGATCCTTCCTATATATATATATATATATATATATATATATATATATATATATATATATATATATATATATATATATATATATAGGGATCGAGAAGTAAATTAAAATAAGAAGAGGTGAGAAGTGACCAAAACCACGCATTTGAGATGCAACGACTTGCATTAGATGCATTTCTATTCATATAGATGCAACATCTTGAGTTTCGAAAGTTAATTTGATGTATAGATGGTGCAAATTGATTTTCATGATTTTGGCACGTGCAAAGGAACAAAAAACAAAAGAAATCATGAAATGCATCTAATATACGTATATGCATCTAATTAAAAGCTAGAAAACACACTATGGTGCGTTATAATGCATCTAAGATTATAGGGATGCATCTAATTTAGGTCGGTGCATCTCGGATTTGCGGTTATATTTCTTCTTATTTTAAGTAATCTTCTTATTTGATCCTAACTATATATATATATATATATATATATATATATATATATATATATATATATATATAGAGGAGGTTAATGTAAGTTAGTGGCTTAATGTAAGTTAGTATAGGAAGTAATCCTAGCCATCCAATGTATCATGCTGATGTCATCAAAATAAGATTTGATTAATGGCAAATCTGTAATAATTAGTGAACCATGAGGGCATTATGTATCATTTTTCTTTTAGAGTGCAGACTCATATATAGCCGGATCTTTTCATCACTTTTAAAAGTTCCTGAAAATCTGCTTTTCAAATTAATAACGAACCATGAAGAAAACCACGGAGTATCATCGACTAATTCAAGATCAACAATTTGCTTTACAACATCGTCTGATTTTCTTTGTTAATTTAGAGGTATGTCGACTTTGAAGCGCAAGGGAGGTGATGATACACCAGGTAAATTTCAAACAATCATTCTTATGTTTCATAGATTTAATTAGTTGTAAAAGGGTATTAATCATATGTTTAATTTTAAATGTAAACAAGTTCGTCGAAGTGGTCGACTTGTGTATCAAAAAGATTCTGATGTTGTTGATTTTTGGGTGACTCTTCGATGACTAAAGTGTGCGGTATGTTTATGTTTATTAACGATATGTCATATGAACTATAACCTATGTATATGTCTAATTTTATAGAGGTTGTTTGTGTAATAGTTCGTCGAAGCTGTAAGCTGGTGTATCAAGAAGATCCAGAATTCCGGATGATGATGATTTCGTCGATGAGGCTTCAAAACTAAAGAACTTTGGTATGTTGAAATTGATCCTCATAATAATATGTGAACAATAATCTATGTATGTATATGATTGTTTGGTAATTATTTAATTAGTAGCTCGCTGCGTGTATCGACTTTGGGGATTATGTGTATGTTAGATTATAACGCTATAAGTAAGTTGAATGCATGTATCAGACTTGTGTTATGGTTGTGGAGCAGTTCTTGTAGATATGTAGAAAAATCAGACTAGTTTATCGTTTTACTGTGTAAAGTATCAAGTTAGAGTCAGTGTTGTTATGTATTTGTCATGTAATTTTTTATTTTTAGTTATTCATTTAAGTGACACAAAATGAAACTATGTTTGACGTCTGAATGTTGTTTAATGTGTTCAGGCTCAAAAAATGGTGAAAAGAGAGTTTAAAGTCAAGGAAAACAAGAAAAAAGGTAATGAGAAAATAGTTAACAAAGCCAGTGACAGTCGTGAAGAGACATATGGAAACACATGAGGTGAAGGACATTACGTTCATATACGTGGTTTAAGAACAGAGGGTAAAGCCCAACAATTCCTACTGAACTACCTTCAACATAAGTTTGTGGCGAAGATATTACTCTGCGACATCAACATGAAAAAAGAAGAAGTTGAGAGTGAGACAGAAGCATACAAAAGTCTGTATATTGGGGAAAAACTTATGGAACGTATGAAGAAGATTATTTAGTATGGAAACTGTTTATTTTCCAAATAATAATTAGCCTATATGTTTTGGTTTAACATATGTTTCGTAGGTTGACTCTTAAAATGATCGTGTATGATTACCGAGTAAGTTTGTTTTGGATTTTTTTTTCGTACTACTGATAAATCTGCTAAGATTTGTGGGTCTTTGATAGAACTATCTTTTGTTTATTTTGAACGATTATGTTAACGATATGTTTGTTTAGTTAGTGTTCGCCTTTTTGACACATTGTGGTTTCAAATTTCTTGGAAATGGCCGTTTTGCATTAAAAAAATGCCGCTGTTACAGAAGCAAGATGGTTCAAGATGCGCATTTTACCAAACACCCCCTTTAAATTACGGTGAAGTTGTTTTTGTTAAAGTTTCGCAAACACCCCTTTAAGTGGTCAATGAAACTTGTACATATATTTTGCCAAGTCATTGAAACTTGGTTAAAATAGCTCGAAAAAATGCCCGTTTTACTTGGAAAATTGTTGCTATCACGGTAGGTTAACGAGTCAAAATCATTTTTTTTAAGTTGGTGGATGGGACTAATTGTTTAGTCGCGCATTAGACTAAATTGTTGTTGTCATAGTAGAAATATGGGTCAAAGCGGAAAATTGATTCCGTTAAAGTTTGCCAAACACCCTTTAAGTTACGGTGAAGTTGTTTTTGTTAAAGTTTGCCAAACACCCGTTTAAGTGGTCAATAAAACTTGTACATATATCCCGCAAAGTCAATGAAACTTGTTAAAATAGCTTGAAAAATGGTCGTTTTACCTGGAAAATTGTTGCTGTCACAATGGGTTAACGGGTCAAAATCATTTTTTAAGTTGACTGGATGAGACTAACTGTTTAGTCGCGCATTAGACTAAAATGTTGCTGTCACAGTAAAAATATGGGTCAAACTGTTGCTGTCACATTTGACTAAAATGTTGTTGTCATAGTGGGTTAACGGGTCAAATTGAGATAATTAGTTAACAATAGCTTCATGACCACTACACACATCATATTTTGATTTTCAAAAAGTGCCTTGTGAAGTAATAAAAAAGTTATAAGTATGTCAATTGAGATAATTAGTTAACAAAAAATCAACCAACTGAACACTTAAAAGTAGAGTATAGGACCCCCAATCTTTGTACCCTATCCTAAGCATATAGCATTATGACCAGAGATTTAAGAATATAAAAATCCACTAACTTATAAAGGAGTATTTCATTTGTACCAATGAAGCTAGATTTTTCATATATACATACAGGATCGCTCGAAACGGATATGACGATACGTGTTGATTGTGAAGGAAATTGAACTGTTCATTTAATGTATTTGTAATTAAGAATATAGTTTGCTAACTAGAACAATATACTTAACTGTACTTTAAATAGTATTTTTTCCTTAAGAAACATGTGAGACTAGTAGAAAAGCACCACTACTGATTTCATTTTTTCTAACTTTATAAGCTGAGACATTTAAGACAAAACGCAACTGGTTTTCATTAAAAAATATTGTATATTGATCTTAAATGGGTCAAAATTGTAGACTCTAACCTGCATAATATTTCATCAACACATGAAACTAGCAATTTTCACTATTGTCTTTTCACCGGCATTTAGTGGAGAACTTTTGATTGGAGCAAGTCGATCTGTTTGAACCGATCTTTTTCTACATATCCGCAAGAAATGCTCCAAAACCAACGGCCCTAACTACGACCTGCTTAACAGCCAAATCCACAAACATAACCATCACAAACTACTCTTTGAGCACTTATGCCAAACACCCTTAAAAATCAAGACGCAGATCACTACATTATTCCATCAAGTTCGCAACTTTTTGTTTCTACATATCCGCAAGACCTGCTCCAAAACCAACGACCCTAACCACAACCCTAAATATAACCTACTTCACAACCAAGTATACAATCCTAACAATTACAAACTACTCTTCGACCACCTATGCCAAACACCATAAAAACATCAGCGCGCACTTCAGTTCTATGATTATGCAGGTTACATTGTCTACAATTACCACAAGACAAATCCACTTACACATAAGATACATATTGACAATATGAGATATGTAAATAAAACGAACAATCAAAACTAAATGAAATATGATGAAATAGAAAAACCATAAATGTCATAAAATATCATTCAAACCAATAGAATTAAAACATTCTAAGGATTCAAAAAAAATAGCAGACCTAAAAAACATTCAAAATGAATATCACTGCCTAAAACCAACAGATTCAAACATTCTAAGCATTCAAACGAATGTCAGAACTTATTTAAAACAAAAGAAACGAAAATAGTTCTAGCAGAAACATAAAACAAACATAAAGTTAAGCATCTTCCTGCCATATCTTCCATCACCACATCCTGGTTATCTTGTGCCTTTTTTTTCTCTGGGCAATTACGCGAATCATGGTTACCGAGTTTGCCACAGTTCTCGCCTATCCTCTTAGACTTGTTGGATTGAGTCGATGCAATCTCGCTCTTTGATACATACCTCTTATCACGTCCAGTCCCTTTGTTTCGAATACCATTAGGATGATGTATAGTAACCTCTTCAGGCTCTGTGATACCAAGTAGGGACCCATTAAAATGGTTCTTGTTTGACAGGCGGATTAGGTATATCAGATTTGTCTTTTTCGAGCAATGCATCTTGATCATCTCTATAAAGTTGACGTTTGTCAAAATAACCAACCAAACGGTTCACCAACTCTTCAACTTTACCATAAATGTCATGGATAAGCGAATCAGTATCAATTCCTGCATTTAACGAGCTCCCAAATTCCACAGTACGACCAACACTCTTATGTGGCATAACATTTTTAGACCATCCTTTTTGTGAATAACTTTTGGGGAAATTGTGAAGCTTCGATAACATAAGAATATAGAAGATATGCCTACATAAAAGTCTGTAACACTCATACCTTAGGAAGCTGCAATTAATCTTACCCTCAGATGGAACATAGTTAACCTACAAATCAACAAACAGTTGAATTATTTACATTTCATTAGCCAACGAAAGTAACAAAAAAAACATAATGTTTTACCCAAAGTAGTTCGACGAGCCATGCTTCCAGATTGAGGGGCTCCCATTGGTGTATCGCGGAGGGGTTCATCCTCGTTATTAGGCGCATAAGCTGACAAAATTAACTCATATACACAAACTTATAATGTTAACACGATATAAACATTGGGTATATTAAAATGGTAACAAAAGAACATAACAATTTACCCAAAGTATATCGACGAGCCATGCTACCAGATTCAGTGGTTTCCTTTTGGGATTGACTGTGGGAGTCATCTTCATTAGAACCATTAGGCGCATAACCTATCAAATAAATTCATATACACAAACTTATAATGCTAGCACAAAGAAATAAAAACATGAGGTATATATTTATTTAGAAAAATTGCTAATGTTTTACCAAAAGCGACGAACCCTGCTACCAGATTGAAGGGTTCCCTCTAGGGTTTCTTGAACAGTGACATCTTCAACACTATTAGGTGCATAACCTGTAAAATATATCCAGATACAAAATCTTATAATGCTAACCAAAGAAATACAACATCCACACATATAGTGATTTGGGGAAAATAAGAAAGATAAATTAAAGAGAATATTTTACCAAAAGTATTCCTTTGAACAATGGTATTAGATTGAGTGGATCCACCTGGGTATAATTTTTAGTAACTTATAAGATGTATGAATATAAAAAATTTGAAACCACATTAACAAAAACCTTAATTGTGTGATTCATAAAAAAAAACCGTGATACATATACCTTTTTCAATCACAGTTTTGAATGCGTCAACCATTACTCCTTGCAAGATGATAGTATGTGTGATTAGTAGAAGTTATTCAACTAGTGTTGCACCAGGATGACTTGTGAAATATATAGGGAGAAGAAGCGGGAAAGAGGGGAAGCAGGAAGAGTGGAAGATGGGAAGCACGATGACTTCAAATAAACAAGAACAACTAAAATGGTGGGATATGAAGAAATGGTCAACACAGAGTTCGTATCTCAAACACAGAGCTGAAATCTCAATTTCAAAGGATAACACAAGATTACTTTTTTTTTTTTTTTTTCTTTTTCAGAAAGGCATAACACAAGATTACTAATTTACCCTTTTGTGTATTTAATTAATTTTTTAACTATATAAATTAAACATCCACATGTCACTATTTCATTGGCTTCCTACACTATCTTACTTTAAACACTATCCTACTTGAACCTCATTCTATATATATATATATATATACTAGTGTTCAAAACCTATTTTTAAGTTTTAGTAGAACAAATATATACTAAAAAGTAATTAAAAGCTAAATTAAACAATTTACAACTAATAAGGAGGAAAATAAATATTGAAAACTGTGATTGAAGCTGTTCAATATGTGTATCAGAAAGGTTTTCACGTTTTATGCTTGGATCAGAGTTAGCTCTAAGTTCAACATCTATTTCAACTTCCGATTCCATGGTAGCAAGAGCATCCATGTAGTTGTCAGTCCCACTCGCCACGTCATCCGATTGGTAACCTTCTTCAACTCCATCTGCTTTGTGCTCCTCATTAACCGATATGTGTTTCTATTCAATACCATCTGCTTGCAAATCAATACTCGAATTTTCATGCCCGTTATTTATGTGCTCCATAGAGACCGTCTTATCCACCATTGGAGATTCATATTGACTCGGATGCAAGGAAACAGATTAACAAAATCTGCATGAAACATAAGCAACCACTATTAAAAACTTAGAATTTCATTGGAACAGACCTTGGGCTTAGGTCGAGGATTCATAACATCATCTTGACACTATGGCCTAATCGAAAAATGTACACCAAATTGTCATTTAAATTGTTCCTACTAAACCTCTTCATTTTGCAAATTACTATTGACAACGACTTCAATTGTGAACGCCATGTAAGTGAAATGTTGTTGAGCTGTAGCAGTTGCATTGTGTGAAATTTTGTCCCAGTACACATTCTCCCTTCTGAAAAAGTGAGAAATGTAAGTGAAATGTTGTTTAGCTGTTGCAGTAGCCAAAGAGGTATAAACAAAGCGCATGTACGTGACCCATTGTGAGGTGCACATTGATTGCCCCATCACCAAAATCCGGAAAATTTTAGTTGAATGTAATAAGAGCAAGCTAAGCCCCCATACGTGGCCTTGCGCAAGAACACCTTTTCGACCTCCAAATAGTTAACCGATCCATTGTCTCAGCACAACAGCACAAACCATGACAATCAACCAAAAATAGCAAAAAATTAAAATTAAAAAAATAACAAAAGGGGATGTTTGATAATGCATTTGAATTGGCCATTGGGATTTATATTATGAGAAAATAGCATAAAATTATAAGATTTCCTTAAATATCAAGTCCTTTCTGGTGGGATACACAAATTGTAAAAGAAAAAATCGTACTCACCCTATTACTTTAAACTATTACGCAGACCTTAAGCCTGATGTCCCCATCACCTTTGATCTGTGACAGAACCAACAAATATAAACTTTATAAACATATTTAAGTAAAAATAATCGAGAGGGGTGGTAGACTGTTTGTGTGCTTATACACCGCCGCACCCATTTTAACCCGTACTAAGTATGACATGCTTCAACTACCCTGTGTTGATTCTATCAATGTAAAGGGGGCACGGGTTAATAAAAACCTATTTACCTTTTTGGTAAAATAAAATAATGTAAACACGCAAAAATTGAACCTACAAAAATACCACCAAACTCAATCACTAAAGTCCTATTATTACAACTCTGCACACCTTGCGCATAACATGTGTCACCCTCATCCAGGTTTTTTTGCTTTTCCGCCTCCAATAACATCAACATTCAACATCCAAAACAGTTTGTCCAGGATGAAGCTCGATGTCTGCCTTGGGCACTGATGGTTGCTGATGTTTGTCTCGTTCAGGCTGTGACGCTGAATTTGGTTGTCTCTATTTGTGATTCTGACTTTATGGCCTTTGCAGAACCATTTGTCCTAGATGAAGTCCCTGCAGTTAAAATTGGAAATGCAAAAGAACTTCTATCGCCACTGTCTGTTGCAGCAAAATGAGTATTGAGCTCTTCGACAACTGATGGATTTACTTGATCTTCTTGACTGTCTTGTAAACTTGGATTCACGGGTCCACTGCTTGTTTCAGGATTGACACTTAACTCACTTAGAATGTGCATCTTATCCTCCTCGCCAAACTTATAGGTATTAGGAGCTTAATTCGGGTCAAATTTCTTGTGTGATTCATCTGAGTCATTGTTTTGCCTGTTTTATCCAATTCATGAATCGTTTCTACCTTAGCAATTCGCTGATTAAGCAATTTGAATGTTTAGGTAAATCTGTTTTTTTGTTTAATTATTTGTACCTTCTTAGTTTTCAAGTAAATAAGCAGCGTGAAATAAGCAATTCCAAACCCCCTTTTAATAAGAAGATAATGTTTTCGTTTACCTCTATTTCAAAACACAGAGCAGCCAATGTAGTTAGGCATCCGATCCTAAGCCGGTAAGTTTTCCCGGGGGTGACTCTAATAGCATACGACAATGATTGAATTGTTGACATACTAAACCAAGGAAGACGACATCCTGATAAAGTTAGTTTTTTTAAGGTTACCGAGAAACTAATGCACTCCTTTGATAACATTGATTCCGCTTGCAGAACTTCCGGCTGGATCACCTTTAGAGTTACAAGGCGGTTTAGTAAGGAAAAGTTGGGGAATGCGTCATCTTTTTTATCCTTATAAACAGCACACCCGAGCTTCCTGACGTTAGGAATCCTTTTCAACATACTTTCAGCTCTACCGTGTAATTTTAGCATAGAAATAGTTTGCAAGTCGAAAAAAAAATCAGAGGTGGATGGGTTATGAATATCAGGAATAGAAATGATTATTTCAACCCACATATGTCTTAAGTTTACCATCTTTGCGATGTTTTCTGGTAACTTCATGAAACCAGAATAATTTTCTTTGATAATGAGGGTTTGAAGGTTCCATAGGTTACACACTGACGAAGGGAGCTTTGTGACCTCAGACCAAAGTGCTAAGTGCCTAAGATGAATAAGTAGTTCTAAAGCAAGAGGAACAATAGGTGTATGAATAGTTAGTAGGTCGAGTACCCTTAGAAGTAGAAATGGATGAAAACACCTATGAACTCCTAAACTGAAATACCATTCCTTATTAAAACACAGAAAGGATCGAATGTGAGGGGTAGAATGGTGTGAAGAGATTTCAGATAAAACTCCAGAGTCTGCAAATAGACGGCGTTGCTGACCTGGAATAAACTTAGAAGATGAAAGGTAACCTGACCTGGATATTTTCTGGAAAAAGTTTTCTTCCGTAGCCTTTCTCAAACAGAGCTCCCTTAAAAGATCATGAATACGACAAGCCTTGACCCCACCATTTGATCTTCTTTTTTCAACAATCAATAGGCTTCTATCTATCAGTTCCATCAAGTCATCTTCAGCCACTTCCTCCAAAAGCTTTTCACCATCTTCATGTATAAATCCCTCGGCCACCCATAACCAGATCAATCTTGTCACTGGGATCTTACAATCTTCTGGGAAGCCTCCTACATATGGAAGACAGTTTTTCAAGTGATGAGGCAAGTGGTCGTAACTCAATGCCAGTGTGTCCAAGTATCCTTTCGGGTCGCGAACAATGTATGAAATTACACTTTCAGCAACTTTTTCCCACACACATGTACTCTTCTCACCTTTTGCTAGAAGTCCTGCTACGACTACCACAGCTAGTGGCAGTCCTTGACATTTTTTAGCAATTTGCATTCCAGCTTTGATCAATCTTTTTACGCAGTCATCTTCAGGAAACACTTTCTTGTTTAATAACTCCCAGCTCTCCTCCATGGTCAGAAATTGTAGATAGTGAGTGAAACCTTGTGGATTTGCATACAATGAAATTTCAGAGGGGCGAGTGGTTAGCAAGATTCTGCTGCGGGTGTTATCATTTTGGAAGTACATTTTCAAATCATCTCATGCCTTATCACTCCATAAGTCATCGATAACAATTAGATATCTTTTGCCTTTCAAGCTCTTGTACAACAATTCCGAGATTTTCCCAACCTTCAACCTATAAATTTCTTCGAGTGCTTGTTGTTTTCCAATGGATGTCAAAAGGGAAACTAACAAATCCTTTTTGCTATATGCCTGGGATACTGAAACCCATGCACGGACATGAAAATGATAAACGATAAACCGATCACTGAATACTTTTTTTGCCAATGTAGTCTTACCTAGTCCACCCATACCAACAATCGAGATGATGTCTAATTGCTTTTGATTTCCAGTAAGCCTCTCCACTAAAACCATCGAGTCATCATCAATATATACCTGAACTTCCAATATAAGATTGTTTCCTCTGAAAGCAAAAGCAATGATACCAAGAGCATTCAAGACATCGAAAACCCTAGTCACGTGGCTGCCAATCCGAACCGGATTATATGAAACATTTGGAAGTCTATCTTTGGCGACAGACACCGTGTTGTGCAATATCCAACGGATGCGATAGCCCCAAGAAGTGAAATGCCAGCAATGGAGTTTAGATTGGGGAGTTGAGATAAGATTATTACGGCACAAGCAAACACCAAGTACCATTTTACAACAGTAAGTGTTTCTGGTTTGCATCCCAAGGAGGAGCACACGACTGCCGCATATGCCAGTTGTAAGTATCTATTGTAGCGCACCCCAGATTGAGTATCTTCATGGAGATTGACCAGTAAATTCATAGTGTAAATTTGCCATATGAAGGTACAAGTCCACTTTAAACAAAAATCTTAGTTTTATAGAACCACTGTGCAAAATATGTAAGCCAAATGAAGTGATATTATGTTAACGTAACAAAGTTCATTTTTTTCTCACATAGTATATTGAAGAATAATAATAATAAGTTGCACATTACCAATTTGCATAGTAGAAATAAACATGGTCAAAAGATGACTGAGGTGGCATGTTCATGGCTTCATGCTACAGCTTCCATTGGGACTACAAAGAGCAAACCATCCACAAGTATATACTCCGACATCTGCATAAACAATCCACTCTTGATTCCTCTCAATCCACTGCAACTTCAGTATCCTTCCGTCCCAAGTCAAAACTATCCTTTGGACAATAGAACTTAAATGTTTAAATTTATAATAAATTTCTTTCTGATTAACCACGAATTCAGTTGAGAAAACTGAATTTGGTACCTCAACAGGAGATTCCGTGAACGCGAGACCATTCCATAGTCCAAGCCTCGATATTAAATTGTGACCTTCCCTCTTGAATATTTGTGGATAACCATACATTTAAGATAAAAGAAGTCCTCATACTCAACAAAATTATTATTGTCTAAGCTTGGAAGCATTTTCACCACCATACTTAACAAAAGAGAATGCCCCCTCTGCCCCGTAAGTGTGAGCTTAGATGTAAGTATAGAGTATAAGAAACAACTAATGGTGACATTTACAGTGGTGAAGTATTTAAAGCTAGCAAAGGTTATAGTAAGGATTATAGCACCATCATTCACAACACATTCACTCGGAATGAATCTAACACATTCACTGGGAATGAATCTAAGAATAGTGTTGTTACAGGAAGTTAGAAATGTGTCATTTGTAGGGGATTTACTTGTCAGAACTTACACTATTGTGTTTGTCGGACCATCAACGGCTGAGATTGCACCATCAGGATATTACATACTGTATCTGGTTCATGCTGGTGTACCTAGTCTTGGCAAGTGGGTGAAGCTTCAGTAACCCGGAGGGGTATCTGTACACCTGCAAATTTTATGTAGTGTGCATGTGCTGATTAACATACTTTGTAACATAGGTGTGAGTACACTTGTGTACTAAGCTTTATCAATGTACGAATGGAAGAGATCTTATTGGGTTTTAGTGGCATCAGATGATGGTGTGAGTACACGTTTTTTACTCTAAACCAGGAAGTGCTTGTGGGAGGATAAGCTCGATTGCGACGGGTTTGAGAGTGCCAGATGGATTCAAGTAAAATATGGTCCTTGTTGCATATGCTTTACGTCCATCAAGTGCATTTATTCGGTCCAAGAAATGGTAGGTATATGTCATGGTAGTCAATTATAAACAACTTGTTTTCCTCAATTGCCTGGCGAGATCACAAAATATTCTGTTAAATAATGTAGTAATAATATATACCCATTTACTTAAAAATGGATAATTTCAGGTAATGTTTTATCTCTAAAGGGCCAACCGGACAAAAGTATTACAGGGTGAATGTGACCCAACCCGAAACCCGTAGCAAAAGTACTTGTTTTGACCTGAACCAGTTTCAACCCATAACCAGACTCACCTACCTTGAACGATAATTATAGTAGTATTATACCATGGACAGTTAAAAGATAAAAATGAGATTTAAGTATGTTACGTGCTTTATTGTCATGCCATCGAGATAGCCTGCAATGTGTTCTTATCGGAGAGCTGACTCTTGTGGGCCATATTTATCAGGATCAAGCTCCATCTCAGTCACCGAAGCCAACCCAGGTATATTTGTACAGTTTCATGGTCGCCTAAATGGCAGATCTTATATTATGCAGCGGTTTTTAGCCAGTTATCTTCAAGTGTCTCTACTTTTGCAGCTGAAGAAGACTCTCGTGCATTCTTCTTTTGCGAGCAGTATACGCATCAGTGTGAGTGGTTGTAATTTGAAAGTTTCACCCATCATACAGTTACACGTACTAATGCATTGAAAGTGCCTCAAACTGCCTAAAGTAGACATACCTGATGTTGAGCTGTCATTCGTTTGTATCTTTTTATACGACCCGTACATGGAATCTCTGGAGTGCACTGCTGCAAGTTTAAAGCATAAAATAAAGTAGCTGTCAGGCCTTTACACATAAAAAGCGCACCAACATATCCTAACGTTTGAATCTGATCCAAACTATCAGATACATGTTACCTGCTCGTGGGCGTGCTTCTTGCGTGGATGTTGTTCTGTGCATATGGCTGGGAGTAGCAGAACTGCTTTCAGTATACTATGAACATGTAACAACTATCTATTTCAATTGCTTATTCTCATATCTTTCTTTCTAACCACTAAGTGTGCAATCTACAAACCATTCTCTACTTTCGTGACCTCTCTTTTAAAGAATTGCACTTTTCTTTGAGCTAGTAATCTAATATGTTAAACTATAAAAATAACGCAATTATGCTTATATATAAACTTTTATACCATATATGAGTTGCTTTCCTTCTACTTAAACTCCAATTATCTTATCACCACTTCCACCTTCTATGCCGATATCTTTCTCTGCACCACCATTGACAACAGTCTCAACATCAAATTTTCATTTACAAAACAAAATACAAAAAATTAAATCAGTAATTTCACATATCTAGCAATCAAGCACACAAATCACACACAAACATTGACAACATGAGTTTTGGGGATTAAGGTTTAAGTAGTAGTTTAGTAATCCAACAAAATATTTTTCAAAAAGAACTGAAATTGACCTTGTACTATAAACCAACTTGAAAAAGATCCATACTTTAAGCATATATTTAACAACATTGGTTGCTCTAAGAGTTCTCCCATCTGAAAATTTTAAAGTTGGTTAATAGCAACTATGGTTCCGAGAGGGGTTTGATTAACCTAAATTTGACTTTCTGTTGTAAACTTCAACCTGAAAAAAATTACATGATGACTTAGAATCCAAAGATATAGATAAAGATACTACGTTATAAATAAATGTTCAACTTTGCTTTATTGCTAACAGGTAAGAAGCGACCAAACACAAACCCTTTATGGGTATACTCAATAAATGCACAGAAATAACACAAACTTTAGACATGTCGCCCCATGGTTTTAACATGGTCTTCTAGTTAGCCTGGATTATGCAATAAGTTAATTAAGGTTGAAAAAAACCAGACCACTTTCGCTTAAACTGTATAATGTTACTGAATAATGTCCATATCAAGCCCCTTCAATTTCACCACTGACTTAACGTGACCGTTGAGAGTAAGTAAATCCTGAAGCCTATATCTCAGAATCCAAGTGTTTATTAACAAACTTTGTACTCGCATATTCTTAAAAATACCCTTAAAATGTGAAAATGGGTTATAAATTACCTTGCAACGTCAGCACATTTTTTGGCTTGTTCATTAATTTCAGATAATTACAGGAACTGCTCCTCACTGAAGAGGTTTTTTGTATCTGGTGCTTGAAGCCCATGTAGATTTCTCTGAGCATGATCCCATTGAGCCTCTCTCTCTCTCCTCTTCCATGATCCTTTGTTGTTGAAGCAGTCTATAACAACACGCATAACCAAAAATGTTAATTAAGTTCACAAATTTATCAATTTGAAACTAAGTTCAGGAACAAAATAAAAAAAAAGTAGTATTTATCAGACATATCCTGTTCTCAATCATTGTGTTCCAAGACTTTCCACTGAGGACGTAACAGGTGGAAAACTTCATGATATCGAGGGGAAATAAAACACATTACTGTAAAGCCACATAACACCATCCCATTTCCATCCAATTCCTTTGATGTTAGCGAATTCCCAATCAGCATACACTTCTACAAAATTGGGATTACATAATTGCTCGAACTGCTAATCATTATATCCCTATCTCTAAAAAACAAAATACGGGCTAATAAAGAACCATATAACTGTAGCAACTGATCATTAATCAACATTTAACAAATAGGAACCAACCGAAAAATACTCACTTTAAAAAACTCATTCCTTATGGTGGTTGAACTACTGAAAGTACCTTATGGCATCATCTTTTAGGATTTTAAAAGAGGATACAATTTCATATAGTATGCCCTCATCCGCTTTAATATAACTACGAACAACAATTTACACACATATGTCATCTATTTGTTGGATTATGCTTTTGTATCCCTGATCCAAGCACCCTAAATTGAGCTTTATAAACTTTTAACACATACAAAGTAAACTGAATAACTACAAACAAATTATTTTCTTGAGTTATGTATAAACTTAAATTACATACACTAAAATTTAACGGGATATTATATCATCACTCGTGTCTACTCAACAAAACTTCACCTAGCATTTTGTAATCAAGAATGAACATGATGAGATCCATTATGTAATTTGAGTATCCAACTTGAATAATGATTTCACATAGCAGTTTAGAAGAGAAATAATTATCATCTCTTGAATTAGTCATACATTGACAGGTTATAAGTTTGACCAAAACACACTCTCTATTATCAGATAAAAAGAACCTATAATGCATACCCATATTCTGTAATGAGTTGAGATCCGTAACAAACATGTGATATCTAAAGAACAATGCAGAAGATCCCAACCATCTATCATGCTTTCATCCGACGGCAGAGATGAGATAAGAAAATAACAAAAAAGGGCAAAAACGTCATTCCATCTTCTTCAATAAAATCAAAAATATCCTCATTCCATCTCATTAAATATGCCACTTTCTCTCATCAAAACCACACCATCGGAAATAATAATAAAATCGCTGGAAACTAACCGGAAAATCACTGAAAATCCACAAAAACCATTGTCAATCATCTGAAATCACACAAATCACTCTCAGTCACCGGAAAATCGCACGAATCACCGCCGTTAACCGTAAGTAAGATCTATTTTAATATTGGAATTATTTCGTTATGCTTTTTGTCAGATTGGAAAAGATCAAACTTTGTTGTAGGCCGAACAGATTCAGCCTGAACTCTACTATGCTATTTTAGTAATATCATCAGTTGAGTAGGTTGGTCATGTGAAAGGAATATTATTTTTTGATCATTTAATATTTAATTCCAAGATCTATTATCTTTGGATTTGGCTAGTAAAGTTACTTTTGTGTCTAATCTTGTTTTATTTGTCAATAGAGAGTTCCTAGTTTTGGGGGTCTTTTAGTACGAAATAAGAAACACATGAGTATGATAGTCATTTAACTTGCATTGAACAAGTCAAAACACTTTAGAGGCATTGAAGTCTTATTTCAATTTTTAGACTCATCAAGCTAAAATTAAAGTGAATTAACGATTTTTTTTTATTCTATTGTGTGACAGGGTATGAAATGTATTACCAGTATCCTAATTGATGAGATCAGCCAAACGTTAGCAATTATGTTGAATTCCTAGCAGATGATGTTATTTATGAAATGGTAAAATCACACGTAGTATGTTGTTGTAATGTTTTTTATGAAGAAAGGTAAATCACGTGTGATTTGCTCTTTGTTGTTGTAGGCAATCAAATTTGGATGAATTTTTATCTAGAAAGGAGTAAATCACACATGATTGTGCTGTTGGAGTGTTTTGTTATGAAGAAAGGTACCCATAGTTCAGTAAATTTGGGGTAAGTTGTCTTGAGAATTTGATCTCCATTTCAATGTGGATGATGCCTTTGAAATTATATTTCTTTTGATTTTATCCAAAATCGTATTTATAGTATCCAGTTGGTTTGCATGTATGGATTTAGCGACTAGTTATGTTGTGTAATCCATTATCAAAGGAAAAAGTGTCAATTGTGTGTGTCTTTTCAGGTGTTTTTCACTTTGTAGGGTTAAATTTTTCAAACAATTCTCATCATTGCAGTGCTTCACATGTAATTGTAGTAGAATCAGGGAAATGCAATATCTCATGTTGTGAGTAGTTTATATATGTAAATCACATGTGATTTTAGTACAATCACATGTGATTGTAGTAGAATCACATGTGATTTCTCACTTCAGTTATATGTTAATTCAGTCTTCTCTGATTTTGTAACAGATTTTATTAGCACACCAAGACCAAGTTTATACAGTCATACTGAGACTACATGTCCGTCAAATCCAAAAAATATTGCAAAACTAGTGAAAATTGCTTCTGCTGAACGAGCGGCTAGAATTGATGCAGGTGAACAAGCGACGAGAATTGATGCAGCTTGTTCAGCTACTAAAGCTTCTTGAATATCATACTTTGTTTACAATTGCGTTTTATCATACTTTGTTTAGATTGTAACGCTTCTTGAATATCATGTGATTTTGAACAAATCACATGTGATTTGTGAAACAATGACATGTGATCTAGATATAAAAATCATCATATTATGACATTTAGCCTATCTTTTATTTTAGATTTGGATTTTTTATATTTTTTTGAACTTCTGCAGAAAGTGTTATACGAATTTTAATTGAGGTTTATGGAATTGTACTTGAATAAATTTTGGTTTGATGTTCTAGCAGTTGGTATTACGTTGAATAAAAATGCAATTTACGAAGTTACAATCTTAGAAGCACATGTGATTCATAAAAAAATCACATGTGAGTTGCATATTATCAGCCCCTTAAAATACAACAAGCAAAGCAACAAATAGGGCTTATGACTTAAACTTGTCTTTTTTCATTTATGATTTTTTTTTAAACAGAAGCACCTAAGATCAACACATTGATATCACTCGTAGGAAAACAAAACATGTGATTTGTAAAAAAAACATGGTATCAAATCAAGTATAAATCACATGTGGTTTGTGTCAAATCACATGTGATTCGTGGGTAAATCACATGTGATTCATGTGTAAAACACATGTGATTTACCTAAAAAACACGTATTTTACCCGTCTAAGTAAGTGATGTGTGTAAATCACATGTGATTCATGTGTAAAACACATGTGATTTACCTAAAAAACAGGTATTTTACCCGTCTAAGTAAGTGAGATATAGAAATAGGTACCAAAAACATGTAATTGCACTAATTCATAAAGATACATCTTTCACAAAAGAAAGTTACAAACTACCATATAAATGTTTTCATAATAACTCTACCTAATTTCATTACATCCTCATCAACCTACTTATCAAGCTATTTAGCCAATTCAATCATCCATGATGCATTCACATTCGACTTGTGTAACAGTATCTTTGTGGCGTACTTGAACTTCAAACGCTTCACCCAAATACTTTTCCAAATGAAGCACTATGAAAACTCAACAACCTCTGTCATTTTCTTGGTCCTGCATTTCAACTATGGGATTCATGGTTTTGCTTTAGCAAAACTAGCCTGTCTTCGATAATTGTACAACTTTAGATGTGGAGAAAACAACGATTTCTAAAAAAGAAAAGTAAAACATGCATAAAATCACATGTGATGTGAGGTAAAATCACTTGTGGTTGTGGTAAATCACATGTGATTTGTGGTAAAATCAAATGTGATTTGTGGTAAATCACATGTGATTTGTGGTAAATCACATGTGATTCATATAAACCTTCACGAGGAGTATAAACCAGTAGTCTTGTGTCCACATCAACTGTATGCACCCACCCACTACCTTCTATAGCAATGACATACAAGTGCCAATATGCATTTACATGAAATTCTTTCACAATGTTATTATGAGACGCTTCCCCAGCAACACGTAATCGAGCATCATTAACCTGTGGGAACCTATGATTAGTAAGCATGCTATTGAAAAATAATGATAACGAGCCACATGTTATTGATTTCATTTATTTTAAAGAATAATGATCACCTGTGGCATGAAACTGAATAATAATGACTCAGATTGTGCATGTTAAAAAACTAATAATAAATAGACTCATCTCATGCATAACAATGAAAGTTAATGACTCTCCTCATGAATATACTCAAGTTTAGTAGCGACAAGCTGATTTAGATGTCACATTCGATGAAGAACAGTGATATACATGATGAACTTTTGGCTGCTTGTGCACATTTTTATAAGGATCATTCTCCATATCACTCAAAGGATCACGAATAACCTCAACAGGAGGCTGCCATATTGACTTTTCTGCTGCTACTTGCCAGGATTAATGGTCCACGTCTTTGCATCCGTCCCTCAACTTCTTCAAATTCCTTGTGCTGAGAGTGGAAGTATGTAAAACTTTTATTTTCTATAGATCAGCAAATGATATTCAGAAAGAACTACAAAAAAAAGGATCATAAAGGACACCCGCAAATGCTTAAGAAGTAGTATTCTATTACAAGTTGCACCCATAAATGATATTATGTTATTTACACAATAACACTAACCACCAAATACTTCCAATGTGCAAAGAATATCACGAACATAAGTGTAATCATTACACAGTCTAACATCAATCAGAACTAAGTGCAGGATCTGACGAGGATGTCAAAATAAACAGTTAAACACCATGTAACAATTTACTATATAACTGACGCCTCAATTATAACGAAATCCAGTTTGGAAGCAAGTTCACATAACTGAATATGTCTCTAACCCAATCTACTATATAACTGACGCCTCAATTATAACGAAATCCAATAGTTACAAATCAAACACACGCTCAGTAACAAATCAAATAAAAACATAAATGACTTAGGTCATTTAGCACTCAAACTAACCACTGACTTCAATCCTAAATAACTTATCTCACTCACAAATAAGCAGTCACTTACAAACAAAAACAAGGTGAAACCACAATTTTATCGAAAAGTTAAAGCACGTTTTGATGCCTTTATATTAAACAATAAAAAAAACTACAAACATAAAACATTTAACCCCGTGCATGTTCAGAAGCAAGTTGCACACAACCGAATATGTTCTCTAGCCCAACCTAACATCATTTACATATCCACTATAACCTTATAGCACTAAGCAACACATCATGCCTAAAAAAATAACTAAACATTCATTTCAATCTCAAACGAGTAATCTCACAATAATCAATCTAATAACATCACATATCATAAAAAAACTACTAGTAGTTAATACTAAAAATAAAAATAAAAATATCAATTAATCGAATAATATCAACAATAATCAAACTGTATTCAAATTCCTTTACCAATATCAACATTTGATGCTCATTTTGAACATCGAGATGAAACAAAGACAATTCAGATGACGATTCAACTTTAGCTATTGTTACTTCATTTCGTATGTCCATTATTTACAACCGATTTGAATGATTTTGCATTTGATGTGATAGATAACTGTTAGGGGTTGATTTGGGGGAATGGGGAAAAAGATTGGTGAGAGAGAAATAAAGAAATGAGTATGTGTTTTGAAATAGAGAAATGAAAAAATGAAAAAATGTAAGTGACGGGGTGTATTATTTCTGAGCGTGTAATTACAAATATGCCCTTCAGTAATTATTTATATTAAAATGACAATTAATCTACACCCTTAGATTTAAAATAGATGGATGGTTGAGATCTTTTGATTTGATCTTTAGATAATTCTTGTTCTGCATTGAACTTTTGTCATTCTGTAATTAAGATAAATAATCGTGAGTGAACCAAGAAAATAATCCTATAACTCATGTGATATTTAAAATTGATTAAATTAGGACTTACGTATTAATCAGCCTCAACCAACCGAGAGACATAAATATGAATCAACCATAACTCATGTGAACCATAAACATCATGTAATATTAGACATAAATACTATAACTCGTGTGAACCATGCCAATGAATCAACCCCGCTGTACCTACACATAAACATAAATATGAGTATAGTAATTAAAAGAAACCTGATTTCATTGTCAATTCTATGTAAATATTCTGTTGGGATCTTTCCAACATAAACTAAAAATAACACGATTTAAGATGTTTACTTTCAACGCATACCAAATTAGAAGAATATCAGTGTTATCATCGATGCATAATCGACTCCTCCTTTTCGCATTGGCATAAACCTATCCAACAATTCACGTAATGACAATTCTGAGACACATATCTTACATGCACGATAGAAAATAAGAAAATCCAAACTCACATTATCTGCAAGCAAACTTGAATCTTGCGGTGCAATTCATGGTTGCAAACCCGTGATGAAGATAGCACAAAATCGAAGAACGAACATTAGAAGAGATTGTGAGGAAAAAAAGGATATTAGGGTTTTGAGAAAAGTATATTATGAATGAAATCTGATTTTTTTACGTATATTCTTTTAGGTTACCTAAGTTAAGGAAAAGATATGTATAATAAGTTTTTAAAAAGATAATTACTTAATATAATTTTTATAGATAAATTGTATTTAGTATATGATTCCAATATAATTATAGGCATTTATAGATTATAATATGCAACATAATTATCAAAATAACTTGTTACCTAAGTAGTAAACACACAAGTTATTTATCCAAATGACCAAGATTCAATCTTTGCAAGACCCCTTTTTTATAAATAATTTTCAAAAATATTTATTAAAAATCCGAAATTTACAAAAAACAATCATTAAAAATCTGAAATTTATATAAAATATAATTAAATTAAAAAATTAGTGCTTAGGTGGACAAAAATATTGCTTAGTTGGACAACAAATATATATCTCTATATTATATATAACAGGAGGCATTTGGTATTAATGCCACCTCAATGCCCAGTAATTATTTTTCATGCCACATAAGCATTTTTGGTCCAACTAAGCAATTTATTAATCCACCTAAGCAATAGTATATAATTTTCGGATTTAATGTATAAATTATATAAATTTTTAATATTTTTTTTGTGAAATTCGATTTTTATAAAAAATGACAATGGTGAGATTTGAACTTGGGTTGTTTATAAGAGTAGCATTAATAACTTGTGTATTTATCACTAAGACAATAAGTTATTTTGATAATTATGTTGCATATTATAATCTATAAATTCCTATAAACCCATGCAACTAATTATGAACTATTTTAATGAGATAAATACAGTATATATACCTTAATTATACTTTAAGTCTTTTTAATAAATATAAATCATTCCTTAAAAAAAATAGAGTCGCTTTTAATTATCTCTTCTGTATATCAAAAATTGTAACCCTAAAACACATATAAGTGATCCATTAATAAGTGTCTCTATTCGTATTCAATTCAATAACTATTGATTACGAGGTTTGTTTTCTTATAAACTTGATAATGGTTACGTTTAATTATCTACCATGCATGCATTATATGTTTAACTTGCAGTTGATCGATCAGTTATTAGGACGTCGTCATCATACCATTTGCTGGATAGGGATTATTTTGGGTATATCCATAATATATCTTTTGTTTAATTCATGTGTTTATGATTTAAAGTTTTGATTTTTATTATTGTTTAAATATAAAGATTTAGATTTTGCTTGACTAGGTTACTAACTTAGGCTAAAGTCAAGCATCATTAGAGACAACGACTGACTCTTGCAAGTAAGCCAATTTTATCGTAGTTTGGCTTCTTGAATCAATTGATTGTGATTTGTAGTATGACTATTGTTGGTATTGAGGGTGATAGTTATCGCTGGGGTGGGGGTAGAAGGAATATGAGTTGGAAGTCGATGAAGAAAAGTAAAGGTGGGGAGTCTGGTGGTGCGAGAGGTGAAAGGTATGGGCAAGATGGTTATTCAGAGTACGAAGATGGGTATGATGCACCACATACATTGTTTTTGAGGTTTGAATGCTTATTATTAACGGAATTTGAATTATTTTTTAGTTTATTGTAGGATTGTGATTGTTTATTGAAACTGTTTGTGCTATTTGACTTGCATCTTGATCGAGCTTTAAGAAAATGTATTGGTGTAACGAAATGTTATATTCATATAAGTAGTTTTTTTTTTGGTAATTTTGCTTATTTACGGATTTGAGAGTAAAATTATGTGAAGCTGGTAAGAAGTTTGAGAGGGAATTTAAGAGGGATATAATGTAAGAAAAAAAATATATATTAGATGTTTAAATGTTGGCAAGTATGCTTTGGGAATGAATAGATGTTTTGCATACTTTTGAGATGTGATATTCTACCGTGATGCTGCAAGTTCTTCTATGAATAGTACAATATAGTGTTATTTCAGGCTATGTTATCTTACTTTCAAATCTGACCCAAGTTTTCCAGCCAAAGCCAAAAGTAGTGTTGTTTTTCCAGAGCTTGGTGGGCCCAATAGCAAAGTCATTTTGCATAAACCATACTTATTATGGTCATTGGTAACATGCTTTAACATAGTGAAGAACTGATTATGTCAAGTTTCTCACCTCCGAGGCTTGATAATACCACTGACATCATGAAGGATTGTTAAGGGGATCTTTCTACTAGGAAGAAGATGCAAATAGTTTAAAGATCCCTGAAAAAAAAAAGATATTAGCATTGAACTTTAAACTGAGCTGAATCTTTTCGGTGTAGAAACGGAAAGTAGAACAACCTCTGGGATGTTAACTAGAAAGTTAAGTATGGTGGCGGTGCCCGCCTCCAACGTATGCTTCGCATTAACGTTCAAATGCTCAAAGCGAACCTCAATTGTTGGAAGCTGAAGTCCGACGATGTTTTTATTCAAATATCAGAAAAAATGAGAACTAGAAAAATATAAGAAAACGATTCATGATGAACACTAAGCTTACCGGTCAATGCGATCCTTGAGCTTTAACAAGAAGTTCTCATTATCTTCTTCTGCTATTTTGACAAGTCTATTGAAAAGATTCCTTTTTTCAACTAATCCAAGATTCTTTATATCAATCTCTCGTGGTTGCCGTTTTTTCTTCGGTTAATACCCCTCTTTCTAATCGAAGATTTGTTGGTAGAGTTTTAATAGCAACCCATTTCAAAGCTTCTTCATCATCTTCTTCCACTAAAGATCTTGAAAATATATCTCTATCACTATTTCTCCTTATGTTAGAACTACTTATACGAGCACTACTAACTCTAAACACTTCTCCACCACCCTCCATCACAAAGGAAAACGCAGAAGTTCTTTTGAGGGACTTACAGATGGTGGAGTATCTCTGATTGAGCTAAATGAGTCTGAAGGGAAATGGGGTACCTCAGCTGGGCCTGAAAGTGTGGTTGGGCCAAGCACCGCGATGTGGGTGTGTAAATACAACCGATCAATCTCACCGTAGTGCTCTTTTTGAAACTTTTCAGAGCAAGATGCAAAGAGACAGGCGATGATACATGGAACATAGCTTTATAGAGTTCAAATTAGATGCGGCACCAATATCTGTTCATTTGTTGCTGTTTTTTATTAAAATCGATCATCATATCACTTAAGTTTTGTGTAGGTCATATCTACTTTGAAGCAAATCAGATCCATGAGGGTAGAAATTTCTCAAAAGTTTTTATAATGATTTGTACATATGTAATGTTGTAACTACTTTACTAAGATCATAATTTCTTGGCGATTTCTGTTAATGCAGACACAATCAATGCTGGACAGGCTTTCTGAACTTCAACTTAATTAAGGTAAATATATCTTTGAATTTATATGCTCCCTGGTTATGACAAATTACACGTGATGGTCGATGATGTTACAGGAAAAAATGTGGCTTGGAGCTAATAGAGCTTTGCAAGAATAGGTATTAAAACCCATAATAATATACCACATCGTTGGATAAATTGTACTGTTATACTGTATGAATTAAATTAAAGATCTTTTGTTTTAGCAGCTGGAAGTAGTATATGCAGAAAATCAAGCTGGACCATCATGGGCAAACTGCACGTATGAACAACAACATGAACATCCTCGATCATAAGGGTTCTTCCAGCCTTTGGATGGCAACCCCAATTTGCAAATCGGGTAAACGCATAGACAAGTTTCATTTTTTGTTTGTGTGTGTGCAAGTCTGAGATTTATTTCAGCCACAATTATGATGTCGTTCTTACAGCTGAATCCAATGCGTCTAATATGCGTTCCCATAATGTGAATACGGGTTTCAGTTGTTCTAGGCGTGTTCGACAAGGTCTGTTCGTTTAATATTTCATATACATTTTCCATATTCTGTTACACTTATTATTACTTGATGCTACATTATAAATCAGGTTTATGATGCACATTTTGTGCTTTTGTGTGTGGGGAGGTTCAAAGATGTTCCAAATGTACCAGATTATAGACTATAAAAGAAAGTGTAGATCTTGATTTCCATGTAATTATAGACTATAGTGGAGTTTCATAGCATGCCGCTGCAATTTATCATAATCCCTCTTTAATTTTTTTTCAGACCCTCTCAAGTTGATTGATACAGTGACCTTTTGTGCATTTCAATCTTAAATTATTTCGTCCTATATTTTATTTATCGAATATTGAACAAATCACTTTTAAATTTGTAACAGAGATGGGTGTTTCAAACCCCGTGGCAACCCACGTAATGAGGAAGCTTACCCTAACCAAGTTTAAGTTGGTCATAGCTTTTCAGAAGATATGCGTTCCAGGTTAATTGTTGCAATGTCAAAAGACTTTCTCAAACGCGCTAAAGCAGGAAGCATTTCATTAAAAAAATGTTCCAGTATTAGCTTTTACAATGATTGCATCCTGATTGATGGATAGCGTAAACCCACATAGGTGGATATAGTCATATTAGTGGCGGATATAGTCATATTAGCTACTGGATTTAGAGTGATTTAAAAGCTTAAACATATTCAACAAACAAAACCTTCAAACTGTTATTTTAATCTCTTTTTTTGCTCTGTTAGACCCATCTGTACGTACGGATTTGGGTTTCACAGCATCACAATGAAGTTACTATCCACATACCAATTATTTGAAAATCTTTACATGTGCATGAGATATGATATTGGAAAATGTGTTAACCAGATTTGTTGGTTCTATGAAACATCATTTGATGCTGATAACGCATTATGTATGCAAATGATGCTCGCAAGGAATTTTATGAAAAAGAAAAGGAAACTCTTGATCTGAAGCAGGAGGTTGTGGGACTAAAACAAGAACTTAGAGTTGCAAATGATGAATGTATACTACTATTCAATGAAGTTCAAAAGGCCTGGAAAGTTTCTTTCACGTTGCAATCTGATTTGAAGGTTTTTAAATTCACATTTAATGTAATATTATTCTAGCTACGTGTTTGAAGTTTTTCAAAATGATTATACATGCTGTTAAGGCTCATCCATTAATGATTTGGTACAGGCAGAAAACATTATGCTTGCAGAAAAGCATAAGATATAGCAAGATCAGAACAATGATCCGAGAAATCAAGTAGCTCCACCTTCTGCAGCAAGTACAAGACCGTAAATTGCGGTTACAACAACGTGATTCATTATCGACTCTCTACATGTTGGTCACTTATAGCTTTTTTTTTGAACCGTTGGTCAGTTATAGATCTGAATATCTTAAAGTACCTTAAAGATATAAAATACTACATTCGTGAAAATTCATAAAATTTTGTTATTTAACATACAACTTTAAGCATAGTGGATCTGCTTATGAGGCTATATGCAATCATATGCTGCAGGTAAAACTGAAAAGCATTGAGGTACATCTAAATGCAACTCTTCAGTCCAGCGTGAACACGTCCAAAATCAGCTCAGACTCAACAGGAGAAAGCACAAAGTCTGCTGTTGTTACCAACAAGATAAACAAAACAACCACAAAAATCACATTACGGATTTGAGAGTAAAATAATGTGAAGCTGGTAAGAAGTTTGAGAGGGAATTTTTGGATTGTTTATCAGTGCTTATTTGCTTATTCTGTGCATTTAAAGCAACAAGAAATTATGAGATAGCTTTGCTCAGGCCATTGTAGTTACAAGATGTTATATGTCACGCGGGAAAAAGTAGCGAAGTGAGTGTTTGTTTTATTACTTATAGTTTCAATTGTGTATCCATGAAGACCCTGTTAGGTGACCAGGTAAGTAGTAGTAGTTACATAGGTCACTAGCCAACCATCAAAGTTTAGGTGAAATAATAAGTAACGTGAAATAATTAAACACCTCTCACTACTCAACCATCAAAGTTTTGGTGGAAGTCTCCTTTATTAAGTTTGATTTCTCCCAATTGAAAAACCAAATCAGCTCATCCAAGGCAACTTTAGTGATGCATTAGTGAGGTGAAACTCCTTAGCTTTACGGATTATTGTTCATAAATTTCTTATGAGTATATGAGTATTTCGATTGAAAGCTAAAATAGAAAGAATCTTGAATTTAATCACAGAAGGAATGAAGAAAATATGTTGAGGCCGCGGTTGATCGGGAAACCAGTACTCATGAGACCTTTTAAACTATTGGCTTGTCATCATCTTCATGTAGTTTTGACTATTCTTGTATACAAATCGAAACTTCCTCCGAATGCATCTATCCGAGATCGGATTGAAGCTATTGCTGGGTACTAATTCGCTTCGTCTTTTCTTGTGTTTGGAACTAATTATTACGGGTTTAGGTTACTATAATCAATTTAAGATAACTACGAAGTTGAGCTTTGGTACTGCTTATCCAAATCCTTATCTATTATTGTTTGTAGCAAGTAAGCATTTTGTACTTTTGGATAAAGCTCAACTACTTACATTAAAGTAATGAAAATCCCGATGCTCATTTATGCACGATCATGAATTCAACTGACAATGTTCTCTTAATTATTGGCAAAGCACAAGCCCTTCAATGCTTGGATGATGATACATATGAGAGGCCAAATGCAAGTAAAGTGGTAATACAACTTAGAAAGGCATTGGAATACCAAGTAAGTGTTGTTTCGTAAAGTGAAGTAAAGTAAGTGTTGTTTCGTAAAGTGAAGTAAAGAGTATAAGTTGGGTTTAAACGGGTAATTATTTAGTATGGGTCATAATAGGGTATGTTGGGTTAACCTACACTCTTTTTCTTCAATATTAAATATAATTTCTTAGGAATTAGAAATTCCAGGTATTAAAGAGTCGGTCACCTCAAGTATATGTAATCATTAGAAAGCTCGTAGTCGTAGTTATTTTAAGTTAAGTAGTATTTAGTTAAGTAACACCATGGAGGACGGACGGGTCTTTACCCACTGTATGCACGATCCACACCCGTTGTGTGGCGTTTATGTAAGACTATAAATACTCTCTACCTCCCAAGGTAGAGAGTTGGAGCTCATAATAATATCTTTCACTTTCTCACTAAGTTCCCTAAACCTCTAACTTTCTCTCTAAAAACTCTCTTGTACGCCTACTTGTATTAATGGTTTGATGTGTTTGTGAAATCCAATATATTACAATTGGTATCAGAGCCATGGTTAGATCATATCTTGCACATCTTTGGATTTCTAGTGGTTTTTGAGTTTGAAAAAGTTTAGTGGTTTGTGCATCATTTGGTTGATTTCTTGTGTTAAACCTTGGATTTTGTTAGTACTTTTATGTTTAGAATCATCACAAGTGTTTAGGTTTTCATTTGGTAAGCTTGAATCATCTTGGTTGGGTTGTTTTTGGATTGAAAAGTGATGTTTGTGATGTTTTCTTGCTAGCGACTTGACCTACGGATTTCTTTCTTGCTAGCGACTTGCTTTACATTTTTGTAGCGAGTTGCGGTTTGTGGAGTTAGCGACTTAGGCCTAGCGACTAACAATGACAAGTAGTGGATACTCCACTACGGGTGCGACAGTAAGTAGCGAGTTGCTATTTAGCGACTTGATTCCTTAGCGACTTGTATCTTAGCTTAATTGTTGCCAAAATTTTGCTAGCGACTAGAGGCTTAGCGAGTTGCTATTTAGCTAATTGTTTTTTTTGTTTAGCGACTTGGGACTTTAGCGACTTGGTGGAATAGCGAATTAGAAGATAGCGACTTGGTGCATAATTTTCTAGCGACTTGGGTGATTTCTTTACGGTTTTCTCTTGATTTAGTAAAATCCGTGAAAGAATCTATTTCCGGCTTAATCATAGAGTTATAAAATCCCGTTTAATTTGTCATCATGTCTACCAACGTTTCTACAATCATCTCCATTGTTGCCGAGGATGTTCAAGCGGTGGTTCGGATACTCGTCCACCCATGCTTGACAGAATCGACTACGATTCTTGGGCTCAACGAATCGATTGTCTTGTCTTGGAAAGGAAAATGGTGTCAACATTCTCAAATCCATTGATGAAGGACCGTATCGGGTTGAGACGACTAGAGATGTACTTGATATCTGAAGATGGAACTCGATTTACGGAATGGATAGACCAAAGATGTATGATGAGCTTGATGATAAGGAGAAAAGAGATTTGATCTTCGATATCGGGGCTTAACATTGTTCTTCAAGGTCTTCCTAAAGACATCTACAAGTCGATCAATCACAACACAAGCAAAGCGGTATGGGATAATGTCAAGATGCTTCTCTCGTGTTCAATTAACTATGGAAGGCAGAGAATCACAACTCTATGACGAATTTGAACACTTCAAGATGAAACCGGATGAGAGTGTCTATGAGTATTATGTGAGATTTCATAAGTCGGTGAATGATATGAGGAACATCGAATGACTATGCCTAACATTCGATTGAACTCAAAATTTGTGAACAACATGAATCCCGAATGGCACAAGTTTGTCACCTCTGTGAAGCTCACTAAAGGATTGAAGAATACAAATTATGAGCAACTCTATGCCTTCCTCCTTCGAATGAGAGACATGCTATGTTTGAAAAATGACTCTTAATCGGTTCAAAACCAACCGAGGAGAGACAAGCTCATCTAATGACTCAACCGCCTTCTACTCAAACATCGGAATCACAACCAAAGCCTCACAAGTCATACCCATGGGTAATGGTAATCACAAACTCATTCCCGATCCTATGTTCAAACAAGTGATGTTGATGCACACGTGGGTAACATCATTAATCAACTAGCTCTTCGATTAGTCAAAACATGAATTTCTCCCACAAACCAACAACAACCTCGAGCAAAGATCTAACCCACACAATCAAGCTCTTGTCAAAGATGGGAGGATCGTGGTGCAACCGATTCGGGAAAGACAGTATGATCGGGGAAGAGGTGGGTGGTAGAGGTTATGTTGGTAATCGTAATCGAGGAAGGAATGGTAATCAAGGTCAAGCTAAGCAGATCAAATGTTATAAGCGTGGTGGTGAGGACACATTGCAAGGCGCACATCTCCAAAACTTCCACAGAATGTTGATTACTTCGGAGATAAGATCTTGCTTGTACAAGCTCGGGATAATGGTGATGCTTTGGATGAAGAGGAATTGTTGTTTCTTCGAGGGCAATGCCAAGACCTATGATGCGAGATGTGGATGAGCAATTTATTCAGGAGATAGGTCACAATCATCGAATGCCTTTCAAGTCGCCGATTGTGATGCATACGACTCGATGTGGATGATGGACCTCTGCACACAATTTTATGGCTAGCATTTCTCCAATGGTTTCTCCCAAGGTCTCATCTTCACCACAAGTGGCCCATCCAAAGACAAACTCATCTCGGAGGTATTAAAACTATCGATGATCTTGATGTGCAAAGATGCATGACAAAGTACTATCAATCGAAACTATTGAATCAAATATTGAAAATATGGGTAATATCAATGTTGTCCCATATGATCAATATGTGAAACAAAGTGAAAGTGAAGTTGTACCAAGTGATGCATCTTACGCATCAACAATGACTATGTTTTGATGAATACACGCATGTGCCCCGATGATTCTGTAATTTCGAACTAAATGCCTATAAAGAGCGTGTTGCTATTTATGAACAACGTGCAAAATTTGAGTTGACCACCGTGAGCGGGGAAATGGATGACCAAGTCGCATAATCATTAGAAAAAGTAATTTTAGAGAAGAAGTATTAAAACAAGAGTTAAATTCCTTGCAAGAAAAGCTTTCTAAACCGCTAAGCAAAACAAGAACTTGGGAAAATGTGAAAATGCTTAAGCAAGAATTTTATGCAAAGGAATCAAAACTCTTGAAAGATTTTCTAATCGAAAACTTTGAAAAGCAAACTTGAAAACAAGTTGTACATACAAGGAACACCATTCGATGCTCACATGATCACTAAGCGTAGAGTCTTAAGCGATAAGCATAGTATTCCCTTGTTGAGGAACCAAATCCATAGGTCATTAAAAAGGCTAGAAATGCTCATAAGGTTCTTTATGATGGCAAGGAAATCCTTAAACCTAGAGCGTAAACCTAGTTGCGTTGAGTGTGCGAGGAAGATAAGAAATCGGATGAAGTCACTAGGAAAGATGAACAAGAAATTAGATGATCCTAAATGCAAAGAGAAGAAAATAAAGATCACACCCATGATTACAAGAAGGAAAATTAGATTTCCTTAAACATGTTTAAGCCTCGGACATTGTTAACACCCGAACAAGTGTTCGGAAAAAGGATTTAGATAAGCAAAATCGGAGAATCTAGTTATACGAATCCTCCCTTAGGAAAATGCCTAGAGCGATTGTGTATCCTCCAAATACACCAATGCATTTAGTACCTAGGACTATTGCCACGAAAACAAGACCTTCGGTCAATATGTTATTTTTAACTATTTGTTGATTTTGAGAAAACTTGTAAGAAAAGGATCACACCTGTTGGTATAAGCTGAAGGGAAAGGGTTTTGAACAAACAAAAGAATGCTATTTAAGCGAGGTCATGCCTTTCTTTAAACTTCTAAAGATCACTTTGAGAGTCTTAAAAGGGATAGAAACCGATATTAAGGAATGGAAAAGGAATTTGATGCAATGATAGTTGAAGTTAGTGACTATGAGCGAGCACTTAAATATAATGAGATTGAGAGGAAGAACTTGCATACACTAAATGAGAACCCGATTTCGAATGTATTGCTCAAGATGTGTTTTCATCGCTACAAATTGTTCCATTAATGCTTCCCAATTTCATGAATTATCTCGTTGCTCGAAAGTCTCCCATGATCGTGTCATTGAGCTTGAAAAACTAATTCTAAACTAAACGAGAAAATTGAACTGGATGATCACGACAATTTGGTTAAACATTTTTCTAAGCTAGAAGTTGAGCATTTTAATTTACAACTAAAATATCAACATCTTAAAGAAAATGTCAAAACTTCAAATATCAAGACATCCTCGGATGCTCGAGTTTGATGCGATTTTCAAATTAACAAACGTGATGAGCAGATTCAAGCTCATTGCAACACGATCGTAAAGTTGAAAGCCCAAATCTCTCAATTAAAGGGTCAAACGAACAATATGACAGCTCTAAATGCCTCCTCCTTTAGATTCTCGAATTCTCAAACGTTTCATCTTCAAAACCTAGTAAATGCATTACAAAGGAAAACGAAAGTTTTCTAGAAGAAAATGAAAAGGTTAAACGTCATTTCAATGAGTTATTTGAATCAATAAAGGTCACTCGTAACAAAAATAACGAACAAATAGGTTCATTGCAAAAGGAAATTGAGAATCAAGAGTCGTAAAAGGGAAAATGCCAATGACCAATGGGGAGAATGGTGTATCAAAGGTTCACTCTTGTAATAAATATGATTTGTGCGTGAAATATGTCCTCCTCATCTCGGGAACAACAAACTTCTTTGCTCAAACATACTTCTCATCCCTTAAGGATTGCCTAGAATGTCTACGTGAGATTGTTGAAGAGGATAAGTTAGAGAAACCTCATGATAATGCCATTGGACATGCATGCTTATATGCCAAACGATCTCAAGAAATCCTAGAATGCTTGATCACAATATGCCCAAAGTCCTTAGGTGAGAGAGTTAATCCTTTGATTCCATGTTCGATGCCCAATGTTTTGAATGTGAACCTTAGTGTGCCTTTAAGTAGTTCAGATTCCAGATTTGTCAATGCTAAGAAAGAGAACTCAAGTGTGCCTTCTAGAGTACAAATCCAGACTTCTAGTTTTAAGAAAGTGAACCTTAGTGTGCTGCATGTAGTTCGGATCCCAAGACATCTAAGCGGGTGATGCAAAGAGTAGTAAAACCAACTAATGTTCCCATTCCCCACTGGGAGTAATCGGTGACATTAAAGGGAGCGGTCAAAGTCTCAAGACAATACAAGGAATGATAGGACCTCGCAAGCTAAGAATGTGCACTGGAAAGAGTAGAAGAACAATCTAGGAACTTTAAGTTTGAACCAATAAAAGCGAATCTGTTGATTCTAGTATTAGCCATAGGCGTACTATAATTAATTCAATTCGATACTATTTGCAAACCTTGTATTGATGTCTCGCTTGAATTTGTTTCTAATCATGAATGTGGTGTTAATGTTTTGCCTAATGATGTTAATTGTCAGGTTAATATTGTTAATGCTAAAATTCATGCTAAGAAGGCTAAAAGGCAAAACGAAAAAAGGTAGAAAACAAGTGAAACCCACAGAAGAACATTTAGTAAGATAGGCTATTATTGGATACCATTGGTCATAAGACTAATCGACAATGCCCACTAGAAAATGGATGCCTCTTGGTAGAACTATTCCTTTAAGAAGTGAGCACCGTGTGAGCAGGCTATCTGAGACACTAGTCTTGCATCTATTCACAATGATTCCATTGCCTTAATTTCGATATGAATGCTTCTATTTACGATGTGGGTGTTCCAACCATTGTTACTAACCAAATGGAACCCATTCTTGCATGGGATCCCAATTATCCGATTATCCATTCTTATGCATGTTCAATGCAGATCGTTCAAATCGTTACGTGGTACACGGACTCGAGTTGTTCCAAGCATATGATGGCGACCGGTCACGGCTCATGAACCGTGAGCAAATTCATCGACGATTAGATTCGAGAATGATCATTTCGGTGCTATTATGGGTTATGGAGACTATGTTGTTGGCAAAAGTGTTATCTCCGGGGTTTACTATGTAGAAGGTCTTGGTCACAACTTGTTATCTGTTGGTCAATTCTGCGATTACGATCTAGAAGTAGCCTTGAAAACATACTTGCTTCGTTAGAGAACTTGATGGTAAGGAACTTTTAAGAGGTTCACGTGGTTCAAATCTATACACCATCTCTATCGAAGATATGATGAAGTCTTCTCCAATTTGCTTCTTTGTCAAAGGCCTCTAAAACAAAGTCATGGTTATGGCATCGTCGTCTCAATCACTTGAACTTCAAAGACCATCAATGATCTCTCCGGAAAGGACTTAGTTGTAGGTTTACCTAGACTCGAGTATGAAAAGGATCATCTTTGTTCGACATGTCAATTGGGAAAAAGCAAGAAGTATGCCCATAAACCCAAACCTACTAACTCTGTCAAGTTCTTCATATGATTCATATGGATTTATGTGGACCAATGAGGGTGCGAGAATATCTTTGGGAAGAAATATGTATTAGTTGTGGTTGATGATTACTCTAGATTCACTGGTCAAGTTCTTGGGACAAAGGATGAAACTCCCGATATCATCATCAAACTCATCAAAGCAGTGCAGTTCGACTTAACAAAGCAATGAGAATAATCCGAGCAGACAATGAACCGGGTTTGTCAACAAACAACTCGATGAATTTTATAAGCGTTGGAATCGACCATCAAAGAAGTGTTCCACGAACTCCTCAGCGAGCGGTGTAGTTAAAAGACGAAATCGAACTCTTGTAGAAGCCGCTAGAACAATGTTGATTTACTCAAAGGTTCCAATGTTTCTCGGGTGAAGCCATTGCCATCGCATGCTACACACAAAATCGTTCCACGATTCACACTTTGTTCATGGAAAAACTCCATATGAACTTTTCCACAATGAAATCCTAATCTCTCTTCCTTCGTGTGTTTGGTGCATTGTGTTATCCAACTAATGAGGACAAGACTTAGGCAAACTTAGAGCTAAAGCGAGACATTGGAGTATTTGTAGGGTATGCACCAAACAAAAAGGGATACGAATCTACAACAAAAGAACCCGAAATATCATAGAAATAATTCACGTTACGTTTGATGAGTCGACCGGTCAAATGGCTCTGGACAATTAGAGTTCGGGACCCGTATTTCAAAACAGTCCCATTGGTTCATCCTTGTTCCAAACTCTTCTCAAGAAACTCCATATGTACCTCCATCGAAGATGATTTAAAGAAATTGTTTGATCCTATGTTTGATAAACTTTATGACCCAGTACTAATGAGGTGTCGATTCTACAATGTAGGTGCTCATATTCACGTGAATGAAGTCAATCCTCGGTCTCAATATCTTTAAGTCAAGATGCACTGCTGGCGATCCTTGATCTCATCAACAAATCATCATTCTTCAAATGTACATAATGGGCCATTTCGCATCAATGATGAAGTTAATCCCTTTGCTACCCACGAAGATGCTCCATTTGAAAACATATTTGCTCTGAATCATCATCATAACCATCTTCTTGAGGAGACATCGACTCTGCTACCTCGGGTCCCTCAACAAGCGCCACATGAACACCTTAGAAAATGGACTCACGATCATCCACTAGACAACATCATCGAAATCCTCTCGTCCTGTATCAACACGGAAACAACTTGCAACCGATGTCTTATGGTGCTTCTTGACTCCGTACTATCTAAGATCGAACCAAAGATGTTAAAACCGCCATGAATGAAGATAGTGGTTCAATGCCATGCAAGATGAAATTCATGAGTTTGATCGACTTGATGTATGGGAGTTAGTACCTACTCAGGCGTCTTTATGATTATTGCTCTTAAATGGATCTTCAAAGTGAAACTTGATGAGCATGGTGATGTGTTAAAGAACAAGGCTCGATTAGTTGCTAAAGGATACCGTCGAGAGGAGGTATTGACTTTGAAGAATCTTTTGCTCCGATTGCTCGAATCGAGGCAATAAGAATCTTTTGGCTAATCTTGCTAGTAAGAACATGGTAGTCTATCGGATGGATGTAAAGGCGGCATTTACGAGCGAAGATCTTAAAGAAGTCGTCTCATCGCCCAACACGAAGGATTTGTGAATCAAGAGCATCCTACTCACGTTTATCGTTTCAAGGCTCTTTACGGTTTAAAGCAAGCTCCGAGGGCATGGTATGATACACCGTCAAAGTTTCTTCTATCTACCGGATTTAGCAAAGGAGCGATTGATCCAACATTGTTCACCGTGAAGTCGAGGCAAACATTTAATTCATGTTCAAATTTATGTTGATGATATTATTTTTGCCTCGGCTGCACCCAATGGAATGTGATCGTTTTCAAATGAAATGAGTTCAAAATTTCAAATTTCAATGATGGGACAAATGTCATTTTTCTTGGGATTACAAATTTCGAAAGTCCGGAGGCATTTTCATAAATCAATCTAAATATGCAACCGAGATCTTAAAGAAATTTGGATTTGATTCAAGTGACCTGTTGACACTCCATGATTGATCGAACCAAACTAGATGAGGACCACTCAGGGATCATGATTGACCAAACAAACTATCGTAGTATGATTGGATCACGATGTACCTCACAGACTAGTAGACCAGACATCTTGTTCGTTGTTTGCATGTGTGCTAGATACCGGCTAAGCCTACTAAAAAGCACCTTGAAGCGCTTAAGCGGGTCTTTCGGTATCTCAAGGAACCGTCAATATGGGTCTTTGGCACCAAGGACACCGTATGTCACTAACGACCTATGCGAGATGTTGATCATGCAGGTGTCAAGATACTCGTCGAAGTACATCCGAGGTGCTCGGTTTTTGGGTGATAAGCTTGTGAGCTGGTCTTCAAAAAGCAAATGAGTACTTTATTTCCTCTACAGAGGTTGAATACATAGCCATGTCATCTTGTTGTGCTCAAATCTTATGGATGAGATCTCGATTATCGACTATGGCTTTGAATTCAACAAAATCCCTCTGTCTTGTGATAATAAAGTGCTATTGCTCTCATGCAACAACGTTCAACACTCAAGAAAGCAAAGCATATTGACATTCGACATCATTTCATCGAGAACAAGTGGAAAAAGGTGTGGTGGAACTCTATTTTGTGAGGTCGAATACCGTTAGCGACATCTTCACCAAATCTCTTCCAAGAGAACGTTTTGAGTTCATACTTCCACGACTAGGATTGAAAAGCCTTCAACTGAAACTTAAACGTCTTCGGGAGGAAGGCGAGGAGTAAAGGTCTATGCTCATCTATCTCTTGTAAATATCTCTTCAAAAAGCAAATAGAAAATTATAAAACTTTCAAAAATCCATAAAATTGAAAATCTTGAAAAATTCCAAAATATTGTCTTTTGTCATGTTTTCCTCGATTCGATAATATCTACGTGCTTTGAGATGTCATTCAAAGAATGACAGGACTTTAGATGTTGTTCAAATGTTAAAAAAATTAATAAATATATATATATATATATATATATATATATATATATATATATATATATATATATATATATATATATATATATATATATATATATATATATATATATATATAGGGAAGGATCCAATAAGAAGAATAATTAAAATGAGAAGGGTAAGAAGTAATTAGCCACACATTTTAATATGGGAGGAAAATTTGAATGAAGATCGATCCATTTTGTAGGTCATCTAGAATGAATGGTTGTGGTTACTTCCTATCCTTCTTATTTTTATTATTCTTCTTATTGATCTAACTATATATATATATATATATATATATATATATATATATATATATATATATATATATATATATATATATATATATATATATATAGGATAAAGATCAAATAAAAGACAAAAAGTAAAAGATAAAAAGATTTTTTTCAAAAAGTTCACAAAAATTCCCAAAAATCCCACAAGATCGGGTATGATGGTGCATGAAAAGTTGTGAAAACTTTTTTCTAAAAGTGGATATTTTTAGAAAAAAATTATGAATATATCGTTTAAGATTAAATCTTTTTTTTTTGCATCAAAATTGGTTTTGCACCCAACTTCTTTTGACTTTTTCATCAAAATAACATTGCGCATCAAACTAAAACAAGTTAAAATTTTGTGCATCAAAATTTTTTGCATCAAAATTAGTTTTTGTGCATTAAAAAAACGTATCAAAACTCAAAATTATAAAAATGTTTTCACAAAAGTTTTATGCACCAACATACCGATCTTGTGGGATTTTTGGAATTTTTCGTGAACTTTTTGAAAAAAAATCTTTTATTTTTTTACGGATATTTGTCTTTTATTTTAACTTCACCTATATATATATATATATATATATATATATATATATATATATATATATATATATATATATATATATATATATATATATATATATATATATATAAATTCTATACAATTTAATACAAACACCGAAAGTTTTCTTTAACCTTTCAAATATACTATTAAGTATTAACCTTTCAATTACGTAATTAAAATATATAGATTTTAATATTGAATTACATGGATCATCTCTTTCGGTGTTTTATCGTATCGACGTCTCCACAAGAAAACTTTCAATGTTTTAATTACATTGGCATTAAAAAATATTTTTAATGTCGTATCATACTATTAACCTTTCAAATATACTGAAAAAAAAATACGGTTATATAACACATAAACTTTCAATGTTTATAACACATATATGTAATACAAACTTTCAGTGATTTTCAAATATTAATAGTGTTAAAAATTGTTTTAAATCATTCCTATTCAGTTCCTATTAACCAAACATCCCCTAATTTTCACAAAAAAACTGTCCATCCTTCACAATAATCATATAACGAAATCTATCCGTAATATCACAAACTCAATCATAATTCCCTCACATCCATTAATTACGATCATTATATCTTATAAATCACTTAAAACAATCAATTCGATCAAACAACGGCTAACACGTCACCAAAACCCTAACAACATAAGAATAAATAACATGCATGCATGATACAATATATAGTAAAATAATAACAATACCATTAAACGTAATACTCTTCAAAGCAACTAAATGCAAGTTAAAGCTCGCAAGTTATTGAAGATCGACAAACATGGTTTTGAGGAAAAGAGAGTATTTTTTTCCTAGAAAATATACAATAAGTTTTAAAAAAGATAATTACTTAATATAATTTTTGTAAATAAATACATTCCTTTTCAAAATAATCAAACTGGTCAATGATTGGTTGTAGAGATTTATAAATTTGGTTTTCCAAGTTATAATCAAAAAAATGTGTTGGTCTAGTGGTAATCATGTTTGTTTGTAAACCAATGCACCTGTGTTCGAATCCAAATTGCATGCATAATTTTTTGAATAATAAAAACAAAATTTTAATAAATAAAAATTTCCGAAATTTATTAAAATAATTATTAAAATCCAAATTTACATAAAAAAAATATTAAAAATCCGAAATTTATATAAAATCTAATTAAATTAAAAATTAGTGCTTAGGTGGACAACTTATGCTTATGTGGCATGAAATTGAATTCTTGAAGGCAATGAGGTGGGCGTTCACGTGGCATTATCTATGTGCGCCTCATTATATATATATATATATATATATATATATATATATATATATATATATATATATATATATATATATATATATATATATATATATATATATATATATATATATATATATATATATATATATATATATATATATATATATATATATATATATATATTTTGGAGAAAGAGAAACGATGGTTTATTGTCATTTCGCAAAGAACTCGCTTTTCAAAGAAAAACGAGCCATGCTTTACCATGTTTTTCAAATTCCATGCTCCAATTCTATAAACATTTATCTGCTTGAAACTAACTCGCTTTGAAAAATAACTCAGTCTCTATTTTTGATAATCATACGGACTTATTTATCAAAATATCAATCTCTCAATCAACAACCTATGTCATTGATTGAGGAGAATGATTTCAATTAAATTAAAAGTTATTTAGCATTCATGTGTTTTCAAAAAGATATTCATGCATGTTTTATCAATGGAGTTTAAAGTCTTAAAATCCGATCCTTATCGCTTAAAACGCTTTCATAATCAAGTCACAATTCTCCTTAAAAGCTTTCAAAATCAATTTAAATCTATAAGAGATCACAAATCTCAAATGATTTGATAATTGTGATCGGGGAGAATGTGTGATTTAAACCGATTTAAAGCGATAATTCGGTAAATGGTTTTATAAGGATGTACATGCTATCCTTCCCACATGTGACAAACGATTTCGAAAATCGCACCGCTTTTTGTCGGGATAACTGAAGGCGTCAGATTGCAACTGACGGACGCCGAAGGAGTAAAAACATCAGTTTTTTTCTCGTTTCGAGCTACTTATAAATTTTGGAATTTCTGGTCTTAATTTTCTTAGAAATTGTAAACATCCATTCCACAAGCATTATATCCTAGTTTAAATCGAGTCTTATATATATTATTACCGCCGATTTTACGAAGGTTTCGTTTGTTTTCTTGAGTGTGCAGTTTAGTTTGTCATGAAGAAGTTACATAAGATTGGAAGGAGCTTTTCACGCATGATAATTCTTCTTGAAAAGGATTTAACCACCACTTTACACGGATCCTACCGAGCTAATCAGGAGTATTAGTTTCTTTCGTTTTAATTACCTTCCATTATCATAACTTTGATACTTCCGGGGAACATTGGGGACAATGTTCGGTTTAGTGTAAGGAGGAAAATAAAGCAGGAACTTTGAAACTATGCTTTTCCTTGACTATTTGCTTTGTCCAATTGTGATTGTGTAATAAACCATGAGAAAATGTCGGTTAGGGTAATTTTGGCACAAATTTAAATTTTTTTCATGACATATAGGAGTGGGCCATTAGTCTTAACAAAAGCGTCTCACGGATAGGAAGTTGCATGACTAGCACAAAACCCTTTACCACCAAATTCCACCCAAAATGTGAGGATCACCCTTAGATTAGTAGGAATTAAAGCATTCATCTTCAATGCTTAGAGTGTGAACCGGTAGTATATTAGATTCTAGAACTTGTTTTGTGATGCATTTCGAGATCATGAGTGAGGCTACACTTGTGTAGTTAGGAATAACTAAATGATAAGAGGCATTAGGATAAACCCTTGTTTGATACCGTAATATAATTACTTCTTCCACATCGGTTGAGTAATTCCCACACCCTTTGCGTTGTACTCATCTTTAGTACACGATACCTAGTTAACCCCTCGAGCCTATCCTTTTCGCGGTTCTCGTGATGTTTCGGTTTTCCGGAATATCAATGAAAGCATTGTTTACACCCCACCCAATTTTTCCGGAATATCAATGAAGAGCATTGTTTACACCCCACCCCCAAATATACACCCAAATCGCTTAGTTTCACCCTATATGCACTCACTTTTAGTGCATTATTATTATCACCAAAACCCTTAGTTCAATTATACGTTGCTTGCATGAGTTGCTAAGTCGAGTCGTATCCCTTGTATCTGATTTTTGGGACGATTGGGATTCATGGGAAAAGTTAAAGTTTGTGAAATGACGGAAGGAGCGTTAAATTCAAATTCCCTTTGTTTGCATAATAATGTACCCCAAGTGTTTTGATCTTTTCAATTCGGGTCAAATTAGTGTTAGAGTAATAAAACTCAAGTGTAGGGATGTGCCTATAAATCCCTATCATTTTGATGTTACCGTAGAGGATGGTAGAGTAAAAGTGTATGAAAAAAAAAAAAAAAAAAAAAAAAAACATATGGGCTACCATCCCACATCTATCCTTTAAATTTATGTTTGTTTATTTAGTTGCCTAGAGTTTTAGAGTGTCGAGTCTTGGCTTAGCAACGCCATTCTTCGTATGCATTTAACATAGAGATTTTGACTTGCCACCACTAAATAGCCTATCCCACCAAACCCTTGTTTCCTCACCGTAAGCCTAACATTAAAACCATTTAAAAGACCTCTTTGATAGTCTTTCCTAGGTGCTTACATAAGCGATGGAGATTTGATCTATTCCCAAGCCTATGGTAATCTATGTACTAGGACCGGTTAATGAGTGTTTATCTTCCATTTCCTATTTGTTATATTTCATATATACACCGAGAGATGTGAGTATCCAAACACCCCATGTGAGGTGCTAGTATGTAATTCCGTGCTTGTTATGACTTTTGCGGGGCTTATATGTGTTGTGGACCATTTTGAATCAATGCTTCATGACCCCTAACTTATAAATTAATTGGCTAAAAGCACATTTGCTTGAGGACAAGCAAATACCAAGTGTAGGGATATTTGATAAGGTTTTAAAAGGTACCATTTTGAGGGGTCATTTTAGCCCTTATTTGATCACTTTTGTATCCGTTATTGCTTAATATCGCTCATTTTCACTTTTTAGGTCTCTTGAAGGCAAAATGCTGGAATGACACTTATTTGGACGAAAAGGCGCGAATATACGAAGAAAATGGCCAAAGTCAAAATCGAGACACTCAAAGTCTTGAAAATAGAAGCGACGACGCCATCGCTTAAGCCGCGACGCCGTCGTAGGATTTTGTGACGGGTCAAGACAAACTCAGATTTTCAAGAGACGCGCCGGGCTTTAAAGGAGTAGACCGTCGCAACTCGAGACGGACTAGATGTGACCCAGACGGCGTCGAAAGGTGAAGAGGACGGCGTCAGGCATAAGGTGACGTCGTCGCAAAGGTTAACGTGGCCAAGGCGAAACCCTAATGCGGCGACACGGCGTCCAGGAAACATAAGGTGGCGCGTCGCATATGTAATCTTATATATAGAATCCAATTTTTCAGGTTCTAGAGAGTCTTTTGGGTGAAAACCTAAAACCGAACCTAAGGTGTCTTGTACAGTATTTTAGGGTTCTAAACCCTATTTTACATCAAGATAAGTATTTACTTCATCAATTCAATTATGTCTTTGATTATTTGTGTGTATGCTTGCATGTTCTCCATGTCCGGCTAATTTATTTGTGTGTTTGCTTAGGTAGTATGAAACTTAATTATTGAATATTGATTGGTTGTTTCTTATCTTAGTTGATTAATGATCTAGTAGTGCAATAGGTCATTCGTTGTGTACTTAATGCTTGATTCATCTTTGTGAACCTTAGAATATGATTACCTAGGTAGTCGTAGGCTAAACCATCCGAAGAGTGCCTTAGAGTAAGAGTTTATCATCCCTAGTGGGTTTTGTAGACGAGACCCTTTGGTAAGTTCAAAGAGTTGGGAGAAAGCATACCACAACTTTAGACACACAACGCAACTAAGAATAAGGGCGTGACAACTCAACCATCAATAGGAGATAATTAAGGAGTAGTAAAACCTAAGTAAACACATCTTACACTATCATCACAGTACACATAATTTAGACATAGACTCCACAACCTTAGTTTAGATAATTAGATAATAGTAGAGTAATCGGTAGAAATACCAACCCCCAATCCAATACCCGAGATTCGTACCTTTCAATTTCATAAAATAAAAATACAAAATAATCTTCCTCAACCTCAACCTTAGCGTAGTAACTTCTACTAGCATTCCTATTCCCAGAGAGCGATATCAATACCGTGGCTTACCCTAATTACTACACTACAGCGATTAGGGTTCTTTGCCTGGGGTGTTATAAAACTTGCTCAAGAAAAGGAAGTTTCCTTGACCCGACGACGGCGTGTGCGTTATCGGATGTATAAAGTGATCACTTATCTCAATGTGGGGTTCCTCTAGTATATGCGAAACTCTTTTCAAATCTCGAGGCACATACCGAGGGGAGCAAACCTATGAAAACCTCATCCTTCCAAAAAGGATTTATCTACTTGTCTTGATTAGGGAAGTGATGTTGATATCTTTTAGAAATGGTAATCAAAAAGTTAATTCTTTCTCTTGCCTCCATGTAAGCGATTTCAAATATTTGATGCACATGTTGAGGAGTTCTCGTTCTAAAATTATCAAAAACAATTCAGGTACAAAATGCTTTGATATTATACCACAAGTATCTGGATTGATTTTTATAATTTTAGAACGAGAACTCCCCCTCAACATGTGCATCAAATATTTGAAATCGTTTTGCACATGGAGGCAAGAGAAAGAATTAACTTCTTTGATTACCATTTTCTAAAAGATATCAACATAATTAAAAAAAAAATTGTCAAATTGTTGAATAATTAATAACGGTTAACTAATTTTCATGTTTAACGCAATAACAAACAAGACCTACTTAACTAATATCTTACATGATTCATTCATCATATAGGTTGGCAAGACCTGTTATACAAAATCAAATATTTATAACACAATGTTATATATACTTGCATATTAGAGACGAATAAAGTCAAATGGCGTGCATGGTTCGGTCAAGATGGATACGAGCCAATTGTATTTGTGAATGGTCCTATTTCAACACAAGATAAAGTTGCGGAGATTTATTCATATTAAATTGCATGTAATATGAGTACTAAACAGACTTGCACGGTGTGTCATTGAGATTAAACTTTGATGTAAATTTACATAAATTTACTTTGGAATTTTTAATTGTTCTATAAATTTTAACGTTCATTTGAGTTTAATTCATATACTATGTTGTTACAAAAAAGATTTGTATATCTTAATTGTTCTATACATCTTGATGTTCATATATTTTCATTGTTATGCATTCAATATAAAAATTGGTACGTTTATATCTTATTTTTCGTCAACTTAATTTTTTCAACAATGTTCATAAGTGTAGACCTTCAACACGTCCACTTTTTGCAATCATTCTTTAAAACCCTTCTTACGCTATACAAACATATGTCAACGATTATTCTTCCCTCCTCTCAAAAAAAACCCTAATGTGCTTCATTCGTTTATTTTTATTCTTTTGCAAAAGTGTTGAAAGAACGTGAGATTGAGAAAAGGGCACGGGAGATTATGGAACAAGTTTGTGATGTTAGCGGGTGATATTGGTGAAGATCAAGCTAAAGCTGAAGAACTTAAACGAGAGTCTCTAAAAGCTCATGAAGAAGTTGAGAAAGAACAAGAAATGTTGCAACTTGCTGATGTGGACAAATTAAGGAGTCAACTTGAAGCGTTTCTTGGAAATAAAGTAACGGGTAAGAAAAAGGGTCGAAAAGAAGATCTATAAGAAACCAAGTAGCTTTAGAATATGGCGTGATTTAGTTTAGCCATGATATGTATAACAATACTTACATGGTGTGATTTAATATTGCTTATGAATATTTGGTTTAAGGAAACAAAGAACTTTATAAGTCATGTTTGTCTCTTTATTAATACATAAGTTATAACTATAAAAGAACACTGATACCCATACATGACTAAATTAAAATGTAAATTACAATTTATAACAATTTGTTTAGAGTTTCAAACAAAAAACGGCAATAACAACACTCATCGTCAAAAAAGTAACAATTATTAAATCGCTTATAATGTTTATTGCGTTGTAAATTTCTAAATATTACATAATACTATCCAAAGAATAATTACAAGTCATGGTATGTGATACTGTTGACATTTAGAACCGATAATACTCGGCTATTTTGATGAGCTATCATTTTTTTTAAAGTTACTTTTTAAGATTTGTTGTATGCTTTTTTCACGGGCAAAGATGTGAAGGCTATGGAGGCATTAACTTGGGTAAATAAGTATGAGCCACCGCCACTAATGAGTTTTAAGGTTGAGTAGGACTGAAATTGGTGAAGGAAATGATGGTCATGATGCGATTGAAACGGACAATGAGGCTTCAGTGTAAGTATTTATCATTAGTTCAACTTAAATAAAAGCGATATTTGTTTGTCGTCATTGTAGGGCCACATTTTGGCTCGAGGAAAAGCTTGCAGCCTCAAGAGCGAAGGTTCAGTACCATCGATGCTTCCAGTGGGCCATGTTGTGGTGCCTACTGTGTCTGCCTACCCACAATATGTGCAGAAGCTATACTCCGATAGGCATTTTGTCGACAACATCAGTGCATATAATCAAATGTTCTCGGTTACATCATTGGGAGCTCAGTTGGATTAATCTATTAACACAGGGAGGGGGCCATACATGTTTAGAATTTCGGCCGAAATATATCATTGGATTGGAGGCCTTTGTCTTTCTCAATTACTAAACCCGATATTCTTGCAGATCTACATTTACGACAACCAAAACGAGGTCAACAACAGGATTTCGCACTTTGATGGAAGCTTATTGAAAGTGAAATTATTGATCGAGTAAGTTTCTTTTATCTGTATTCATTCATTTTAAATTTGTTATAAAAATATAACGATTTTTTTCAACATGTCCAATTTTCTAGCCATTTTTTACCAACCTTCTTTCATCATAGAAAAATATCTCAACGATAATTATAAGTCATGCTGCTTTACATGCCCATATATATATATATATATATATATATATATATATATATATATATATATATATATATATATATATATATATATATATATATATATATATATATATATATATATATATATATATATATATATATATATATATATATATATATATATATATATACTAGTATCAAAACCCGTCCATGGACGGGTATGACTTGTGGTTTTTATTTTATGATTTTGTTTATCATATACATACCAAAAAGTAATTTAAAGTTAAATGAAAGGTTAAAGATGTGTAATTGATGTTCTGTATAATATATTAAACGACTAAAAATAGGTTAGTAATTTGATTTGTTTATGTGTTTTTTTTTATTTGTTGTTAATTGTTTATGTTTAATAAAGAAAAGGTAAAATGTGCTTATGTTATGTTTGTTGATATAGTGTGAACATATTTTTTCATATGAACCTAATTTATCAGATGTCCTTAAGGACGTCCATTATTAATGAGAACACTAATAATTAGATTACCAACGAAGATTTTTATTTATGATACTGTTTATTTTGCTTTTAACTGACCTAATACATAACGTATAGAATTTTGTAAGTTTTATTAGAAGTGTCCATATCATGAAAATAGCAAATGGTAAAAACATACCTCGAATGCATTAAGTATAGAAAGAAATATTTTATGTTAGCATAATAAATAATATATTTTATATGTATAAGAAATATTAATAAACGTTTTTACGGTTTATTTGTATTAACAGGGGTCCTCGATGGACACAATAGGGTACTCGCTCACAAATGACTTCGTTCTCAGCAGAGTTATTTACATACGGTCATTGCATCATAACATCTTTTATGGCTCTAATGCAATCTTATAACTCTCTTGTGATATTGACCCTTCCTTCACTTACAATTATAGCCTGACAACACAAATCATCAAGGCGGCGGATCTTTATTTGTACATTTTCAGCTTTTTGCTCAGAGGGATTGTACTCGCAGCTGCATTCGTCCATCTTTGCAATACATATTTGACCGGGATTGTGAAAACAATTGCAAATACAAAACAATGATTTTCATAACAGGATAGAAAGTTGAAGGCATTACTGAGATATTGTTTTAAACCCTACGACAAATGTTCTAATTTTAATATCAACAGAACATTTTTTTAGGAGAACTGAAGATCATGCATAAAGAGACTAATAATCTTAGCAAATGACATTGACAAAGGATATTGCTTCCTCATGATCTTCACAATCTTTAGTGGTATACTTTTATCAGACGGAGTAATTCTCAACCTTGGTATGATAACCTTCTTTCCAAAGCGTGGTCCGTTAATTATTTGTGCCTGAATAGAAGTTCTTGATAATCGAACAACTTGAAGTCTTGAAAGGAATAATAAATGTATAGGTTTATTCATTAAGTAGACACGTGTGTGAATAAATACCGGAGGCAAGAGATGTACATTAATTGGCTACAGGTTATGGAGTGATGTATTGCCTTATTTAAAGGATTTTTTTAAGGAGCAATGCTAGCCGTTTCAAACATTTTTTAATTCATCTAAAACTATATAAGTTGTGTTATTATCATGTTCAATACCTTTTTAGATTTTGATATTGACAGTCTTGGTTCTAATTGATGTACAACTTTTAGACCTTTAAACTTGATCATCGATGATACTTTTTGCTGAAAGTAATTAGTGACAAGAAATAAATCATGACTGAAATTCATAGATATATTTTTTAGAAGTAATGTTATATTTTCTAGAAAAAGAAAACATGATTTGTGTTTTTTTACTTAATTTATTATTTGGTCTTAATATTAGATGGTGGGAAAAGCTTTGCAGACGATGTAACCGTTGATGTAAAAGGAAATGCATACATAACAGACGCCAAGGGTACTCAAATATGGAAAGGAATAATAAGTAATATGAAAATGATACAATAAACAATTTGGTTTGTAACTATTAAACTAAAAAACATGCATGTATCGTCTTTTCCACCTTTGATAGCCTTGAAGAGGCTAACGTATGTAGTGAACATCAAACACTTGAGTATGTGACCCACCTTGAGCACTACCAACCTGAGCATATTTGTAAAAGAGGATAATCACTACCAACCTGAGCATGTGAACCACATTCACTATCAATCTTCCCATGGCTCCACTTGATTTTCTTGTGCAATTATGGCATTTTGTTGCATAAAATGACTTAATATTAATCATTGAGACATTGGCATGTGTGATATGGTGATCCTATTTAGCCACTAAATGAGAAAACTTACAGTAGTTTCATATGGGGGAAGAACACTATGATTGATCAAAATCTATACCACTGCTTCTAAACCTTTCACAACAATCGCAAGTTCTCCTTGTAAATCCAAAACTTTATCTTCTGCGCTTGCATATAAGTTGATTACACCCTCTGAAAACAAAGGATTGTAGATTAGAAGTGTTTATAACTGGCTAATAATTTTGCTCATTAAAAAAATAATATAAACATTTCACCGATAAAAGGTACCAATTAAATAACATGACATTGTTACAATTTGAAGATAGTATCAAGAAAACAAACTAATAACTATATTACAACTTACAACTCTTACTTGAAGGCTAGGTAGAAAGACTATTGTGTCAATTCATTACGTTGTATGAACTTGGCGCAAACTCGTGACCCACCCATTTTAATACACATATGTTATTCAAAAAATGGAATACAAATGTGAGTTTATATAAGAAAATACCAACTACCAGAAAAGCTACAAACATTGAGAGCCCACCTCTTTTTGATATGGTGTAACAACATCGTAGACAGTCTATATTTGGAAATTCATTAATCTGTATCTACTTGGTTCATTTTTGTGTCCTACAAATAAGGTTATGTTTGTTCACCAAAACTTAATGGGTATAGTAAGCGAATTTTAAAAACTTAACATATGAGGATAGGAAGTCCTTATCCTTCTTCGAAGGAATTTACAACCAAAACTTAAAATAAAAATGTTACATAAGGTTTTGTACATAGAAAATACACTTTATGAGACTTCGCACAATTCCTATTTAATCCATTATACCATTAAAAAGTAATCAGGTGAAAACTAAAACCTCTAAATTAGGCTATCAATATTAGATTAAAATAAAGTAATCATACCTTCTTCGACTACCAATATGCATGCATGGTCTTTTTGGAGATAAAATCAATATATTCATCCATGTGTAGCTGGTGGGTGTTATTTTTGTCCAAAGATGAGAACAAAGAGCACCATGATTATCGATAAGGCGCTCCAAACAATTGAGTTTATCTTCAACGTGTCTCGCAAAAAGTATGATTGCTTAACATACATCTATGTAATATATAATTAATCAGGCAAAAAGCTAGTTGCTCAATTTAGACATGTATTAGATTATTTATGTCTAAGACCAGTCTTAATGTTTTTTTGACTTTTGAATCTTATTCTTCTTGATGGGAAAATAATCCTCTATTTTCTCATTATGGTACCTTTTGTTTTTCAATTGCAGCTGAATAAAGCTTTTAGGAAACTTACCAAAAGGATAAGCTATATACATTGTCGTTGTGAGTGGATGACATTGGAACTCACCTAAACAAATCATGAATAGAAAGATGTTCGTTGTGTAAATTAAGATATACATAAATCTTGATTATGCAGGGTTAACGTTTGACCTCAAAAGTCATTATTTGCATGTTTATAATATGTAACTTTGTATCAGTGTATAAAGATTAACTCTCAAAACTTCTACATATTCTTCAGTTTCTTAATTGAAATTTTTAGTCCATGTTGTATAAAATAATTCCATACAACCCACATAATATATGATAGCCTAATTGAAGTTCACTTATATTATACTTGACAAAGATACTTGATAAGGAATAAGGATTTCAATAACTCAAAAGCTACAAAAGAAGAATAAGATATATGTTAACATTAAACACGTGGTATGCATTAAAAACTTAAAACTCATTCAACATGTTTTCTTAAAGCAAATCGAAACTGTTTTCTCGTTAAGGCGTTTCAGCTAACAGTTCGTGTGCACTAAAAATACATCGCCGTTAATCATTATCTATATAGTAATCGACATGGATTGCCCAATTTTGATCATACAAAAGAGATTTAAGGATTAAGAAATACATACCTTGAACTTGAAACTGTATTCTCGCCTAGCGTGCGACAACAACAAAACATAGGTGACTGTTTCATTAATACAAATAACTAAAATAGTGGCCACTTTAATATTTAACATTAATAGAAACTAACTCACCACCATTATTTGTATTCCACGTAATCCATATCATGTAGCTAAGTTACAAAATCACACTTATGAACCATCGGTCAATTACAAATCATCAAGATCGGCCTGGAAAAAGTGTGTAAAGTTTAAATGATACCTCTTTCACCAAGTATAATGTTCTCCCATACCCTTTGTAGTGTGATTTGCCATGATATATCAACCTAGACTCGGTTGATGGCAAGGATGAGCTAGATCCAACTTTCGTCAAGGGACATGTTTGGTACAAATAGTGCCTTGTTAAAGTTGAGACTTGAAACATCAATATTAATTTATAATGTGCACTATTACTTAAAAACACACATTTGAAAAAAAAAGGTAATGATTCTTTTGATGAGATATTTACCATGACCACCACATGCTTTTACCGGTAGGAAGAAGCAACCGTGGATCCCTCATCGACATACAATTGAACAATAATATCGCATTTTCATATAGTTTAGCTAATCAAAGAAGTTGCTAGAAAAATTGTACATCCATTCATAATTAATTGCCGCATGTTATGTGTTGTCTTATCACTAACTCGTGCAGAGTCCTTCTTGGTGGTTTCGCCACTCTTGAGAGGTACAAGTACATTTGATGTTCCGTAACTATCATGTTCCGGTTAGTTTGGTAACTTTGTTGTATGTCATCTTCTTTATCGGCTAGAAAACCAAAGCACAAACTTCCATGCTTTGTGACTATGAGCCCCATCTAAATAGAACACCGGATCTCCTCGATTTTCAATATCAAGTGATGGGTGGGAATGATCCGGGCCGTCCTTGTAGCATTGTTGTTAGCCCTTTAATGAACCTGTGCGGCGAGTGAAGCACATGTTTAACCATACAAAAATAACTTTTTATTTACGAATACGTAGAAATATGGGAATCTAATTTTGGAGTTTACATTTTGGTCCACCGAATCAAGTTCTAGATGACCGGTGTTTTGTAGCCATGTAGAGCATAACTTGATGGCAAGTCCAAGATTAAGATCTTGGTGATCACCTAAGCCCAAGTCGTAATCCATTCGACAATTTGCTATCCAATGGATGTCTACTTGAAGTGGAACTGTAACAATGTAATTTCTATTAATAATGATATCATGCTTCCAATTAGTGAAACTAAGCGTGTCAATAAGAATTACATCCAACTGCAGACCTTCTCCTTAAGTACTTCCATAGCTTCGTGCGGTTGGGGCACGAAGAATGCAGAACACCTTTCTCACTTTCGCATGAAAAGACGAGACAATTTGGACATTGCAACCGAGAAAGACACAAGACGCTTATGTAAATTACATGTAGTGGAAAATATAGATGTGGCGGGATGGGGGGCATAAAGCAGTCCGAGTTGAATTTATTTTTGTAATTTGTTTTTTTTATTAATGAAAAAAATCTTTTATTCTACATTTTACCTTACTGCTTATTTTTAAGCACTTTAGTACTTATTAGTTCATTGCCTATAAACTCAGTTTTAAAAGTTCATTTTAAGTTACAAAGAAGTTTTACAACAGAAAATCCAAGTATAGTTTTTTAAAAAAATCAGTTTCATAAATTTAACACCCCATAAAGGGGTGTTTGGCATAAGCTTATTTAATGGTTTAAAAGTCATTTTACCCCATTTTAAAGAGGGGGTTGAACATTGCAAGTGCTCTTAGTGTCTAAATAAAGAAGGAAAGGCAGTTGTTCAAGACAAGTCTGCTATTAAAGGAAAGTCAACATCAGAAGTTCATCAAGTCAACACCATACAATCTACAACGACACCATCACAACCATTAAAGTTCAAGCTATGTAAAACTGTATTAGTTCATTTTAATGGTTTCTAGAAGTTTCTAAAATAGATAGTTAGTTAGCTTTTCTGTTAGAGCTAGTCAAAGTAAAGTCATTATCTTGTATAAATATCAAACTGTATCATTCATTTTAATCAATAACAGAAAATGGCATTTTTCGGCCAACACTTTCTCTCTCAATTCCCTTTTCAATTACTAACAGATTCAAACTAAAGTTGGAGTCTACGTTCTAAAGTTTGTATACTTTTTAATAAACTACAACTTTATCTAATATAGAGTAAGTAATGTTAACTTCACATGGAACATCGTCAAAGAGAATATAAGGTTCAAACCAGCCACGTTGACGAATAACTACTTTGGCATCAAAATATTATATATACTAAAACATATATAACGAGTTGAAATAGCCCCCCGCGTTGCGGCGGATTCTTTTTACCAGATTTCAAATTTTGTTAACCAAAAGGTAATCAATGAATATTCAGATTACATGTTCGTCCCAAACAACCATACCAATTCAATATTGACATTGTATATTTCTTACAAAGAAGTTGCTATATACCTACCATGTGTAGTTAGGCAACTTATCTTTAGTGAGTGTAATTCCTTTGCACCAAAACTCAACCTGTGGTCCATACCATTATCTACAAAATAAGGATGATCCAAGGTAAAACTAAACCAGAATCGGAAAACACTAATCAAAAAGGATAATCATTTGAAACAAAAAGCGATGTCGGGAAAAATAAATATTTAATCGGTCATTTATACGGTATATGTAAGCCTAATATCATCAAAACAGCGGATACAATTTATATCAAGTCGACACTGATAGTTATATAGAAGAGTAGAAACAAATAATAGTGATGCCTATATGGTAGATATGTAATTTAAACCAACAAAAATTAGAACTAAAACACATGGAGTTGTTGAACAACAATACGTCTTTAGAACCTAGTCCATAAATCTATACTAAGAAATTTAAGCTAACTACCAACACATACAACTCACTGAAACAAATAGTAGGCTACTAACATAATGGTCACTACTGCCATCACCCGAAGATTTCCTCTTTTATACAAAAGGATACGGTTTAAGATAGTAATATTGAATAATGGTTCAAACCAGTTTGCATTGAGTAGTGCAAGAAACACGAAAGTACTATAAATAGGAATTGAGTAGCCATAGCAATAAGTAAGCATAGTAGTAATCAAAATGTGTTTACTTATTCGGAAGCTAGATTTGATCCTCTCAAGTTTAGACATAGGGATATTTGATTGAGGTTAATTTTATAATACATATGAAGTTTTTCGGTGGTCATTGTGAGTATCTCAATAAGTAATCGGTTACTTTAAATAAGTGGACTTAAATGACCTCGATGTAATTACACTCTTGAGAACCCTTTAGGATATTAGGTAACTAACTAATCTGAACATATATGGAGTTTTTCTTACAAATTTTGACCACTAACTATACTAAATAATGTCCCAACAATTGTGGTTTTAAGTTAACTTATGACTGTTTTCTCGGGATAACTAATGAAAAGTCGGAAATGGCCACGTGAAAACACAATTAGCATTTGTACATTTTTTAATGCCGCTTTAGCGCTACCAAAAGAAGCATCAAATTGTAACGCTCATTTTACGGTATCAATTATCACTCATGATACAATTTTAGGCTACTAAATGTAACAAATTTTTATGCAACACAATCTTCATTTGCAGATTTTATGTAGTAAAATGTGGAGTATAGTAACTACATGTTTCTTCTTCTTCTCTTTCACTCCGGTAAATATGGGTTTAAGACCTTCGGAGACTACACGGCAAATTTGTATTTCAGTAAAAGTTAATGATGAAAAAATCCTATAAAATAGAACACATAACGAAAATTCTGGAAATCCTTAAAGTTGATTCACTTACCAGATAAGCTTCCAGTTTTGTCGGCCAATTGTTCAACAGCAGCATCTTCGGGATCTTGAATGACGACCTTTTCCTTCTTCTTTTTCGTTGGATCAAATGGTGCAACCTGTATCATGCTAGTACATCATGCAACATTATTAGTCGATCAGTAGGCCCTTGAAACCTATTTTCAATAGCCTCCCTTGTGCCGACTTCATGCCAAACCTCTTAAGTTCCATGCGCATTCTCCAAATTGTAAGCTAGTCATTAGCGAGTTTTCCTGCCAATTCCTTGCAACGGCTTTAGACACACAAGAACCTCCATAGATGATGTTCAACAAAGTAAGACTCACAACTGCAACCTGCATATCACACATCGAACCGAATTTTTTTTATAAAAAACTATAACCAACCAATCCTAAACACCCCCTTAACAGCTCAAGTATAACAAACCACCATAATACAGATCAAAGTAAGCACCATTTGTGATAAAGGTTGTCCATAATACCTCAACAAATGACCATATTTTTCAAACCATTTATGATATCTACAATTGCATCTAACCAACCAATGATATCTACACTTTACGTTGCGCAATGCTGCTTGTTGTAGCTCCTACCTCGATATTTGATATCTACGCCAGAAGCAAGCAAGTAAAACACAAAAATATTTCGGATACACAAACCACCGGTTTACTTACGGTTCACGAATATTATAAAACATAATGAACTTTAATTACATGAATAAAACTCACATATAACATAATAATTTTAAAACAATAACACCGATTGATGACATAACAAAATCATACCTTGAAGATTATTATCTTTGTTTGCTTTTGAAATCCTTGCACTTTGTCTAAATCGCCTTGCTCTTTTGGGACTCCATCCTTATCGATATCTCATTAACACGAAAAAAGCAATATTTGATCTCGATAACACTATAAAACTAAAAACTACAAAACTTTTTACAGTTATGATAAAAAAAACTTGTTCAACTGATAAATCGAAAAAAAAAGTTAGGGATTACTCACCTGTAAAACTAAGAAGTCGATTAAACTATTTAGGGATTCTTATGTATTTATAAAAAAAAAAAAAATAGGTTAAAAATATATATGGTATAATTATCTTGTAAGTAATATAATATACATTCCTAAATGTTGGGATTTAGTAAATCCAGTACTTAAAGTGTCGGTCACCTCAAGTATGTATACTCGTTAGAAAGTTCGTAGTCGTAGTTATTCAGTGTTAGTATTTAGATTACTTTGTAATACCGTGAAGGACGGACGGGTATTTACCCACTGTATGCCTGGTCCACAGCCTTTTAGAGGCGTCTAAGCTTGTACCCTATAAATACCCTTTGCCCTCCAAGGCAAAGGGTTGGAGCTTCATAATATATTTTTCTTTGTCTCTCTAAGTTCCCTTCCTCTCCCACTTTCTCTCTCTAAACCCTAACCCTAGCCGCCGCACCTCTTGTTTAACAAACCAAGATCCTACAAATGGTATCAAGAGCCAAGGTTTGATCATGTTCTTGGTTTGATAGTTATTGTTCGGGTTAAGGTTTAGTTGTTGTTTTACCCGTAAAAATGGTGTCTCGCATATGAGTTTTTTTTTAATCTTTAAAGCTTTAAATTTTACACTTTTTAATCCAAGATTCTTATGGGTTAAGGTTTATTGAGTGTTAAACTTTCAGTTTCTTGCAAAAAGTTTCAAACTTTACAAGTTTTTCTTGGTTTTTAAGAATGTTTGGATACGTGTGTACGGATTTACGCGTAAGAGAGATTAGTGGTTTTGATCTTCGAGACTTGTTGTTTTGGTGTTTTTAAGGTTGTGTTATCATCTTTATCTGGTTGTCTTGACGCTTTTGATCATAAAAACATGTTTGACAAAATTTGTACTTCCTACGCATAACGAAACCCTAATCCTACGCGTAAGGAATTTTTCTCTTGATCTTCATTTCTGGTGGTTACTCAGTGTTCTTCTTGCTTGGATAAGCCTGAAAAACACTTCGACTTTGGATATCTCGTGCACTGTGAAGTGTAAGAGATCTTTGTGGGTAAAACCCTAATTTTACGCATAAGCATAAAACTTACGCGTAACAATTCTTACGCATAAGCTTTCTCTTACGCATAAGCTTGTCTTACGCCTAAAGGAAACTTACGCATAAGGTTCTTACGCCTAAGATTTGGTTTACGCATAAACTTAAGCATTTTACCCTAAAACTCTACGCGTAATCTCTAGTATACGCGTAAACTGCTGTCTACGCGTAAGCTCTCATCTACGCATAAGTTCCTACTTATAACGTTGCTTTCTACGCATAAGTTTCTACGCGTAACTTTGTTGTCTATGCATAAATGTATAAGTTTTACGGTTTATCTCTTGATGTTGTAAAATCCCGTGAAAGAATCTATTTCCCGGTTAAGTCAAAGATTTGTAAAATCCTGTAGAATTTAAACATGTCTTATTCTTGCGATGATGTGCAATTGCGATTTGATACTAAATCCTCCCATGCTTGATAGAACCGACTATGAGTCTTGGTCACAAAGAATCTATTTGTCTTGTTTGGGAAAGGAGAATGGGATTAACATCCTTAAGTCAATTGATGAAGGACCGTATCGGGTTGAGACTACAAGAGACATAATTGATCTGCGCATAGATGGAACAATGATCTTTGGATTAGACGGACCAAAGACATATGATGGTGAGTGATAAAGAGAAAAAGCGATTTGATCTCGATAGCGAGGCTTCTAACATCATACTTGTGGTCTTCCTAAAGACATCTACAAGGCGATCAATCACAACACGAAGCTAAAGGCGGTTTGGGATAATGTCAAGATGCTCTCTCGGGTTCGAATTGACTATTGAAGACAGAGAATCACGCTTTTCTGATGAATTTGAACACTTTAAAATGAAACACGAAGAGAGTGTTTATGAATATTACGTGAGATTCCACAAGTGGTGAATGATATGAGGAATATCAAGATGACTATGCCAAACATTCGGTGAACTCAAAATTGTAAACAACATGAATCCCGAATGGCACAAGTTTGTCACTTCAGTGAAGCTTACCAAAGGACTAAAGAACACCAACTATGAGCAATTGTATGCCTTCCTTCTTCAGAATGAGAAACATGCTATGTTTGAAAAAAGGATTCTTGAACAATTCAAATCTCAACCAGGAGAAACAAGCTCATCAAATGATACAACTGCATTCTTCACCAAAGCATCACATGTCACACCCACTGGAAATGATAATCACAAGCCCATTCCTGATTCGGGATATAAGCAACCTAATTATGATGAAGTCGTGGAGCACTTTATCAATAAATTGGCTTTATGGTTAAACAAAACTTAACCTTCTCCACACACCAATGAGACTTCACACTAACAATGAAATCAGATCGCATCAATCTACACAACCATGCTTTGGTCGAGATGGAAGGTTATTGTACAACCTGTTCAAGAAAGGCGTTATGAACAAGGAAGAGGTGGGCGGTAGAGGCTATCTTGCAAATCGAATTGGGAAGGAATGGAAACCGAGGTCAAGCAAAGCCAATTAAGTGCTACAAATGTGGTTAAGAAAGGCACATTGCTAGGAACTGTACTCAACCAAAATGCCCTCAAAAGCAGAATACTTGAGGACAAGATGTTGTTGGTTCAAGCACAAGATAATGGTGTAATAATGAATGAAGAGGCGTTGTTCTTGATGATGGGAATGCTAGAACATATGATGGAGATGTGGACGAACAACGATTGCATGCTCCTCGGAACAATCCCAACGCCTTTCAAGTTGCGATCGTGATGCATTTGACTCGGACGTTGATGATGAACCATGTGCACAAACTATCTTCATGGCTAATATCTCTCCAATGACCTCTTCATCTCAACAAACCGGTCCATCCAAGGAATCCATCATTAAAGAGGTACTCAAACTATATGATGTGGTTGATGAGCAAAAGATTCACCATGAAGTACAATCTCACGAAGTCATTGAGTCGATATTGAAAATATGGGAAATAACAATGTTATCCCATATGATCAATATGTGAAACAAGATGACGATCTTGTTGTACCTAGTGATGAATCTTACGCAATTAACAATGAATGCATGCGGATGAATACACCGCATTTGTGCCTAATGATTCCTTGACCACCGAGCTCAATACCTATAAAGAACAAGTTGCTATTTATGAACAGCGTGCTAAGTTTGAGTTAACTACCCGTGAGCGGGATATGGATAACCAAATGCGTACAATTATTAGAAAAAATAATTTTAGAGAAGAAGTATTAAAACAAGAGTTAAACTCCTTACAAGAAAAGCTTTCTAAAGCGCTAAGCAAAACAAGAACTTCAAGAAAATGTGAAAATGCTTAAGCAAGAATTCAATGCTAAGGAATCAAAATTTTGAATGATTTTTCCAATCTAAGAACTTTGAAAAACAAACTTGAGAATAAGTTATGCGTATAGGGAATACCATTGATTGCTCACATGATCACTAAGCGTAGAGTCTTAAGCGATAAGCATAGCATTCCCCTTGTTGAGGAAGCAAGTCCAGAGGTTATTAAAAAGGCTAGAGTCGCTCATAAGGTACTTTATGATGGTAATGAAATCCTTAAGCCTGGCGTAAACCTAGTTGCGTTGAGTGCACCGAGGAAGATAAGAAACGGATGAAGTCACTAGGGAGAAAATGAACAAGAAGCTTGAAAATCCGAGTGTAAAAAGAATAACATAACGATCAAACCTCATGATTACACTAAGGAAAAGCTGGATCTCCTTAAACAAGTTTAAGACTCGGACACTTCTAACTCTGAACAAGTGTTATGGAAAATGGATTTAGATAAGCAAAAAGCGAGAGAATCTTGTTGTTTCTAACCTCCCTTAGGAAATTGCCAAAAGCAACGGTGTATCCTCTTAATACACCAATGAACACGGTTCCTAGATCTATTGCCACTAATAGCGGGACCTTAATCACTTATATGTTGTTTATCAACTGTTTGTTGATTTTGAGAAAACGTGTAAGAAGAGAATCACACCTCGGGGATAATGAGAGGGGAAAGGGGCTTGAGCAAACCAAAGAATGTTATTTAACCGAGGTCGTGCCTTTCTTCAAACAATTAAAAGGTCAATTTGAGAGTCTTAAAATTGGAATTAACTCTGATATTAAAGAAATGGAAAAGGAATTTGATGCGATGATTGTTGAGGTTAGTGACTATGAGAAAGAACTAAAATATAATGAGATTGAGAGGAAGAACTTGCATACCTTGAATGAGAATCTTATTTCTGAATGTATTGCTCAAGATGTGTTTTACACTGCTACAAATTGTTCCATTAATGCTTCTCAATTTCATGAATTATCTGTTGCTCTGAAAGTCTCCCATGATCGTGTCATTGAGCTTGAAAAGACTAATTATAAACTAAATGAGAAAATTGAACTGGATGATCACGACAATTTGGTTAAACATTTTTCTAAACTAGAGGTTGAATATTTTAATTTACAACTAAAATATCAACATCTTAAAGAAAATGTCAAAACTTCAAATATCAAGACATCCTCGGATGCTCCGAGTTTGATGCGTTTTCAAATTAACAAACGTGATGAGCAGATTCAAGCTCATTGTAACACGATCGAAAGTTGAAAGCCCAAATCTCTCAATTAAAGGGTCAAAGAACAATGTGATTGGCTCCCAAATGCCTCCTTCTTTAGATTATCAGAATTCTCAAACGTTTCATCTTCAAAACTTAGTAAATGCATTACAAAAGGAAAACGAAAGTTTTTTTTGAAGAAAATGAAAAGGTTAAACGTCATTTCAATGAGTTATTTGAATCAATAAAAGTCACTCGTAATAAAAACAACGAAAAATAGCTTCATTGCAAAAGGAAATTGAGAATCACGAAGAGCGGTAAAGGGAAAATGCCAATGACAAATGGGAGAATGGTGCTTCAAAGGCGCATGTCTGTAATAAATATGCTTTGACTGTGAAATATGTTCCTCCTCATCTTAGGAATAACAAACTTGCTATTCAAACATATTTCTCATACCTTAAAGACAGCCTAGAATGTCTCCGTGAGATTGTAGAAGAGGATAAGTTAGAGAAACCATTTGATAATGCAATTGGCCATGCATGCTTATATGCCAAACGATCTCAAGAACTTCTAGAATACTTAATTACAATATGCCCTAAAACCTTAGGTGAGCAAGTCAATCCCTTGATACCTTGTTCTATGCCTAGTGCCAAGCATACAACTCATTCAACGCCCAATACCATGAATGTGAACTCTAGTATACCTTCAAGTAGTTCAAAACCCAGCACATCTAAACAGGAAATGCAAAAAGTAGCAAAACCAACTAATGTTCCCGTGCCCTCTGGGAGTGTCGGTGACATTAAAGCGAAGCGGTCAAAGTCTCAAGACAATACAAGGAATGATAGGACCTCTTGAAGCTAAGAATGTGCATTGGAAGAGTAGAAGACCAACCTAGGAACTTTAAGTTTGAGCCGAATAAAGCGAATCGTGTTGATTCTAGTATTTGCCATAGGCGCATCGTAATTAATTCAAATTCGATACTATTTGCAAACCGTAATGATGTGCTTGAATTACATTACTAATCATGAATGTGGTGTGAAAGCCTTGTCTAATGCCGACAAATCTCAAGTTAACTTGTTAATGCAAAATATCATGCTAAGAAGGCTAAATGGCAAAGGCAAAAGAAAGTTAGAAAACGTTGGAAGTCCACAGGAAGAACATTTAGAAAGATAGGTTATCAATGGATACCGTCATATATAAGGTTAATCAGGCAATGCCCACAAGAAAATGGATGCCTACTGGTAGAATTGTTCCCTTAAGAAGTGCATATACTTTGTATAGGGCAAATACGAACACTAGTACTGCATCTATTCATAATGATTCCATTGCCTCAATTTCTGATATGAATGCTTCTATGTCTGATGTGGGTGATCCAATCACTGTTACTAACCAATTGGAACCCATTCTTGCATGGGGATCCCAATTATCCAGTCATCCATTCTTGTCTGTGTTCAACTGCAGATCATTCAACTCATTTTGTGGTACCTGGACTCAGGCTGTTCCAAGCATATGACTGGAGATCACTCGCGGCTCATGAACTTCGTGAGTAAATTTATCGGGACTGTTAGATTCGGAAATGACCATTTTGGAGCTATTATGGGTTATGGAGATTATGTGGTTGGAGATAGTGTAATTTCCCGGGTATACTATGTGGAAGGTCTTGGTCATAACTTGTTCTCTGTTGGTCAATTATGTGATTCTCATCTTGAAGTGGCTTTTAGAAAACATACTTGCTTCGTTAGAGAACTTGACGGTGTAGAATTATTAAGAGGTACTCGAGGCTCTAACCTATACACCATCTCTATCGATGACATGATGAAGTCTTCTCAATCGCTTCGTCAAAGGCTTTAAATCAAAATCTTGGTTATGGCATCGTCGCCTCAATCACTTGAACTTGCACCATAAACAATCTCTCCGGAAGGATCTTGTCGAGGCTTACCCAGTTAAAATATGAGAAAGATCATCTTTGCTCAGCTTGTCAATTGGGAAAAAGCACGCAATATGCCCACAAACCAAAACCCACAAACTCTGTAATGGAAGTTCTTCATACCCTTCATATGGATCTGTGCGGACCAATGAGAGTCCAAACGATTAATGGGAAGAGATACATTTTAGTCATTGTTGATGACTACTCTAGATTTACTTGGGTAAAGTTTTTGAGGACTAAGGATGAAACTCCAACTGTCATCATCAAACTTATCAAGCAACTTCAGGTTCGTCTTAACAACACGGTTAGAATTGTTCGAACTGATAATGGCACAGAGTTCGTTAACCGAGACTTAAGTCAATTTTATGAAAGCATTGGAATCAGTCATCAAAGAAGTTTTCCACGAACTCCTCAACAGAACGGTGTAGTTGAAAGACGAAATTGAACTCTTGTGGAAGCTGCTAGAACAATGCTAATTTATTCAAAGGTTCCAATGTTTCTATGGGCTGAAGCCATTGCCACTGCCTGCTACACCCAAAATCGTTCTCTTATTCACACCTCTCAAGGAAAAATTCCATATGAACTTGTTCATAAACGAAAACCTGATTTATCCTATCTTCGTGTGTTTGGTGCTTTGTGCTATCCAACAAATGACGGTCAAGATTTAGGTAAATTAAGAGCTAAAGCAGACATTGGAGCTTTTGTAGGTTATGCACCAAACAAGAAGGGTTACCGAATCTACAACAAAAGAACTCGAGATATCATGGAAACTATTCACGTTACGTTCGATGAGCTGTCCGGGCAAATGGCTCCAGGACAATCCAGTTCTGGACCCGCACTTCAAAATAGTCCTATTGGGTCATCCCTAGTACCTAACTCCTCTCCAGCAACTCCATATGTACCACCATCAGAAGATGATTTGAAGAAATTGTTTGATCCAATGTTTGATGAACATTATAAGCCAAGTGCCAATGATATGTCAATTCCAACAACAGAGGCTGCTTCTATCCCTGTCAATGAAGTCAACTCTTCAGTTTCAATGTCATTAAGTCAAGAAGCGCCTGATGTTGATCACTCTGTCTCATCAACTAAATATCAATCATCGAATGGAAGTGTTTCTGGCACCAATTATGAAGTTAATCCCTTTGCTACTCCCGAAGATGCTCCATTTGAAAACATCTTTGCCCCTGATCCAACATCCGAACCGACTTCATCGAGGATATAAACTCGCTACATCGGTCCTTCAACAACAACCACACGAACATCTTAGAAAATGGACACATGACCATCCATTGGATAACATCATTAGAATCCTTCTCATCATGTATCAACTCGAAAACAATTAGCTACCGATGCCTTATGGTGCTTCTTCAACTCAAGATCTCTAAGATTGAACCAAAAGATGTTAAAGCGCAATGTCTCGAGGACAAATGGTTTAATGCAATGCAAGAAGAAATACATGAGTTTGATCGTCTTGATGTATGGGAATTAGTACCAGCCTCGATCAGTAATGATCATTGCTCTCAAGTGGATCTTGAAAGTGAAGCTTGATGAGCACGGTGATGTTACAAAAATAAGGCACGGTTAGTTGCTAAAGGTTATCGTCAAGAAGAAGGAATCAACTTTGAAGAATCTTTTGCTCTGTGCACGATCGAAGCCATCGAATCTTCTTGGCTAATGTTGCTAGCAATAACATGGTAGTTTATCGATGGATGAAACCGCCTTTCTTAATGGAGATCTCAAAGAAGTGGTATTCGCCACCAGCTGAAGGTTTTGTGAATCGAGCATCCTACTCATGTCTATCGCTGAAAAAGGCCCTTTATGGTTTGAAGCAAGCTCCGGGCATGGTATGATACGCTATCAAAATTTCTTTATCCACCGGATTCAAGAAAGGAGCGATTGATCCAACATTGTTCACCGTAAAGTCGTGCAAACATTTAATTCACGCTCAAATTTATGTTGATGATATTATCTTTGCCTCGACTGACCCAAATGAATGTGACCGTTTTTCTATGGAGATGGGCTCCAAATTTCAAATATCAATGATGGGACAAATGTCATTGTTCTTGGGATTACAAATTTCACAAAGTCCCGGAGGCATTTTTATAAATCAATCTAAATACGCTAATGAAATCTTAAAGAAATTTGGATTTACCTCTAGTGACCCTGTTGACACTCCTATGGTGGAGCGTACTAAACTGGATGAGGACCACTCAGGGATCATAGTAGATCAAACGAAATATCGTAGTATGATTGGATCACGATGTACCTCACCAACAGACAGACTGACATTTTGTTCATTGTATGCATGTGTGCTAGATACCGTGATAAGCCTACCAAGAAGCACCTTGAAGCGGTTAAACGGGTCTTTCGGTATCTCAAGGAACCATTAACATGGGACTTTGGTATCCGAAGGATTCCGATATGTCTCTAATCGCCATGCAGATGCCGATCATGCAGATGTCAAGATACACGCCGAGCACGTTAGGTGGTGCTCAATTTTAGGTGACAAGCTTGTAAGTCGGTCTTCAAAGAAACAAATAAGCACTTCCATATCCTCTACAGAGGTTGAATACATAGCCATGTCATCTTGTTGTGCTCAAATCTTATGGATGAGATCCCAATTATCGACTATGGCTTTGTATTCAACAAAGTTCCTATGTATTGTGATAACAAAAGTGCCATTGCTCTCTTTGCAACAATGTTCAACACTCTAGAGCAAAGCACATCGACATTCGACATCATTTCATCGGGAACAAGTTGAAAACGGTGTGGTTGAACTATACTGTAAGGACCGAATATCAACTAGCGACATCTTCACCAAAGCTCTTTCTCAAGAACGCTTTGAGTTTATTCTTCCACGACTAGGCTTAAAAAGCCTTCAACCGAACGCCAAACGTCTTCGAGAAGACGCCGAGAGTAAAGGTGTTCGACTCTATCTTTTCTCGTGTATATATCTTTTCAAAACCAAAATACAAAATATAAAACCAACAAAACGAAAATAGAAAAATATAAAACTTTTCAAAATCCATAAAAATTAGAAAATCTTGAAAAAAAAATTGTTTATTTATCATGTCTTTCTTGTCGGTTCGATAACATCTACGGACTTTGAGTTGCCACTCAAAGAATGGCAGGTCTCTAGATGAAGTTCGAATCTTAAAAAAAAAAAAAAAAAAAAAAAAAAAAAAAAAATGAGATGAAGAAAAATGATGGTTTATTGTCATTTCGACAAGAACCGCTTTTCCAAGAAAGAACAGAGCCATGCTTTATCATGTTTTTCAAATCTCATGCTCTGATTCTATAAACATTTATCTGCTATCTAATGAAAACTAATTGCTTTGTAAAATAACTTGCACTCAAGTTTGAAAATCATCTGGACCTAAAAGTTTGTCAAAATATCTATCTCTCAATCAACAACATGTGTCGTTGATTGAGGGGGAGAATGATTTCAATTAAATCAAAAGGTTATTTGTCATACAATTGTTTTCAAAAGATAATCATGCATGTTTAATCAATGGAGTTTAAAGTCTCAAAATCCCATCCTTATCTGTTAAAAGTTTTCACAATCCAATCACAATTCTCCTTAAAGCTTTCAAAATCAATTTAAATTATAAGAGATCACAAATATCAAAGGATTTGATAATTGTGATCGGGAGAATTGTGATTTAAATTGGACTTAAATTGATAATTCAGTAAATGGTTTTATAAGGATGTACATGCTCTCCTTCCCACATGTGCCAAACGATTTCAAATTTTCCAAGCACATGTTGAGGGGGAGCATCTATCTTAAACCACAAATATTTAAAACGTGCTCAACTTTTCTCTTTGTGCAATCTTCTCCTAAGATGTGCAAAACAGCTTCAAATATCTATGCACATATTGAGGGGGAGCAAGCGTATAAAAACCTCATCCTTCCCAAAATGATTTATCTACTTGATTTGATTAGGGAAGTGATGTTGATATTTTTTAGTAAATGGTAATCAAAGAAGTTAATTCTTTCTCTTGCCTCCGTGTGCAAAACGATTTCAAACACTTGATGCACATGTTGAGGGGGAGCTCTTGTTCTAAAAATATCAAAAACAATTCAGGTACAAAATGCTTTGATAATATATCACAAGTATCTGGATTGATTTTCAAATGGTTTTCAATTGGTTTCAACGGCAGATGAACAATACCAAATAGACCGACCAACTTTACTTTATGTATGGTGATATAAGGATGTTAAGGTTAGGTATTAGTTCCCACGATCCGCCAGAACCGGAGGGATCTACCCAGGGACAATCCACCAGATAGTGTAGAGTCCTTAGGTATGATGAAAAAGGAGAAAAATGAGAAATGGGAAGAGTGCATCGAGGCGAGCTAGTACTAGAATAAACCCAACAAGGTTCTAGTTATGAAGTCTCGGTAAGCTAATCGAAGGGTTGAAGAATGAAAAGAAATGAATATGAAAAGGGTGAAAAGAAATAGCCTCCAATTATTCAACCTTAGGGCGATGTAGGGTTCAATACATATGCTCTTGGTGTTTACTAAGGTAACCTTGGTATTGAAGACAAGACGTCATGGACCCAAAGGACGACCGCACTAAACTTCCCAAGCTACTCAAGTTCCTCTTAAAAGGGATTGTTTCATTCTCACGGGGAACCGACATAACCTATCGACTTTCTCTTAGAGACTGTTGATATTGAAGTAGGAGAACCTCTCCCGAGTCTCCGGCACAAGAACCAAATATGCACAATTGAGTCTAGAGCCAAGAGATCATCCACAATATCTCGTTAGGACATTAAATTCATGAAGACTTGCTGTTTCACACTATGTGGAAAGTAAGTATATATTAAGAGTCCTACGCATTATCCTTGTGGTATTGCCAGAACATCCGAGTGATATGTTAATATTCATGATGAAGATGGAAATCCTTCTAGAGCCAACATCATACAAGCTCTTGGTGGGTGACATGTGAGATCTTGCAAAAGATCAAGCTTGTGACAACTGGATAGAAACGATGGGGCGATTCAATCTTGAATCAACCTTGGTCCAGAAATGAATTGACGGATACCTTTGAAAAACCGGTCGTTGTGCTTAAAGTTTTTTCCATAGCACATCGATCGTATTAATGTTTCAAAATTAAAGGGTATTTATGATTGATAATTGATTTTCCATAAAACCTTCGTTGTATTGCAAAACACTTTCTATTAAGAAATACGATTGTTTTCAAATCACTTTTCATCAATCGCTGAATCTCAATTTCTTTGGTTCACTCACTCCGTGTTGTCTTCTTTGAGATGTTCTGCTTGAGAACATTTAGTGCATTGCGAAACCCCGTCAAGGAGATTCCTCGAATTATACCGATCACAGGCAAGACTTGTATCGATCAATGGGGAACCGTGGGCCGTGCACCTCAATTCAACAAAAGTGATCAAAGACGGTTTTGTGCGCTTTATTGCTAATCGTTTATGCAGAACACCGACGATTGCAAAATGATCGTAATTGAGGAGTCAATCCAAAGCCGCATGCTCACAAAGAACCACACTTAATTGAAGAAATCATGACCGGTGCATATCTACATAACGGCTATGATATTTCTATACTATGCCTCGCTACTGCCGCAAATATCATGAACCAAAAAGCTTCCGCTACTCGATGAAAAGATGTCATGATCCGTAGTGTGAGCATGTCGGTCCGAACGTCACAACATCACATGATGGCAACACAACAAAGGGTGATCCAGATATTTAATGTGGCTGATGATCTCGATGAAAGCTCGCAGATCATCATGATGTGGATCAGTTTTAAGACCTCCACTCGAAATTTCAAAACATGCAGAACATGATGAATCAAAGACTACGAGCTAAAGAACAAAAGTGCTTAATCAAAGAAACCAAGAAAAACATAATGTTATATCTGTTTGTAATCATTGTAAGTTGAGGTGACCTCCCTTAGGGGGAGATTGTTGGGATTTAGTAAATCCAGTACTTAAAGTGTCGGTCATCTCAAGTATGCATACTCGTTAGAAAGCTCGTAGTCGTAGTTATTCGTGTTAGTATTTAGATTACTTTGTAACACCACGGAGAACAGACGGGTCTTTACCCATCAGATGCACGATCCACGACCTTTAGAGGCGTCTAAGCTTGTACTTATAAATACCCTTTGCCTCCAAGGCAAAGGGTTGGAGCTCATAATATATTTTCTTTGTCTCTAAGTTCCCTTCCTCTCCCACTTTCTCTCTCTAAACCCTAACCCTCAGCCGCACCTCTTGTTTAACAAACCAAGATCCTACACTAAAATACAAATTGCAGGATTTTTTTATCATATCCTTATTTGTATTGATTTGAAATATATAAATCAAAAACAATTTACTCTAGTGGAAGTTGTTTACAAAAATCATGAATGACCCAAGTTCAACTCAACAAATGTCTTCTTTTAATAAAAGACTTTAAAATAAAAATTAACAAAAACAAAACGAATTTAACAAAAACAAAACGAATTTTAAAATTAAAAAAATATACATATATTAATTAAAACGCCACATGTCATTTAAAAAATTTAAAAAATGCCACGTAAATATAATTATGACATGGAAATATGACATGGCATTATGGGATGCTTAAGTGGCATTTTATGTGGCATGCCTCTTATATATATATATAATATATATATATATATATATATATATATATATATATATATATATATATATATATATATATATATATATATATATATATATATATATATATATATATATATATATATATATATATATATATATATATATATATAGTTTTAAAGCCCGCCTAATGGGCGGGCATGACTTATAATTATTTGTTTGTTGTTTTTTGTTAACTTTAATACATTTTTAAGAATTCTCAAACAATATTATAAAACAATGTGCTGGGAAGAATGATAATCAATAGCTGTCGAAGGTTATAAAAGAATTATCACATTTCTTGGTTTGTGGTCTTAAATGTAATTCTTGCTGTACAATAATATACTTGTGTTACTGTATCTAACCAATGTATGCAATGATGTTTTTCCATTCTTCCTCACTATCCTTATGCTTCTGACCCATGTTTGTAGTCCAAGTCATGTAGTTATTGGTAAACATCTGTGTATGGCTTCTCTACTGATCCCTGTTTATTTTAAGTGTGCACTTATAATCATTTAATCTCTAAGCCTGCATTAGTCATCGTTAAATTGACCATGTAAAAAATATGTAATTAATCTAACAACATCATAAGTTAACAAACATTATGAAACTAAAATCAACAATCTCAAACTGTGCAATTACCTGCCCTAAAATTTTGATCTGCATTTAGTTTCTTTGTATCCATGATTTGATAAAAAAACTACACAAGTATATAATTGTATTATAGTGCGAAAAATATAATAAAGAAATAAAGTTAAGCATACAACACCACACAATCCTATGTAAATGATTATTATTTTAAGAGTTGTATTAACTAAAACCCATAATATTCAATGTGATCTGAACGTGTATGTAAGAAGATATCAATTGTAAGATCTGATGAAGTTAAATTCACCGACTTTGCATTATCTGGATACATCACGGTTGTGTGTTTTTGTATACATCACCCCCTCAATCTTCAGTAGCTACCCATCTCTTTTCAATCTTCTTGTACGGTGTACATGCTACCATCTGCAACCGCAGCTACAGAATTATTTACAACATTATTTACAATATGGGTTGTTTTGGGTTGTGTTTTATATTGTGGGCCAACCATGTAACCGACTCATAACTTAGCCATAATGGGAACATGTCTGATTAGGTCGACCGGGTTAAACGTGTCAAAAGTTACCGAAGTGCGCTCAACTACTTAAAACCATGATATAAGTGTGAAAACTTTATCCAAGTCGTATACCTTGTTCTAGAGTTTCTTATTCAGTTTCAAATACCTAAAAAGTGTACCATATCTTAATAAAACCCCAATCAAATAAATCAATTTAAAAATTAGATCAACAACAAATATTAGGGACAAACAAAACCGAACCGTAAATCATCAAGGGTTGAATTATTTTAAAAAATGTATAGAACTTACAATGTTGGTGGATTGATGGGGTTAGCTTCAAATCATACCTTAGATTATTAATGATGATGATGATGATGATGGAGTCTACTCCTTAGATTTGATGGGATTGGCTTTAAATCACACCATGTACACTATGTTCACTTCTTATTACAAATGCTTTACTCATTCGGTGGCTGTACATGTTACATATCAGAAACTTGTATACCCAAATATGTATAGCAAAATAACATAAGTCAACTGGATGAAGGATCATACTTTGTTCACGTGTTCGCGCAGTGTTGTTGTATGCATGGATGCGACACCTGTTCCTGAAGCTGTTGGACTTGTAACATATTCAAGTATAAATAATCGAGAGGGGTGGTGGACTTGTTCGTGTGCTTATACACCGCCTCACCCATTTTCTTCCGTACTAAGTATGACATGCTTCAACTTCCCTGTGTTGATTCTATCAATGTAAAGGGGGCACGGGTTAATAAAAACCTATTTACCTTTTTGGTAAAATAAAATAATGTAAACACACAAAAATTGAACCTACAAAATACCACCAAACTCAATCACTAAAATCCTATTATTATAACTCTGCACACCTTGCGCATAACATGTGTCACCCTCATCCAGGTTTTTTTTCTTTTCCGCCTCCATTAACATCAACATTCAACATCCAAAACAATTTGTCCAGGATGAAGCTCGAGTGTCTGTCTTGGGCATTGATGGTTGCTGATGTTTGTCTGGTTCAGGCTGTGACGCTGAATTTGGTTGTCTATATTTGTGATTCTGACTTTATGGCCTTTGTAGAACCATTTGTCCTAGATGAAGTCCCTGCAGTTAAAATTGGAAATGCAAAAGAACTTCTATCGCCATCGTCTTCTGACAAAATGAGTATTCAGCTCTTCGACAACTGATGCATTTACTTGATCTTCTTGACTGTCTTGTAAACTTGGATTCACGGGTCCACTGCTTGTTTCCGGATTGACACTTAACTCACTCAGAATGTGCATCTTATCCTCCTCGCAAAACTTTAGGTGTTAGGAGCTTCATTCGGGTCAAATTTCTTGTCTGATTCATCTGAGTCACTGGTTTTTCCTGTTTTATCCAATTCAGGAATCGTTTCTACCTTATTGGTATTACATCTTGGATTTTGTTCTCACGAGATGGAGACGGCTCTATAGAATATCCTAGATCTAGATCTCTCGATCTCCAAACCATACTACCTTGGTTGCGAAAACTCATGCCTCCCATATTAATGCTAAATAAAGACTCATTTGAAGCCATGCCCCATCATGTATTATGCGATTCATTTCTAGCAAAAACAGATGATGGTATTCTATATTGTTCTGACGTTGGACGCTCCATAACCAGTATTTAAGGGCTTTCAATATTACCCGTATTAGCATTTTCACCATTTTCGCTATCTAAGTCTTGGAAGGGGTCTTATAACGTAAAATCGCCTGATGATGTAGAGGAAGAAGTTGAGGCTTTGTCTTTATTGAAATCAGTAGGAGAATGTACTACCAACTCACTAAACTCTCCATTACTTGCACTTGAAGGCTCTGACACCAATCCTTACCGGGAACAGAAAATAATAATTTTGGAACCCATTCTTCTGATCTAACAAGGTATAGCTGAAATTAAATAAAGACTGTAATTTACCTTGATCTTGTGGGTCAAAACAGGTCCTGCAGTGAAATCTCAGAAGAAATGTGGAGCTGCCATGTGTGGTCCTATTAGGCTCACCACATTTGCTCTCATTTGTGGCGCAACTTCTGTCTCTGATTCACCTATAATATGAATGAGATAACAGGTTTAGTGGAAAGGCAATTAAGTACATACCTATGTGGCAGGCTATATGTGCAGCTAATGTTTATCGGAGTTTAACTGTCTAGAAGGTATATTACAAATCCGTAAAAAACATGATTCACCACTGTCAAGTAAAAACTCTCGAAAAGGCTGAACCATAAACGTTATGAGAAATAAAAACAAATCTAAAGATATGTGAAACATCTTACATCTGTAGTTTACATTGGTCTTTAAAAAAGTAGTGTCTTGCCATGACTCTCTGATTTGATGACTAAGTCTGCAATTTAAGTGAAGCAGGCTAACCTATGTGTACGGGAGTTAGAATAAAATAGCAGTGGGTCACTTACGTTTGCGTGATGTTGATGGTGTGGTTGTTGCTCCACAGTCAGTTGTGGAACTCCCAGCTTCTGAATCGTACAGGTCTGCAATTATCGGAGCATAAAAGGATCGGTAACATGTCGACCGAAAACATTTTTAAGCTCACTGAAGATGAAGTTCTTAAAGTTACACGACTGCAAAATCTCACTTGTATTAAATAAATAAAAATAAAAATAACAACTGCAACAAATGAACAAATTAGTGTGTTCTTGTCATATACCCATTGGGAGGACTGTGATACAAAAAGGGTGTTTATAAGTGGCAATGGAGTGTGACGATGGGGCCTGTTCCTGAAGATAGGGATGATTGGCGTAGAACGTTTGTTGTCCTCCGTAAAAAACATGCAAATGAAGATGGTAAACTGATTGACCTACATAAACAGATAGCATACTCGATTCAGAACCTGTGATCATTCTCATGCTATAACATAAGACCAAGAAACTCTCCTGCTAGTATCCGACCCGGGCCCGGAGTTATTAAATTCAGCATAATATGAAGTATTTAGCGCAAAATCACCGCACCATATTGACCACCCCGCAGAGTAATCGCCGTATCCATATAAGGCGCATATAAACCGTCCTCGAGTATTCCTTCCACGGTCGACCCAAATAGGTCACAGTGTTCCCATTGCTCGCTGCCAAATCATCAGTTGCCAGAATATTACATTTTTGAATCGAGGTACCGGTGTTCTGCCCTGGGTCAGTTATGCCTTGTGTTGTTATAGCATTCAACTGATTGGACATCGGTAATTGTGGGTATATATTACAGTTTTGGAAAACGGCTGCTGCGTTTCCAAAGATGAAGTCTACTGTACCATAAATGTCACATTCGCGGTAGAATTGACGTAGGGAGTGTGTGTATAATGTGTCTTGGTAGCCTTCATACTACAGCTGTAGAATGTTGATAAATCTGCACCGTTGCGTAGGGCTACAACTTGGTGTTTTATTGACCCGGTTGTGTTTCTTATCGTTATGTTGACTGCCACGAAGTTAGGTGATACCTCGACTGCAAAGATTTCAAGTGTCAGTCAAAAGTTGTCTAAATAGTATGTTGCTATTTTTGGTAAGTTTAAAATTACGTAGGCTAAAACTTACTGAATGTTGCGGAATTGAACGTAGTACAACCATCAACGACGCTATGATTACCAGTGATCACAGTCTGATTAATACCATCTCCAATCAGCATCAAATACTTCTTGTTCTTAGGAATATTAACATACTCATCATAAACACCAAGAAATACATACACCACAAAATAACCAAATTGAAGCACCAATTATTAGAGCAAAGTTAACCGCATCAGTAATAGTAGTAAAGTTCCCCGAACCATCTTGACGTACCACCACAACATTACTAATCACCACTTGTTGCCCCGCGCCATTTGATTGAAGAAGTTTTCTTCTTCCAGCTGTTTCCATGACGGATTTAGACTTTTCGGACATTTTAAATATTATCATTTTCAATAGGTGCAACCACGCCGTTTTTAGATGTCCATGAAGCAGCATTTGCTTTTAGACCATCTATGCATGTTTCCGTGTTGGTTAAAATGGGCTTAAGCATTGTTTGCATCTCTTCTGATTTCATATCATATAATGGTGTTTGTGTAGTGTTTATGGAGTTGTAAGTGGATGTAAGAAAGTCAAGGTTAACTCGGGCCAAGTATTGACAATGTGTCGGCTAAAATCTGATAAAATCATAATAAAATGACATGCAAAATCACTGTAAAAATACTTAAAAGAAGCAGCACTTATATCTATAAACATGTTGTAGGCCATATGTAGTCATATGAAACAGCAGAAAAACTAAAAACTAATATGCAAAACAGAAAAATTCCTTGTTACTGCAAAAAATATATTGCAAGTGTGCATCAGGATAGTAGATAATTAAATCTACTGGTGACAGAAAAGGTTCATCATAAAGCAACTTAAAACCTTATATGAACTCCTATATATTCAAATAATTTAAATTCTTAATATGTCGGTTCTAACAGAACTTATTGTCTTGGACCAAATTATTAATTTTGTGAATGATATGTCTTTAGAGCAAAACGTGATATATAAGTGATAGCTTAACCAAACAGATTATAATAATATGTGTTTACTACCTGTTAAAGCAAAAAGATATTATTGTACTATATTATACACATACCTGCAATCTAAAGCTATGTGTCAAGTTTTGTATGCTTGAAATTGACTTGGCTATGCAAAACTCCAGCTCGTGGTTGCTTAAAGTTGTATGGCTATTACGGCTAGTGTCACCCTTTCATTGTAAGTTGCATGATCAACTTTCCCCAACAAATTGAATTAAGACCATGTTCATTTGAGTGTCACTGTAACAGAATGTAACACTGAATCAATACCAAATTTATATAATTTATTTACGTTGTAGGAAACATAAGCAAGCATAATAATAAAATATAGTTAAACTTTACAATTTCTATCGAGCCTTCTTTTGGCTTCTATAATTATATTTTGATTCATTAACCTGCTCCATCATCTTCTCTATATGTTATGTTTGTAGCGCAAAGAGCACCAAAAACCTCGAGTTTGTATCAATGCCAGAATTTAACCATGATGAATAATCTAAAAGCCAAAATCAATTATAAAAAAATAAGTTGAAAATTAATAGGCATTATGAGAATCAGAAAGCATATATGTGGTAAATCCCTTGATATCTATTCAAGTTTCTTCATAAGCCATTTTTTTGAGGAATCCTGCTAGTTAACAACAAAACACCATCAATCATCATGCCATAAAATAATAATAGTTCAAATAATAATTACGTGTTTAGCATTCATATGGTTGTGGAAACAAATTAGGGTTTTGAAGAATGGATGAAACTCAAAACATCACATAAATTAGGGTACATGTGTAATACGTATGTGTATTATAATACGGATTAGGGTTTTTGATATATATATTTTTGGTTGTATTTATTATTGCATTCCAATATAATTATAGGCATTTATAGATTATAATATGCAACATAATTATCAAAATAACTTGTTATCTAAGTGGTAAACACACAAGTTGTTTATCCAAATGACCAAGGTTCAATCCTTGCAAGGCTCCTTTTTATAAATAATTTTCAAAAATAATTATCAATAATCCGAAATTTACAAAAAATTATTAAAAATACGAAATTTATATAAAATCTAATTAAATTAAAAAAATGAGTAATAATTCGAAATTTACAAAAAATTATTAAAAATACGATTTATATAAAATCTAATTAAATTAAAAAAAAATAAGTGCTTAGGTGGATTAAAAAATTGCTTAGTTGGACAACAAATGCTTTGGATTAATAGTTGAATTATTAAATTGCTTAGGTGGACATATAATGCTTAGGTGGCATTGAGGTGGCATTGACATGGCATTGAGGTGGCATTGACATAGCATTGAGGTGGCATTGAGGTGGCATTAATGTCAAATGTCTCGTTATATATAATATAGATATATATATATATATATATATATATATATATATATATATATATATATATATATATATATATATATATATACATTATATATAAGAGGAGGCATGCCACATAAAATGCCACTTGGCATCCCATAATGCTACGTCATATTTCCATGTCATCATTGAATACATGTGGTTTTTTTTTTTTTTTTTTTTTTTAATTGTGGCATTTTTTATTTAAATTTGATTTGATTTTTGTGTTTTTATAATTTTAAATTTCTTTTTAGTTGAAATCCGTTTTTTTTGCTCATAAAATTCGGAATAAATTAAATCTAAAAAAGTGGTTAGAGAGAATCGAACTTGAGGTGTTTGTAACACTAACGAACATGATAACCACTAGACCAACACATTTTTTAGAATATATTTTGCAAGTCCAAATCTATAAACCTATGCAACTAATAATTAACTAATTTAATTTAATGAGATAACTATGAAAATACCTATAACTTAGGAAACTCAATATCTATTCCCTAATTATTTACCGATTCATTCATTATACCATTTTTTTACTCAGAACCCTAATATCAGTTCTACGACTTTTCTCTCTTTTTTTTATATCGTTATCTATATCACCTGCAATATTTTTTTTTCGCCTGCAATATTTGTTTTTCTTCTTCAGTACGTAGGAATCATGCCACATCGTGGATCAGCTTGCAATGGAGTGCATGTATTAAACTTCATAAACCATCATATGTAATGTGTTTAGATATTTGTAGCCTTTCTTTATGCCATATTTGTTTTGAATATCAGTTTTTATGTAGGTATAAATCAGATTACCTGCAAATACTCCTGGTATTCCCTACTTCGAACTGTTCAACAGTTTATGATATTGTTGTGTAACTTTAGTGCATATTATGTGTGTTTTGTACCATATTTGTTTTATATTTGTTTTGAATATCAGTTTTTATGTAGGTATTAATCACTGCTATCCATCAATATTTGCTTTTTCTTCTTGATTAGGAATGATGCCACATCGTGGATCAGCTTTCAATGGAGTGCATGTATTAAACTTCTTAAACCAAGATGGGTAACGTGGTTAAAAATTTGTAACCTTTCTTTGTGCCATATTTGTTTTGAATATTAGTTCTTTATGAAGATATTAATCAGATTACATATAAATACTCCTGGTATTCCCTACTTCCTCACTTCTGTCTCCAATATATTCCCGCATACAATTGTGGTATGAGTTTTCATCGGTTGATAACATGGGTAAGGTAATACTAATAGTGATCATGGTATTAATGGTAAACATCTATGCAGCGGTGCAACTCTTCCTACAAATACTCCTTGTAATCCATGCATCTTTGATCCAGTTATACTAATAAAATAAAGTTGCAACTTGACTTATAAATTTATTTGCATAATATCATTGATATAGTTTACATTGTTTATATTAATTATTAAATCATGTAAATTAAATTGTTTGTTTTGACATATATTTTTTTTATTATTCTCATGGATGCAGTTTGAGAGAGATTTTGGTTCACTGGAAGATGTTGATTATGCTTCAGAGAAGGTACCTTTCTATTGTTTAGGAAACCATAATATTGTATGCTAAAAGTGATCTCTTGAAATTAATACATTAAAAAAAAAAGGCTGCAACGGAGAGTATGTAGAAGCTGATGATAAGAATATACCATGTTACCACTTATCAATGAAGTAAACAAAGTAAATCTGATTGAATTCATAACTTTATGTTCATCATCAGTATTTTTTCCGAATGTTATTCGCCTAACTCGCTTATGGTTTGTCATATGTTTATCGTAAGCGTGTAAGATGTAACGAAGAAGAAGGTTTGCGATTTGTGATGACTTTTATGTAAATTTGAGGTTTTTGTAGGTGATTGGAATGACTTTATTGTGAATTAGTTTGAATTATTAGATTTTTGTTTTATTTATAACTCACTAATGATTTATCATGTGTTTATCGTCAATATGTAAGATGCAACGAAGAATAATAGTTGCGATTAGTGATTAGTTTTAGGTTTTATTTGAGGTTTTATTATAAGAAGAGTGGAGAAGAGCTGATTGGTCTAAAGGGTGTGGAGAAAAGCACTGTGTTGGTGGAGACGGTTCGTGAAACAAAAGGGTGTGAAGGTGCCAGATACACAGAAGACTTGGTTTAATGTTAATATGAACCTTGAAGAATGTGACAAAGCATGCTTAAGGAACTGCAATTGTACAACTTATACTAATTCAGATGTTAGATCAGGAGGAAGTGGATGTTTGATTTGGTTGATAGCCAGTAGGGTTGACCCGCAAACAGCTTTTCATTTTCAAAAAATTTACTTAATTAGCATGTTGATTATTATTAGAATAAATTATTATTAAAAGGATAATCTAAATCTTTGTATATAAAAGTTTTTGAAGGTTGTATGTGTCAAATAAATAAAAAAAGTGGACTATATAAACCCAAATCGATCCGTTCCCATTTAGCTAATCTTTTTTATTTGACCTGTTTGAGATAAAAACAATCCAAATCAACCCATTTGTAACTAAATTGCTTGGAATTGCCATCTATACCACCAACAAGAAAATGAGTAAGTATGAGAATGATCATTTTCTAGCAACAGATTCAGTTGTCTCAAAATTGAGAGTTTACATATTGTCATCACCGGGGCTATAAACTAATATAAGAATTGCATGATTTTCATGGGAAGTTAGAGGATGGGAAATCAATAGCTGTGAAGAGGTTGGTAAAACCCAACTTCTGCGAAAAAGTTTTGTGCCAGGTTATGTTACACGACGGCCGAATTGGTAAGCATATTAACTAGGTTTAATTTGTCAATTAACCATCTTTTTACAATGAAAAATGTGTTATCATTGTTTGTACTACTTCATTTGTGTGGTTCATAGCTTGAACACTTTTTTTTTGCATTTCACACTGTACAAAGTCTGCAATTATGGTTTAACATGGTATTTAAAAAGGCATTCATTGCACAGTGGTGTCTTTTTCTAAGCTGCAATTCTAAGTTTCGTCACAGGAACCAATTTGTTATCTAATTTTTAGGAAACGCTTTGATTTTGTTTTTTTATTAGTACAATGGTTATGTATGGTAACAACACGAGGGGGATTAGGTAATATATTGGCCCAGATTACTTAACATATTAGGCTAAGAATCAGTAAACTGCTCAAGTAATATACCTACAATGTACTTGGGGGATTGCAATCAAGTACTTTAAATATAATGATTTACAATGTCTCATACATGCGATCTTATAAATATTCTGGGTGCAAGAGTTACGAACGACATTTGTGACTTCGTAGGGCCAAAAGCTAAAGGTAAGTCATGAAGCTCGGGTTGATTCTGCAGCTGGTATATCAACAGACAAGAACAACTGGAACTATGTTGTTGCGGCTGGTATTGTCACTGGTCTTGGATCTCTTTGATGGTACCTTAAGTCAAAGAATAAGAGTACTTGGGGGATTGCAATCAGTAAATTATAAATACCCTTGATTCCTCCTTTGTAAAGATATGTTTGTTGGATATTCTATCAGTATCAACAACGCGTAGAACATGTAGAGACGGCAGTGGATATTATGCGCCGGGTACTCCTCTCTTTATGCCTTTTTATTTACTTCAGTTGCAATTTTTGTGTCCTTGATTTTTAGTAAATATATATGATTGTATGTCTTTTTTATTCTAAATTATTCGTGTCATTCTTATTCATCTTTCAAGTCAATTGCATGACTGCAATATTGTTTAATGTAATTAGCCGCAAATAAAAGAAGGTTTGAGAAGTAGCATTAAATGTTTAGTAAATTACGTGTTTTCTGTTTCAACTAATCTTTTGTAAATTTATATGTTATAGACTATCCAAAGGGAAAGGGAAGAAAAACTTGCTAGAACATTGAAATTTTTTATTCACCAATATGTTCAAGGTGATGAAGAAGAATTTTTGCATCATGTTGAGTATGAGGAAGAAGGACTTTCTCAAGCAGGTACCTCATGCCTCCGTTAAGTAACATATTTCTCAGGTCAAGTACTACGGTAATTCTTTTATGCTGGTCAAAATGGGTCAGGTCAGGTTGGGTTGACCCGCAAAAGAATTTGGTGATTGATAGATAGTTGTCTTAAATATAATTACAGAAACTACTTTGTAATAAGTATAACTAAGTCAAAGTTTTTTGTCGATTTCTTATTTTAGGCCGCTCTAGGCTCTAAGCGAATTTTGGCCCGTTTGAGATCAAATGTGACCAAAAGTGATTCATTTGTCTATAAAATGTTTCAATTTGTTGATGATATGTTTTCAACTACCATTCTAACAGCTTTTGGAGCAAATGTTTTGCACACTATCGGATACATGTATGAAAACAGGCTACACAAGAGCTCGGAAAGAAAGCCATTTACCTCGGGGTACCATTTATGGCCGAATGGGTTAGAAACAAAGGACATTTCTGGAAGTCGCAGATTACTGCTGCAAAAGGTAGCTACAATGAACCAAAAAAATGCCCGGATCTACATAATTTGGAACTCAGATTACAATATTGGCCTTGGTTTTTTGTTTTTTTATAACTTCTAGGTGCTTTTCAATTGATGCAACTTCAAGAAGACGCTCGTCGGTCATTTAAAATGGATGGAAGTAGCCCTGTAAACGACGCTGAATCACATCTAAGATCTAACAAGGATACACTCATGAACTCATTATGGAAACTGAATGTAGTTGACATTGAAGTTACCCTTTTACATGTTTGTCAAATGGTGAGTGATTAACTAATCATTTTATGTCTTGTTCTTTGGCATTGACTTAATCGTCAAATTATGGACACTATGATTTGTTTTGTAGGTAGTTCATGATACTAATGCCAGGAAGGAAGAACTAAAAGCTCGTGCAGTAGCGTTGAAACTTTTAGGAAAAATATTTCAGGTGCAATTTCTATGTTGTCTTTACGAATTAATTACACTAAACATGTGATTTTTAGAGCCTGGTTTAATAATGTTGTCTTGTCTCTAGAGAGAAAAGCTATCACAAAGTGTTGAAACATCAAAGAAAAAGACAGTTGCTGATATTACGGACGATACAAGCAGCTCGGATAGTAGTGATGATGAGGATGCACCAAGGACACTCAACTTTCGAGCCCCATTAATCACTCAGGTTTGTTGTTTACCTCTTCTTTGGAACATGATCATCAGTTTAATACAATTTAATGTTTTTTTTTCTTTCACAAATTTGGAGGCTTATGCTCAAGTATATAGTAAAGTTTGTTTCTTTGAAAATGTAACAGGGAATCGGTAGGCTATTCAGGTGCTTCTGTAATCCAGCATACGATGTGGACGATGACGACGAGATTGTTTACAAGAGCAACAAATGATGACCATGAAAGAACCATTCAACGACATTCACTGTTTTTCAGATTGGATATGTAAAGCTCAAACAGAAAGTAAATGATGCAAACATCCTGGATACAGAGGTGAAACCTGTCTATCAAAACTGGATTATGTGTGTAATTTTCTGCAGAATCTTCCTCATACATATTGAACATATGAAGCTTGGTTTATACATTTTCTTCATCTAGAAAGAATGTTTTGTGATCCCTGTTTGGTATTTCTAAGATCCATCAAGTATGCACCATGTTGAATAAAAATGATTTTGCGCGAAAGAGGAGGCTGGAACCCGCTTTTTCAAAATCGCAGTATATGATATACATTTGAAGATGTCGAAGTGCAAACCCACGCAACCCGTTTGCATTCCCCATTTAGCCCATTTAGTAAAACCTCAGATCACCTTTTTACATACAAATGAATCGAAAAAGCAGAATATTTCACTCGCGTATACGTTTTTGGAACCATGGCCAACACTTAAACATAAAGGAAAAGTTCACATTTCCGTTGAAACATCAATGTCCATATGTTAACAAGTACGAAAGACGTTTAAAACAGTCGCAAACACAAGGAACTATATACACGATTGTACCCAAAAACAACAAGGAACAAACCACTTCAAGTACTCAACCACTGATCCACCCACCTTTTGAACCCTCAATACGCATGATGAGCAAGTGCATTGACTGGACGATGTGCTTGAAAAGCACAGGCACAATGCACCGAAGTCAAATTCAAGCAACCACTTATTATAAGGGAATGCCTACCCGGGCAAGTATGAAGTGCAGGAAAACATCACATAGTGCCTGAACTGCAGGAGGTGTTAGAGCGTGCATTGATTGATGTTGAGGTTCATTAGCCCTTCCTCTTTGACCCTACTGCTTTTAGCCGAATCCCACACTTGGTACAGATAAGTGAAAATGCGCTTATTTCATATCTTTATTAGTTGCCTTGAAAAACATTTCTTCAGGAAAACGGTAAAAGCCGTTTGATTAAATTTTGAGCCTCACATATATCTTATTATATGTGGATCCATGTAAGTGTTTTAAGAGGGAGTTTGGGATTGCTTACTTTTAGATAAACAAATTGATTGTGCTGCTTATCTACTTATTTTGGGTTAGATTCTAATAAGCAGGTTCGTTTCAGCTAATTTCAAAACGCTAATTTGAGATGACATCCAATTACCTTTCGACTCTCATATGTAACTAAACCTTTTGATAACATGGAACCCATTGGATTTTACTGTTATCTTTTTTTTAAGATAAGAAACCTATAGATGATCTCTCTTCTAGCAGATCAAATGACTTAATTTCACTAATTGGTGGTTGTGGACCTCAACCTACTAATATCATATCCTGTATATAGTGAGGACCTTGAACAGACTATACTGTCCGAATATAGTCAAAAAAAGTTCAAGATTGCAGCCACCACTTTCTAATTGGAATGTTTCTGGTCCAGAAAACATGGATGCTCGAGCCATTGATAATACTGGAACCAATCACTTGCTTTCATTTTTACAGAAAGGAATAGGACCCTCCATCGAAGATACCTCTAATACAAGTATCGGGTTGGTTGGGGACCGTCCTACATCAAAAAAGCCAAAAGATCCTAATCAACAAGCGAGTTCGGGTCAGAATCTTTCACTTAAAGCACTTTTTGGGCTGTGAACGGAGGAAGTGACCTTTATGTATCAGTTACTATGTCGTCGATTGAGGTTGGGACAGTTGGCGATGGGACTCAGTTCGCATCACAGTCCGCCTATTTGAACCTGTTGGGTGAAAGGGAGCTAATAAAAATTCACTAGGGTAAAATGCAAGACAATTGGCTAAAGTAGTTGCAGGTGTGTTTTAGAAGGTGAGTTATCTTTAGGTATATTTTGTCTCAGTTTTCGTTACCTGGGGTAACTTTTTGCTCCTTGAATTTTATATTAATTTGGTAAGAAATTGTGTTTTGTAGGAAAGTATCAGTGGCTGGTGTCAATTTAGATAGATCAATGGAAATAAGGTTAATTTATGGAGTGGCTTTCAAAAGTTCATGGTTTGGGAAATGGGGATATAAATTTGGGGCTGGAAGTTTCGGTGTAACAGAGGATAAATACCGGGGAGTTGTGCGGTTTCTAGCCGGATTAGACCTTGATATGATCATTGATGACTTCAAAAGTGCTTCCCATGGAAGGAAAATTGAACGAATAATCTGTAAATATCCCCATTTAATTGAATCGATATTGAGTTCCATGAGTGATCTTATAAGGAGTTTGATTGAGCTTACGAAGACAGGAGAGACTAAGAGGCAAAATTTATTATCAGCTAGAAAGTTATAGAAGTATGTGCATCCTACATTTGTTGAAGGTCAAAATCCGATACGTCTGGAAGAATTTTTATGTTATCTTATGGATGAAGATTGTAGTTGGCCTCAAAGGAGAGTCGAATACTCGCTTGAAATGATTGTGCAGATATTAAAACAGAAGAATGCTACAATGTCAATAAACGCATTAAGGGAGAGTGCTAAACAGTTTATTGGGGATGCGGGGTTGCTTGATTTTGTGTTGAAATATATCAATGTTTTGAGGTTTTAGAATTACATTATTCAATGAGTACTCAACTCGTGCACTCAGTTGGTCGAGTTTGAGATTTTTAAGGTAGCAGATGATTCTAAGAATATTAAATCTGTGTCATCATTATTGAAATTGGAGGCGACATGGCCTAAGGAGAGGCTCGAGAAGACTGCTCAAGTGATTGCAAATATTTTGAAAGAGCACAAGATTGGGAATAGTGGAAAAAATAAAGCAACGTCACGCAGATATTTGAGGGATATGGCTAACAAGTATATCGGGAACACATGTTTAAAAGATTTCATGTTGAAATTGATCAATAATTTGAAGATTGGGAACCATATCGTTACACGTACAAAAAACCCATTAACCCGTTTGATAGAATTTAACATTCAAGACCATAAAGTTGAAGACTTTAGTCTTGAAAAAGAGGGAGATCCTAAGAAAGAAATGTTATTTATTTATAGGAATGTTCTACTAGGTTACCCGTGGTGGAGCTCAATGACTCGAGCAGTAAATATTTTGTGAAAGAATGGGATTTTGGTGTAGGAACCAAGGAGATAATGTTACTGACATGTCGGGTTTTACCGAGTTTCGATGAGCTGGAAACTGAGTTGACTCGTCCACTGCCACTTGGCGAGGTGGTAATGGTGACACCGTGGATGACAATTGGCCAACTGAGAGAGAAGGCGCATACATATTTTACTATAGCGTTTCTCAACCTACGTTGTTTATTCTTTTTTTCTTAAACATGGATGCTCTAACTTATGTTACAATGTGGTGGAATGCCTTTTGTGGCCGCCATACATATATTCATCCTCAAGACTTAATGAGATAATAGAGTTGTTGTATTGACATACTTAGTCATAATATGTATAGATAAACAGGTAGTTTGCTGCCTCTTAATTTTGAGAAATACATGATTCGCTATTCTTTTAGTGTTTACTTATTATAGCTTATTATATTGATTAGAAACTTCAACTTCTTTTCATGAAACTTAGTCTGGTTCATGTTGTATGATTTTGGAACAAAACTGGGTAAAAATATCTAGAAATGTAGAAATGCTTGGCGCATGATTATTTAAATGTGTATCTATGTTATTATAAGCATGCACATATATACTGTTATGATTCAATATGAACAATAATTAACTTGGATGGTATATAATCATTTGTTCTGTATGTTTTAGTAGTTTGTTTCTGACCATTAACTTGATTTTGAGTTAAACAAGTCGAGTAGGGCACTGTTGAAAAAGAGATGCATTTTATTTTGAATTTCTATTAAATTTTAGACTTTTTAGGCTTTGATTATTGAATCTTAATGATTTAAAGCTGCTCTAAAGTGTTCTGCTTGGATGTAATTGTTATTTATATGTACTCCCAGGCCTATGAAAAGAAAGGGTACATTTTAAAATAACCCATTGAGATTAGTATTCGTTTTCTTCCAAAATTTTATTTAATTTGGGTGATTATTAAGTAAAATGATCTATTGCCATATAAAGGTTTTATTTTTTTTAGATTGAACTGTCATGAGATTTTTAATATAATGTCATATAAAGGTTTTATTTTTACGTGGTTCTTTGTTGTAAATAAAGCTTTTTGTAATTTCTACACTTTTTGATTGATTCTTCTCTTTATTTCTAAATTAGAGTCCATTTTAGAATGTCATATCCAGTATTATATTAGATTAGTAAATGTGGTTAAAGTAATGAACATGTTTAATGCTCATTGAGGATTCATTGTTCTTGCTCAAGTTATGCTTCTATAGGTGTTATGTTTGTAGTAGCGATGCACTAATGTGTTCATTGATGCATTAGCGCATCGATGAACTTAAGTTTAGTGCATTAGTGTACTAAACTTACGTTCATCGTTTGTTTTTTTGTTTAGTGCATCAGTGTATCTTTAATGCATCGTTAACTTACGTTTTTTAATGATATTTATAAGAATTTTTTATACATAATTTGGATTTCTATAGATATGCATAATACTATTTAATAGAGTGTGGTGATGAATTTAAGCAATTTCTATAGATATGCATCAGTGCATGAATTCAGTAAGAGAACTCCACGGTCTTACAATAAACTTTTCCAAACATTAGTTGTTTAGAATTATAATTATGCAGGTTAACTCTTAACAAAGAGTATAAATATCTCAACTTTCGGATGATGTTACTGATGATGCAGGCCAGGGGGTTTGCAAGGCTGCTTTTTGGAAAAGACATCGAGCTTCTTCAAACTAAAACCAAAACTGTTGCTCGCAAATGTTGTTCAAGTTTATGTTCTTCCATCTCTGTGCTAAAACATAAAATCCAATAAGCTACCACCTTTAGGCACTGCAAATTGAGGTGACGCAATTCAACGCATTTGATCTTGCCTCCAAAACATCAGGGAACTGGAACGCAAGTTGGCTGATGTATGTCTGTTATTTAAATGGACATTATATTTAATGGTGGAATCAGTTAAACTATCCGAGCAAGGTGACTCGAATCGACCCATTCCTAAATAAAAGAATTGACATTATATATGGAGGATATATAATACATCCCTGATTTGAGAGAACAACAGAAGTAAGAAAAAAGTTGAACAATCAATGGCACGTGTTGTTATGCTAAAATATATAGGTGCTTCTATACTAATAATTTCTTTTTAGTATATATTTGTTCTACTAAAACCTAAAAATAAAAATCACAAGTCATACCCGTCCATCGGACGGGTTTTGACATTAAGTATATATATATATATATATATATATATATATATATATATATATATATATATATATATATATATATATATATATATATATATATATATATTCGAATATTATAATTATATTCTTTAAAGTAACCCATATGATTTATTGAATATTTATTTTACTTTATCTTTATAAGTAATCTTTTACTTGTATCGTCCATCTATGTGAGACAAAATTAACAAACGTTATTTTTGAGAACTAAATTTTCTTAGTATAATGTAAGTGATTTTTAAAAGTCGCTATTGTGTTATTATTTAATGATAACTTATGACTACGGGCTATTGTCAACTAATTTTATCTCATACATTTACAATATATCTAATAACAACTCATTATTGTCATCACATCACGTGGATAATCTACAATTTTTATATGAAAATTTTTGTTATTGCATAACAATATTCAAAATTAAAATTATCGTCGTCCGTATATCTATTGTATTGTAAAATATAAATCTAAAAAAATTTCGCTGAATATTTTAATTGTATGGCGCCCGCCGCTGTAACGCGCGAGTACCCTGCTAGTACATGTTTAAGTAAACTTAACAACTAAATATTTCAAGACTATATAATTGTTTTATGACTCATAAGAACATAAAAGATCAAGATAAACTCACAGAAACTCTCTCTTTTCCTTCATTTGGTCGTTCACTTCACAATCCCTAGCACCACGATTCTTTAATCTTCAAACAACAAGTTATATATCAAAGTTCAAGGCCTAGTTATTCTCTACATAGTTCTAGTGTTCTTTTGGTGATTCTATGGTTGAATTATGAGCTACACAAGGGTGCTAGGGCTGAATTCATAAGGTGTCTAACAAGGTTAGATCAAGCCTAGCAAGTAACAGCAAGATGGATAAAAGTTTGGAAGCTAGGGACTTTTGTTGAAAGGGTTTAGAATTTAGTGTTGTTGTTCATGGTTCTAGTTAAATTTCATCACAAGGATTGTAAGCAAACTCCTATTCTTACCTTTGATTTCAGTAAATACTAGTATTTCATGTATGTAATATATTTTAGATGCTTATTATGGTTGATGTGCTTGAATAATTGAACTAAAACACTAGAAATCGTCGATAGGACTAGTTTTGCAAAATAGAAACTGAACAAGGGCTGTAAACGTAGTTAATGGGAAATATTCATGAACTAAGAAACTTAGGTAATAATATAGGATTATATATCAATGTCTTGTGGTCGTTTCTCCGGGTGGCTCATGCCGTAACTCATCCCGATGAATAAACTAGAGCCAAAACGGCAAAACGTGTCCAAAACTAAGTAACATATTTTAAACGGCTAAAAATCATACAAATTGCATATAACCCCTTCTTGGTCAAAGAATAAAAGTTTTAGCTAAAACCCTAACTTGAACGTGGCCACTGGCCGTGCATCAAACGGAGTTGTAGAACTCGACTTATGGCCATTTCCGCGAGACAGTTAGCTGCTGAATGAAACAACTCATACATCTAAGGGTAAATTAGTGATTTCACTTTAGTTAAGTAACTTTAGGGGCAGTGATCTGTTTAGCACATTCAATTACATTTCCAATGACGTAAAAACCGAGTCGTGATCATTTACGGTTTAGAAATAACGAGTAGATTTAGACGGGAAAACTTAAATATATGAAACGTAAACACTTGTTCGACTTTATAAACGTTAAGTATCCAAGCATAATTGATGTAATAACTATATAAGGCATGTTTATACATTGAAATCGATATTTTAGAACCTAAGACAACATCATATTCTAGGTTGCGCGTAGAGGTTTTCCCGACTTATACATCGTTTCCGTTATACGATTTGATATCATTAGTTCACGGTGAGTTTTCATAGCCCCTACTTTTATACATTTTGAATTACTTTTGAGGGAGATACATGCTCAACTAGTTTCTTTTACTTTTATAAATACTCAAAACATTATACTTGATTGTATTATACTTGACTGCATTATACTTGATTGCATTATACATGATTGCATTGTACTTGATTGCGTTATACATGATTGTGTTTAACTTATTTGCGTTATTCTTGAGTGCGTTATACTTAATTGCGTTATTCAACTTAGTGGCTCCAAATTAAGTTGTTGGATGACCATTAATCTTTGGGAATAGACTCCCAATACGTGCAATTCAGTGGCTCCAAATTAAGTTATTGGATGACCATTAATTTAGTGGTTCCAAATTAAGTTGTTGGAATGCTATTAAGTTAGATACATCCTAAATTAAGTTGTTGGAAGACCCTTGTAGTAACATGCAATTCTGTGGCTCCAAATTAAGTTGTTGGATGACCATTAATTTAGTGGCTCCAAATTAAGTTGTTGGAAGGCTATTAAATTAGATACATCCCAAATTAAGTTGTTGGAAGACCCTTGTGGTGACATTTATACTTTTTACTACTATGAGACATGCATACATGATTGACATACTATATTTTAGCAGTGGGTTGTAAACACACAGGTTGCAAGTTTTGTATGGGTGAAACTTGGAACTGAGTGGATTTACAATGCCTTTGTTGTGTGAACATTCTTTAAAGCCTTATATGTTAAACAAACTCTATGAACTCACCAACCATTGTGTTGACACTTTTTAGCATGTTTATCTCAGGTCATAAGGCGATAGCTAGAGTTTGAAGCATAGAGTCGCACGACATATTTTGAAGACTTACGCTTTTATCATTTACCATTCGAAACATTTTGTAAACATTTATATATTATACTTTGGAACCTCATTGTTTGTAACTCTGATTTCATTAATCGAATGGTAACTTTTCAAAACGTCACACTTAGAGGTCATTTTCTATAACTTGTACTTTGTATTATGAAGTAGCATCCCAGCGACATAATCTTCCGTTGCGGTATTTTGGGGGTGTTACATTGATGAACCGAAGCCTCAACCAAAAACCTTACCCAATTTTTCATCTTTAGATGTGAATTTAGGAATTGAATTAGGCCCCAATTCACCCATCAAACCATGTAGTATGGGTAATGTTAAGATAAAGGTAGTAAACTCTAAGCCATGTAGAGTGGAAGCTAATATAGGAGTAACCCATGACCTTACACACTTACATCACCCATTCATGGTTGATAACAAGAAACATTGTGTTAAACCGGTTTATTAGGTCAAGATGGATCCTTAACTAAGAATCTCTTGAAGTTGATAGAAGATGATCCATTTATAGGAGAAATACTTGATTCACCCGCTACACCAATAGAATTAGGTAAGGTTACAATAAAAGAAGTACACCCATTTGAGCATAAGTATCACTCATCACCCTCTCCTCACGTGGCAAATTTACACCCTAAGGGTGTGTATCACTACTATCACCTGCACTTAAGCTTAAGTGTAGGGAAACTTCCCATTTATCCGTTAAATAAGGGTAGAGTCAAGCTCGTGACTCAAACAAAAAAAGCGTTTCTTGGGAGGCAACCCATGTTTATTTGTTTGCATGTTTGTTTTTCATTTTTATTTGTATGTTTTATATATCTTTTTCATTATTGGTTGATTCTCATGTTTATATTACTTTGTGAAAATGATTTATTTTGTTTTTAACTTCGTTTTAATTGCATATAAAGGTATTTTACAAAAAGATAATTGTAGGAAAGATCACATATGTTTTTAAGAACATGAACATGAAGATTAACAATAATTGAAATTGTATATATTTTTGTATTTGTTAGAGTCAAATGCTTGTATCGAGTCATAATGGATGTTTTGCAGAAATTTTTCCAGGTTTGAATGAGGTAATTCTTCTAGAATTTTTCAGAAAAACGCATCAGACCACTTTTTGTTATGACAACCTGACGACGTCTGGCAATGTAGAAACATACTATCAAATTTGTTTTCTGTGTAACTTGTAATTTTTGGAAATTCCCAATTCTTAATTTTCCAGAAAAAAAATTGCAAACATTCATTCCACAAGCATTATATCTTACTTGATTTATAGTTTAGTTTTGTTTCATATATAGTTTTACCGTCGATTTTACGCGAGGTTTCGTATTGTTTTCTTATAAGTGTGCAGGTTATATTGGACAAGAAGAAGAAATACATATTGGAAGCAACACTTAGTACTTATTCATTCTTCTTTGAGGAGGATTTAACCGCAATTTCATACATATCCTACCGAGCTAATTAGGGGAGTACTAGTTTCTTTCTCTTTTAACTTACCTTCCTTTTTCATAACTTTGATACTTTTGGGGAATATTGGGGACAATGTTCAGTTTAAGTGTAGGGAGGGAGAATAAAACGGGAACTTATAAACTATTCACTCATTTAATTTATGTCTTGTCCTTGGTAAATTGTGTAATAAACCATGAGAAATATTTGTTAGGGCAATTTTAGCACCAAATTTTTTTTATGGCATTTACGAGTTAAACTTTAGTCTTAATAAAGCGTCTTATGGATAGGAATTATATGACTAGCACAAAAACCGTTTACCACTCAAATTCCACCCAAAAAATATGAGGTTCGCCCCTAAATCTTTAGGAATTAAATCATTCATCTTTAATGCTTAGTGAGTACCGATAATATAATAGATTCTAGAACTTGTTTTGTGATGCATTTTGAGATCGCCAGCGAGACTACATTCGTGTAGTTAGGATTAACTAAATGATAAAAGGCATTAGGATAACCCTTGTTTTAAATCTGTAATATAATTGCTTCTTTTACATCGGTTGAGTAACTTTCCCCACACCCTTGCGATGTGCTCATCTTTAGTACACGATACCCCTAGTTAACCCCTCAGAGCCTATCCTTTTCGCGGTTCTCGTGATGTTTCGGTTTTCTGGAATATCAATAGAGCATTGTTTACAATCCACCCCAAATGTTACAACCAAATCGCCTTAGCCTACCTTGTATACACTAATCTTTAGTGCCTTATTGTTATCATTATTAAACCCTTAGTTCAATTATCCAGTTACTTACATGGTTGCTAAGTCGAGTCATGTCTTTTGTATACAGTTTTGGGACGATTGGGACTCATGGGTTAAAGTAATCGTTTACGGAGTAACGGGAAAGAACGATAAATTCAAATTCCCTTTGTTTACGTAATTAAATACTCCAAGTGTTTTGATCTTTTCAAATCAGGTCAACTAGCGTTAGTTAAATAAAAACTCAGGTTTAGGGATGCTCCTATAAATCCCTTTATTTTGATGTTATCATAGAGGATGGTAGAGTAAAAAGGTCTTAAAAAATGAAAAAAAAAAAATAATAATAATATACGGGCTACCATCCTAGATCAAGCCTATGGTAATCTATGTACTATGCCAGGTAATGAGTGTTTATATTTCATTTCCATTCATATTATATTTCATATAAATCCGAGAGATGAGAGAATCCAAACATCAATTGTGAGGTGCTAGTGTATAATTTTTGTGCTTGTTATGACTATTGTGGCGCTTGTACTTGTTGTAAACTATTTTAAACCATTTATTCATGCCCCACAACTTATAAATTGATTGGCCAAAAGCACATTTGCTTGAGGACAAGCAAATTCCATGTGTAGGGATATTTGATAAAGATTTAAAACATACATTTTTAGGGGGTCATTTAAGCCCTAAATCGACACATTTCATATTCGTTACTACTTAAAATCGTTCCTTTTACATTTTAGGTCTTTTGGAATCAAAATGCTAGAATGAAGCATATTTGGACGAAAATGAGCAAAAACATGAAGAAAATGGGAAAGTCAAGATCAAAGACCATTCAGTGCACCTGAAGGCGTCCCAATCAAAGGGCGATGCCGCCCGTCATAAAGAAATCTGATCAAATTACAAGTGACGGCTCAGAACAAATTCTGGTTCTACAACCTGACGGCGTCACGCCTAAACTCTGAAAGGCGTCTCCTTCATTTTCCACACCAGACGCCTAAGAACCAATCTCAAACGACGTCCTTCATGAAGACTGACGGCGTCATACATATCAACTAACGCTGTCCCAACGATGACTTGGCCCAAACGAAACCCTAAAGACGGCGACCTGACAACGTCACTAGCAAAAGGTGACGATGCCGCATTTGTAAATCTATATATAGAATTCGATTTTTCTGTATTTTAAGAGGTAGAACTTTGGAGAGCAAACCCTAATTCAGTTGTAGTCCGACTTGGACAGGATCTAAGGGTTTCATACCCTTCTTTACATCATAAGATAAGTTTGTTAATCCATATTATCATTATGTCTACCCCATGTTCAATTGTATGTGTGTATGCTTGCTTGTTTACCATGAGTAGCTAAATTATCCTTGTGTTTGCTTAGATCTATGAAACCTAGTTGTTAATTATTGTTAGGTTGTCTCTTGTCTTAATTGGTAGACGCTAGAGTAAGGAAAACTAGCTTATTCTTTAATTGTTGCGAGCTTGAACGTCCTAAATAGCAAAAAGCTTAGGAGTGCACCTAGGCCATTTGTTGTGTTTATTGCGTGACTTGTAGCTTGTTGATAGTAGAGTATTCGGGGGAGATACCTAGGTACTTGCCGATCCCGGATAGTCTAGAGGAGAGTTACGATTCATAGAACCAGGGAATTAGGCACCCCTATGACCAAACGGAGTACAACGCACCAATTAAGATAAGGATGTGACAATTCAACCGACCATCAAGAGATAACTAGGGAGTAAGAACATATAAGTAAACATATTTTTAATCATCATACGAGCACATCTACAATTAGCATAATCTATCATTAGTTAATTAGTAGTTATTAAAAGTAGTTAAAATCGGTAGAAGCACCACCTCCCATTCATATATCCCGAGATATTTACCTTGATTTCAAAAACATAAAAAGACTAAAAAGAATCTCCCTCAACCTCACCTTCTCATCATACATCTCTTTCTAGAATCTATATTCCCTTAGAGAACGAATCAATCACTTGGGCTTATCCCATACTACACTACAACGATTAGGTACACTGCCTAGAGGGTTGAAAAACTTGCTCGTAGAAAAGGAAGTCTTTTCGACCCCGAACCTGCTATCAGTGTGTCAAATTCGATTGTTGTAGATGCATCTTCTGTTGGTGGTGGTGGTTGATGGTTTTGAGCGGGTGCAGCGGAATGTTGGTTTGAAGCATTTGTCGAAGGTCCACCATAGTATTCATCGAACATTAACTCAAAGAAATTCTCTCATTCTTGTTCTGAAGGTTTGTCAAAAGAAGTTGATGGAGGGCTTTGAGGTACGAGTCATGAACTGATGTGTCCAGAAGTCTGCGGGTTTGGTGTGGGTCCTAATATGTTTTGATTAGAAGCCATTGGGTTAAGCACGAGTTTTAAAGCGAGTCTCTCAGAAGCCATTTGTGAAATCTCGTCAAACTTCACATTCATCGTCTCCATTATCTTCATATTTCTTTATATTATACACCCGTAATGCCCTTGAGTTTTCAGAGTATCCAATGGAGATTCCAATATCACCCTAAGCTTTCAGTTTCCCTATATATTCTCTGTCATTCTTCGGATAGCATAAAGCGCCACACGTGAAGGTAATAGATATCAGGTTTTCTGTTGTTCACTAGTTCATATGGGGTTTTATTGAATCGTGGATGTACGAGGGATCGATTCTGAGTAAAACAAGCAGTGGCTTAATGGGCATGTCCATTGAAGTCTACATAATATTGTGTACGCTGTTTATTCATTTTGAGTTATAATACAAATTCACCATTTCAGAGAAAAAACACATATCACATGGTTTGTTGTGAGCATCACCCAAGTTTGTGATTCATAATCATATATTTAATCCGAACAACACAACCATCCCAACTCGATATCAATCACGTTTTACATTACATACGTAAACTGAGCACTAATGATCTCTTGCGTGGAATCCACCTCGAAAGGGTGTTGCCGATGAAGGAGGCGATCAAAGCTAAATGTAATTTATAAATAAAAGTTTAATTTAGTTTCTAACTAAATTTGTTAACAAAATGAGTTTGGAGGTGAAGAAAGTAATAATCGTTGAAGCTGAAAGAGAGGAGAGTGGTGATATGCTGAACGAGCGATCGGTACCATTTTTTAAAGCATAAATTAAACATTTTTGATAGTCAAAGAAAAAAAGCCCATTAATCCATAACGTCAGACTAACGGAAGCGCCTCACGTTAACCAAACGGTCTAGAAAACCCAAAACCTAAAATTAACGGCGTCAAGTGACGAAAAATATCTACCAACGCTGTCACTATATAATTCACTCAACACCCACACAACTCACCCTCACCCCCTTTCTAAAACCCTAATTGCACCTAGGGTTTTTCAGCCTCCTTTTCTTTCACATCTCATAAACCCTACTTTCGTAACTACTATTATCATGCCTAAATCAAGCAAGAAGTCTGCCGTCAAGGTATATGCTCTTCTTTGTTTGTGTTTTTTTTGTTGGTTTTTGTTTTTGTGTTTTGATTTCTGATGTTTTTTTGGTTTTGTTTTCAGGCCGAGGTTGCTCCTGCTGTTGTGGCTCCTGTTAAATCAGGGAAAAAAGGTAGCTTTTTTTGTTTTTTATTTTAAAGATTGTAACTTTATATGTGTTATTGGATTATATGAATTTGTTGTGTGATATATGGAATAAAGATTAAGGTTTGGTTCATGTTAATTGATTTATGTTGTCTTTTAAGGTGTTGTATATTTAGTGTATTGTTGATTTATGGTCTGTTGCAAATAAGGTTTATGTTATTAGTATTTGAATTAAAAGGTTGTTACTTTTGAAAGCTGAAGCTGGTTATAGTTTTTTTATGATTGTATAGATGTTAAAATATTACAGAGTAATAGGTGTTATTCAAATTTGTTGAGAACTTTAATGTATTTAAATTGCAATTTAGCTTATTGGGTCTGTTGTAGTTTAAGTAACGTTTGTTTGTTTCATTGTGTCTATTAGTTTGAATGAAAAGCTTGATACTTTTAAGTTTTAACACAACTTGCGATTTAGCTTATTGGATTATTGTAGTATATGGTTTTGTGTGTTAAGTTTTTTGAAGATGTAAGCTGATAGTAGTTGTTTCGGGTGAATATTTAGACTTTACAAAGGTGCTAACTGTATAAGCTTTTGGTCATGCATGTTTGTTAGTACAATTTAAAGTTTAAAAAAATTATTGAAAACTTATTAGTTACTTTTAAATCACATTTTAGTTACTTGGATATGACTTAGAAAGTTTTAAAAAACCATTGAAAACTTCTTGGTTGCTTTTAAATCACATTTTGTCTACTCATAAGTGTGTGATAGTCACTTGCATTTTTATTTTATATGCTCTGTTACAAAAATTTGTAATATGATATTTTATTTTTGAAAGTCAATTTTAATTTTTAAGCTTCTTTGTTGTTTGGCAATGTTTTTTATTGGTAACTAGTGAAAACATTTACATGTCAAGTAACTAGTTATTGTGAGACATGTGAGTATTTTTTTAGTGTGCTTATGAGTGTGTTATACGATACAGGCAAGAGAGATGCAGAGGAGATTATTGAGAAGCAAGTAGTTAGTAGCAAGAAGCAGAAAGTTGTCAACGGTGCTGTGGTTCAGGCAATCGAGAAGACTAAGACTGAGACCAAGACTAAGAAGAGTTCCAAGAAAAAGGACTCTTCATCTGATGAGGATAGCAGCTCCTCAGAATCTGAGGAAGAGCAGAAGAAGGTATAATCTTTATTACGTCTTTATGTTTGTTTATGTTATACATGATTAGTAAATATGATTTTAATAGTTTATATGTTTATCATTGGCGAATACGTATTGATGTTTTTTATATGCAATATACAGGTTGTAGCTAAGAAACCAGCTCCTGCCAAAAAGGCAGAATCAAGCAGTGAAGAGGACTCTGATGACTCATCATCTGAAGATGTAAGCTTATGTTTGTGTCATTTTGTTTTTGATATTTTGAAGAAGGATATATGTATTTTAAAAAACTATTTAGTCCAATTATGTTTAAACAATTTTGAGTTAGCTCTTTATTCTAAGTATATGTTGTTATTTATATAGGAGGCACCAAAGAAGCCAGTAGCTGCTGCTAAAAATGGTGCAGCTGCTGCTAAAAAGGTAGAATCAAGTTCTGAATCTGATTCAGATGACAGTTCTGATGAGGTAGTATGTTGTGACTTTTATTTTTTTGAAGGTTTATGTTTGTTTATTCCAACTGTTTTTTAATATATGTAATTATACAGGAGGAAGCCAAGCCTGCTACAAAGAAGCCAGCACCAGCTGCTGCTAAAAACGGAAAGAAAGCAGACAGTTCTTCTGAAGACAGTTCTGATGATGACAGTGATTCTGAGGAAGAGGTTAAAGCTGCACCAGCAAAGAAACCTGCTGCTGCTGCTGCACCTAAGGTTTCTATTCCAAGCAAAACTATGTGTTGGACACTTATGATGTCTAGTTTCTGTAGAAGATATTAATATATTTCTTTTGTTTACAGAAAGAGTCATCTTCTGATGAAAGCTCAGAAGAAGATTCTTCCTCTGATGAAGAAGAGCCCCAGAAGAAGAAGGCTAAGGTATTGTTCATAGAAACTATGATAGTTATCATTACTAGACGCTGTGTTATATAACTGTGACCAAGTTTACTAACCTACTGCCTTTGTTGTAGCCAACTGAGACAAAACCTGCTGCAAAACCCGCTGCTGCTAAAGTTGAAGAGAGCAGTGAGGATGAAAGCTCTGAAGAAGAAAGCTCTGATGGCGAGCCAGCTAAGCCAGCTGTAAAGAATACTGCTGCCAAGAAAGAGAGCAGCTCAGATGAGGAAGAATCATCTGAAGAAGAGGAGAGTTCTGATGAGGAGGAAGAGCCTAAAACTGCAAAGAAAAATGTAAGTTGCTTGGTTCTTATTTACAATGCTTATGCGTTCTATGTTGTGGTTGCCAAGGCTTAATTCCAGTTTGTCTGCAGACCGACGTGGAAATGGTTGATGCTCCATCAGCTAAGAAAGCGGTTAGTGCTTTATCTTTAAATGCAATCTTTTGCTCTTGGGCTATTTGATTTTGTTAAGTGTACTAATACTGTTTTGTATATTCAGCCTCAAACTCCAGCTACTCCTCAAGCAACTGGATCTAAGACAATTTTCATGGGCAACTTAAGTTTCTCCATCGAAGAAAATGACATGTATGTGTCTTGTTATACCTATCTTGTTACTTTATTTAGTAAAATGTTAGCATCACTTATAATTAGTTACAATCTTGCAGAGTTAACTTTTTTAAGGATGTTGGTGAGGTTGCTGAGGTCCGTTTTGCAATGAGAGATGAACGTTTTGCTGGTTATGGACATGTTGAATTTACCACCCCTGATGCAGCCCAGAAAGTATAATCCTTGTCTAGTTTTGTTTTCAATAAATTTCTGTTGAAGACGATTAAGACCTAATTAACGATAATTTATTTGCAGGCCCTTGAACTCAATGGATCAGATTTGCTTGGCCGTGATGTGAAAATTGATTTAGCAAAGGAACGAGGGGAAAGAGGTTCATACACTCCTGGCGGGTATGAACTTTAACTCTGTATTTTTATCACCTTGTTTATATATTTCAGTAAAGAGTTTGCCTTTTAATTGATGTATTACTTCTGTATATTTAGCAACGACAGGTCTTTCCAGAAGAGTGGGGGTCAAGGACAAGGACAATCCGTTTTTGTTAGGGGGTTTGGAGCTGATGATGATTTTGATAGTGTAAGTTCCCTAACAACATTTCTAGTTATGTTTTTACTATTTGTCAATTTGCTAAAACTCATATTTGGTTTGTATGTTTCAGCTTAGGGCTACTCTCGAGGGACACTTTGGTGGGTGCGGAGAGATTTCAAGACTTGCCATCCCCAAAGATTATGATACTGGTGCTCCAAAGGGGTAAGTTTTATTTGTATTTTAACTATGAGTTGCATCATCTTTTTTAAGCTTTTGATGCTTACATCTCGATGCTTTACTTGCAGGATTGCTTTCATTGATTTTGCTGATAGCAATGGTTTCAACAAGGCTCTTGAACTTAATGGAACTGAAGTCGGTGGAGGTTATATAACTGTATCGGAATCTAAGCCTAGAAATGATGGTGGTTCTAGTGGTGGAGGCCGTTTTGATAGTGGACGTGGCAGAGATGGTGGAAGGTTTGGTAGTGGTGGTGGAAGGTTTGGTAGTGGACGTGGCAGAGATGGTGGACGTGGAAGAGGCCGTGGCAGAGATAGTGGTGGTCGTGGGAGAGGCCGTGGACCTAGCAGGCCTAGCATGGCACAGCCTGGTACAGGAAAGAAGACAACTTTTGGTGATGATTAAATGTGATGGTTATTTGTAGCCTTCTTCTGAATGTTAAATCTATCGGTTCTTTTTCTATTTCTATTATGGATGATAAATGTGATGAGATTATTATTAATGTAGTTTAGACTACCTTTTCGAAGCTAGTTTTGACATGTTATGTAATATTTTTGGGAAGTTATATGTCTTTGCTTGAACTTGAAACTGAATACATTTTTGGATCTGGTTTTTATCTTATTTCAAGTTTGGTTATATTGTTTTCTGGAATCATGGTTAAGTGCTTTGTGGTTCCTATAGTTGGCTTTTTAAAAATTACACAACATGATTTTTGTTTATTGATAACTAATTAAAGTACTCTAAGAATTGGTGATGGGTTAAATTCTTCTAAAAGTTTGTCATAATGATTTTGAAAAGACAAAAATAACCGTTTTTTTAAAATGCTTTACAAAATACCCAATTTTTTGTCCAAAATCCAAATTACCCATATTTTAGGTAAGTTTGGGATTTTTGAAAAATAATTCGCAAAGCTTGTGATTTTTTATAGAAAATTCATAAAGTTTGCTATAACTTTCTCATACGAACATATTTTTGCGTGATTCAAAAAGTCACTAAACAAGAAAAAGAATATTTACAACTTTTATGTTTTGAGCTAAGCGTGAAAACCGAAAGAAAATAAAGAAATTTGCAAAATTTTGCGATTTTTATGGATGTTTTGACGTTTTGAAAAAAAATTGGGTATTTTGTGAAGTGTGTTGTAAAAATGATAATTTTTGTCATTTTTCTTAATTTTAATCCAAAGTAATAGTTATCAAATTTTTTTATTTATATTTTATAGTGGACAATTAAAATAAAACATTTTAAAAAGCAAACGTGAACCATTAATCTTTGTTGGAGTTCGAATGTTTGATTGATTTGTTTTAACAAGGCCGTTTTGCGTTATTCATTTGCGTTATTCTTGAACTTAATGGAACTGAAGTCGGTGGAGGTTATATAACTGTATCGGAATCTAAGCCTAGAAATGATGGTGGTTCTAGTGGTGGAGGCCGTTTTGATAGTGGACGTGGCAGAGATGGTGGAAGGTTTGGTAGTGGTGGTGGAAGGTTTGGTAGTGGACGTGGCAGAGATGGTGGACGTGGAAGAGGCCGTGGCAGAGATAGTGGTGGTCGTGGGAGAGGCCGTGGACCTAGCAGGCCTAGCATGGCACAGCCTGGTACAGGAAAGAAGACAACTTTTGGTGATGATTAAATGTGATGGTTATTTGTAGCCTTCTTCTGAATGTTAAATCTATCGGTTCTTTTCTATTTCTATTATGGATGATAAATGTGATGAGATTATTATTAATGTAGTTTAGACTACCTTTTCGAAGCTAGTTTTGACATGTTATGTAATATTTTTGGGAAGTTATATGTCTTTGCTTGAACTTGAAACTGAATACATTTTTGGATCTGGTTTTTATCTTATTTCAAGTTTGGTTATATTGTTTTCTGGAATCATGGTTAAGTGCTTTGTGGTTCCTATAGTTGGCTTTTTAAAAATTACACAACATGATTTTTGTTTATTGATAACTAATTAAAGTACTCTAAGAATTGGTGATGGGTTAAATTCTTCTAAAAGTTTGTCATAATGATTTTGAAAAGACAAAATAACCGTTTTTAAAATGCTTTACAAAATACCCAATTTTTGTCCAAAATCCAAATTACCCATATTTTAGGTAAGTTTGGGATTTTTGAAAAATAATTCGCAAAGCTTGTGATTTTTTATAGAAAATTCATAAAGTTTGCTATAACTTTCTCATACGAACATATTTTTGCGTGATTCAAAAAGTCACTAAACAAGAAAAAGAATATTTACAACTTTTATGTTTTGAGCTAAGCGTGAAAACCGAAAGAAAATAAAGAAATTTGCAAAATTTTGCGATTTTTATGGATGTTTTGACGTTTTGAAAAAAAATTGGGTATTTTGTGAAGTGTGTTGTAAAATGATAATTTTGTCATTTTTCTTAATTTTAATCCAAAGTAATAGTTATCAAATTTTTTTATTTATATTTTATAGTGGACAATTAAAATAAAACATTTTAAAAAGCAAACGTGAACCATTAATCTTTGTTGGAGTTCGAATGTTTGATTGATTTGTTTTAACAAGGCCGTTTTGCGTTATTCATATGTGACTAGAATAAGTATGTTGATCTTTCGGTATAAATTTGTTTCCCAAAACAAATACAAGTAGAACACGGCATGGCATTGTTTGGATAAAAAAAAAAAGAGTAAATTACACCGTTCGTCCTTGTGGTTTATACACTGCAGGTTTCGTCCTTCGACCAAAAACAGACCGTCTGTCCCTAAGTGTGAAACGTTATGCACTGCTCGTCCTTCCATCCAACCCGCCCACCAATTCCCACTAACGCCGGTTAATTCACTTAACCCACGAGGCGATATCCGCTATTTCCAAACCCACCACAAGGACGAACGGTGTAATTTACTTTATTATTATAAACCCAATTCAATTCTCGCAAACAAATCAATCACCATCTCATTTTCACCAACAAAACCCAATTCATTTTCTTCAAACTCTTTCAAACACCAAAAAAAAAAAAAAACAAGTCAAGCCAATCATCATCTTTAACTTTTCTTTACAAACCAAAATTATTATCATCATCTAAGAAAAAAAAAATATAGCACAAAAAAATCAACTCTTTACAAAAATCATTATTATCAACAAGAACCAAAAAATCTACACAAACCCATTTCATGATTAGGAACAAAAAGCTAATACAAACCCAATAACTGATTCTCTTAAACCGATAATCTCACCGAATCAATAATATTACCACAAATGAATCCCAATCAACCTGTGACCCCATCATTTTATACACTCGACTCGAAAACGGACATGTCACAAACCAACACCCTACATGGGTTATGTTCAAACAATCGTTTTCTTCTTTTCTTTTCCTTACCAACAAGCAGCCAACAACAAATCGCCAACCAAACAACCCTTTAATGACATAATCTTCACAAAAACTCAAATGAAACACAATACAGATTGAATCTTTATCCCTCAAATGAGCGCTCAACGAACCCCAAACACAACCTTTTTCTTTTATTTCGACCGAATATGGATAGATCAAACCGACATGAGTTTTCTTGATTAATCGAACAATGGAAGCTTGAATTTGACAATTAACACCTTGAATTACAAAACCCTAACCTAATTTCAAAACCCTTTGATTCTATGAAACCTAATTTCAAATTTGAGTGAAGATGATGATGGAAAGCTCCGTCGTTGTAGAAACCTTAAATAGAAGATAGAAAAGAGCACTTTCGCCAATCCTTTCTTAATCTCGAGTTGGATGAAACCCACCTTGGCGATCGTCCTTTTCATCTCAGCACGCCTTGCCATCTTGTGACTTTTCTTGAAAATGACAAGTCGAAACAAGGAAGGATCGGCTATGATATCTTTTTCCTTGCTTTTGAGTCGACCCAAGAGATAGTGATAGATGATAAGGTGAATTTTGATTATCACTAAAAGGAGATGATGTATGTTTTAGATGGAAAGGTGTGATAGAGATTACAGAAGAAGAATTTGAGGAGGCGTGGGTTCTTTTGAAGAGAAAAAGATGAAAGGGATAGCAGATAGGAAAAAAAAAATGGGGTGTGTGGTTTTGGGAATGGTCGGGTTTTAATTTTATTTATTGGTATAATTATTATTGGTGTTGAAACGACGATTATACCCTCGTGTTAACAAGACTTAACGACCGTTAGTGGGCCCATTGGATGAGGACGAATCTGCATAACGCTTCACACTTAAGGACGGACGGTGCAATTTTTTTGGTCAAAGGACAAAACCCTGCGGTCAACGCAAACCACAAGGACGAACGGCGTAATTTACTCAAAAAAAAAAAAATAATGCTATATTATCATCCCAAAAAGTCATTAGAAGAATTACTTTGAGATAAGCAGTTGAAAAAAAAAAGATGAGTTAGGAATTACTTGATGGTTGATATACACATCACACTTTTTAATTACTTTATCATTAAATTATATTTATACATACAGTATAACACTGCTATGCATGATAGCATGATTGATGATATACACATCAGTTATATGTATATCACCTCCCTTACTTGATACATGATGCTTTTAGTCACGAACGAATATGGAAGCCGCGCGACGCAATGGATTGATTGTAGACGTGAATTTGGATATGACTATTTTTCGCTAAATCGCTATAAAAAGAATTAACGCTAGAGGACTTACTTGCAACGCTACCTAAATCTTAGGCTATTTTGCCAACTCATGAAAGTTAAATTAACGTTACAAGACTTACTGCTGAACGACACCTAAACCTCGAGCGATCGTTACTAAATCACTAAAGTTAGCAATTAATGCAAACAGTGTTTTGCAAACAATGTTGCCCGCTCTTTAGTTAATATATATAATTTCATGTGATAGTCAACAACAAGTAACCACCTTTGTCTTATTCTCGAGGGTCTTTTTGTAACTTTCCTATAAAGAAGATGGAAGTATGCATGTTATTTTGATGTAGACACGTAATTATTTTGATGTAGACAAATTTAATTGTAGAAAAAACAATTTATCAAATCGAGTTATACAAAGTTTGAATCAAATGAGAATTAAAATTAAAATGAAAATGGTTAAAAGAAACCATAATCATACATTTTAAATATATATATAATTTTTTATAGTTTAAAATGTATGACTAAAAATGCTTCTTATTTTAATTTTTTTTTGAGTAAATTGCATTTTTGGTCCTGGTGGTTTGGCCAAATTGCAGGTTTGGTCCCCATCCTTTCGAAAGTCAGAACGATGGTCCCTCATTTGAAGTTTTGGTTGCGTGTTTGGTCCCGGTCAAACTTAAACGACTAAAATACCTTGCCTTCTTCCCTTTAATTTTCTGATTATTTTTTCTTTTTATTTATTCATCCAATAATACATTAAATAAATTAAAAGTAAAATCCCTACCCATATTCCCCAGATCCCACGCACGCCTACCCTCTTCCCCATCTCTCCCTTTCACGCTCTTCTTTTTCTGCTTCCCCAAGATCACCATTTTCCCAAGTAACTATTCTCTTTTTGATAATAATCCATCTCCACTATCTTCCATGGCTTCCCAAGGCAGAACCAAAATGGTCATAGGGTTGTTTTCTTTTGTTTTCCTCCATGGCCAAAAGGTTGTCAAGAACATCCATATTTAACTCCTATAAAAGCCAATTGAAGGCAAGAATATCTTAATTTACACCTCAATCATTATCGAAAATTAGGGTTTCAAAAGTTAGGGTTTTCAGAAATTGAGTTGGGGGTTTTGAAATTCGAGGAGACCCCGAACGAATTGGTGAAAGTAAACACTTGAAGAACCTTCCTTATGCTTCGGTTAACAAAACCCCTCACCCAATTTCAAAAAGCCCTAATCAACAAGGGACGAGTATGGTAACTGGTTGCCATTCCCAAATCAACAAGTGGCCGCCAATGACAATCAAAAACTCGAACATGTTCAAGATCAAGAAGTGAAAAACGTTAATGATCAAAAGGGCGAGAACGTTGAAGATATACAAGTCTCTGCAGCGGATGATGATACCAAAACAAAAACTTCCATTAAGACGAAAAGGGTTATGGGCACCAATGATAATGATGAAGTTGAAGGTGTTAGTTCTGGCGAATATGAGAATGAGTCGCAGAAGGGTTTAGGATTAAAACGGCATACGACAGAAGAAGAAGAAGGACGTCAAGAAGGGTTAAAACGTGTTAAAACTGCATCTGCTGCTGGGAATATTGCTGCTAGCTACTAGATAGTCATGGTGTCAAAGATTAAGATTTAAGAACTTCTGGTATGGAGATTGAGATACATATGGGCTAAGTGATCAATAGTTTTGGGGTAAGATTTAGGTGCTTATATTTTTTCAAATGTAAAAAGATATTATTTTCTGTAATGAATTTTGAGGCAATGAGTTTTAAGGTTTCATTTGTTGCATCTCTTTTGAAATAATGGGAAAATAAAAGACCAAGGGTATTTTAGTCATTTAAGTTTGGCCAGGGACCAAACATGCAACCAAAACTTCAAAATGAGGACTATCGTTGCACTTTCGAAAAGATGATGACCAAACCTGCAATTTGGCCAAACCACAGGGACCAAAAATGCAATTTACTCTTTTTGATATTGAATCCATTCTCTTATCAATTCACAATCAAGTTTTATGATGTATCTAAATTTTTAAAATTCTCTTCACATCTGTAAAAATTTTCCGGTCTCGAAATTATAAGTCCAACTTCGTATTGTATATAAATTTAAACATAGTTCTCAAAATTATATGTCCAATTGAATTGGTTGAAATATGAACTTGAGAACATTATTATGAAATAAACTAAAATAAATTTGTAAACTTATATTCATTTCGTTTTAAAGTAAATGTCCATATTTTTATTTTGGGTCTTTTTAACATAAGTGTTACTTCAAACAATCAAAAGTGATTTTAGTGAGTAAAGTCGAAATGATATTTAATTTGTGAAGAAGATAATCAACGATAATTTATAAAAATTTGTGCAATTAAAAAATGATCACTTAATTTTAAACATAAATAGTAATTCTTAATCATGACTATTCATGAATAATGATATTGATTTGCTTTAATATTGCTTTTTTGCACTAATTCAGTGCCATGTAAAAAAAGCTTTCTCCAATATTAGCACTAATTTATTGATATGAATAATAAAACATTAAATATAGTCCCGCACTATATTTTACACTAATACTATTTATTTTATTTAAAATTCACATATTAGTTAAACCTTCGATTCTTAAATAAAAAAATAAAATTTAACTTATATATACTATATTTTTATAAGTCTTACGGAGATACGTTTACGATGAGCCCAATATTGATATATGTTATTTCAACTATGTTTTTTATTTGTAGTATCAACTCGTACTTTATAATAGTTAAAAATGTTTAGTGCAAAAATGTAATGATATATATTGTAGCAACTTTTATTTGATGCAAGTATATCAGGTCCGACAAATAAATTTGAAAGCCCCGAGCGAAAATTAAAAATATGCCTCGTCAAAACTAAAAAAAAATCCAAAGATGTGTATAAAAGATGTTCATTTATAACAATTTCTTATAATAAGGCCCCTCAACGACATTTATTATTGTGAAAAGATGGGTTTAACTAGTGAGATTTACAAAGAAGAGGTAGTAGGATCATAAGTACAAAAAATGAGGCTCCTTAAATTGTGGGGCCCTGTACAATCGCACCACTTGCACATTTATCGCCGACACTGAAATATATGCTTTTTTATACAGTACTATTTTAATGCAAATTTTTAGTATTACCTTGGAGATGCTATTAGTAAAACTTTTGTTGTGAAAATCATCAAATAGTAATCAAATTTGAGATCTATTCCAATCTGGTACCTCAAACTTTATATCAACCATAAAAACCTTCAAAGTTTTAAAACTGTTTCATTCTTATGTAATTTTTTGTTAGAGTGACCTGAATGGAACACTTCTCAAACTTGGTTGTATTATTTTGTGGTTATTGTTTTAGTCGTGCTTTAACAAGTTGTACATAAAATTGGTTGGAATTAGTTAAATTCAGGGGTAGGGGTTAAAATTAATATACAACGAGGCTTCATTCAACCCGCGACGCCTTGGCCCAGTGGTTGAGGGTCATGTTTTTACCAATAATGTCAGATATGATGGTATTTAGATACATGTTGTAGAATTTGCATTTTATTTATTATTTAGATGGCTAATAATGTTATCATTATTTTAGTTTATAGCTTCTTGATTCTAATTGTAGATGACTACAAAACCCGTCGTCAAATCGATTGGTTAAGGGTTGAATATATACATGTTTTTACGTAATATTGTATGCAAGTAGTATACGTAAGGATTGCAATTGATGTTATCATAAGTTTTGTATTTAAAGTAGTTTATTTAATATTTTAATATGAATTATATATATATTCGTTATTGTCCATATTTATTTGTCACTTTTGTTATGTTTTGGCTCTTATAAATTGCACGATTTTACGCGTTTATGGTTTGTGCAATAGGCCGTGTAGATGATGTATTCTCAAAATTGGTTTTTGTTTTGTTTTTTTTTGTTTTTGTTTTGTTTTGGTTTTGCTTTTTTTTTTTTTTTTTTTTTTTTTTTTTTGTTTTTGTTTTGTTTGTTTTGGCTCTTTTTTTTGTTTTTGTTTTGCGATGCGATTGTGTCTAATTGCATTTAATTGTTGATTGTGTAATGTTTGAGTAAATTCTTTGAGTTGTTATGATGATGGTGAGGATAAAATATACAAAATGTATAACTTAGGCCGCCTTGTAGGATTTTGTTATCTTATAAATTTTTTCTTGCAAGGTACGTAGTTGATCTTTATTGATCCTTAACAAAATCATCATTTGCTATCCGAAATTGATTTCTAGTAATAACCGTGTTCTTTTAAATTGATCATAATTTTCAAAACATGTTTACTTCAAATCGCTTATGATAAAGGAAAACATAAATACAAATTAACATTAATAAATAATGAGTCTTCTCGTAAGAAATTAAAACTAAGCAAGGAACATAATCTCAACTTATCATGCATTGCAAAATGAAGTACATGTCCAACTGTAGTATGAACTTTCTTCTTGCATGTAGAAGTCGATTTTTTAACTCAAATGTATGTTATCTAACCGTATTTTTTACGTAATATTGTATGCAAGTAGTTACGTATGTAGGTATTGCAATTGATGTTATCATAAGTTTTGTATTTAAAGTAATTTATTTAATATTTTAATATGAATTATGTATATATTCGTTATTTTCCATATTTATTTGTCACTTTTGTTATGCTTTTGGCTCTTATAAATTGCACGATTTTATGCGCTTATGGTTTGTCAATAATAAGCGTGAAGATGATGTATTCTCAAAATTGCTTTTTTTTTTTTTTTGTTTTGGTTTGTTTTTTTTTTTTTTTTTTTTTTTTTTTTTGTTTTTGTGTTATTTTCATGGTATTTTATACAACCCATGTGATACACGTGCTATTGGTAGAATAATTAATTAATTTTTCATAACTAAATGTTTGGTCATTAGGTTCTTATTATTTTAGGTACATAATTTTTTTTCCTATTTACATAAACTATTTAAGATATTTTAATTAATACCAAATAACACCACTTTTGGGACTCACTTTTTTATAATTATAATTTACAAATTTTGCACTCAACAAAGTGACATTCATTAAACAATCTAATACTTCATTAATAAAATTAAACATTAAAATTAAAAAAAAAAAAAAAAAAACGACATAAAAAATTACAAAATGAAAAATACGAAATTAAATAAAATAAGTAAATAAGCCGGCGGTGATGGCAAATTATATAAATTTCAATTACAAAGAAATGATATTACAAAGATATGATATTTCCGATCAATGTTTGGTGCAAAAACTCGATTGCTAGTGTAACTACACATTTTAAAACATTGTTAATAGTATAATAGTTAGATCAAAGAAACATAAATGATAAAGATCTTTATTGTGCTCGTCTCCAAAGCATGTGTCAATTAGTTTGAAAATCATCTGTTAATAAAGCAAGGTAGCAACCATAGAAACTTAGTTTGAAAATCAATATATTATTCTAATGTATACAAAATTACAAAATCCATTACAACAATACAAAACAATGAAATATTTTACAAGATCAATGTAAACGTTAAAGCATTAACTCGATAATTAATTATTGCAAGTTTCTTAATTTAAATTGGTTAATTGTCATTATATTAAGCCCGTATTAAATTTTTTTTTAACTCTCTTATGTTTGTAAAGTTTTAAATTAAGTCAGTGTCGTAATGTTAGAATGTATTGAGATCATCAAGCAATCTCTATTTGATTTATTCGTCAAATCATGCCTAAATTTCTACACGAAATATAGTATTGATTCATATAACCAAATGAATTGAGTTAATACGTACGTCATGCATACCTTCTATCAGTGGGCTTAGATAAAGCTCTATTACTTCATAAAGGAAAATCATTCATTTACATATATTATATATAATTCCAAGGCAATCAACTTTGAAATACTTATTATTGGAATAACAGGTAGTCAACCAAATATATATATAATGTTTTGCCCAACCTGTAAAATGACGCCGTTTTATAAAAAACGAAAAATGCTAGTCCCCTGACATGGTTAGCATAAGAATAAAAAAGTTTAATTTGCTTAATCCATGTTTAGCCTAAAAATATTTAAAAAAATAAATGACCATGGCACATGTGTGGCAAAGCTTAACAACTGATAGGCCCATGTTTAAACTTTGGTGTAGTACAATAACAATCCAATAGCATTACCCTAATCACACTCCTAAAATATGCAACCCCCCAATGTCTTCTTCGCATCCACCATTTCTCTTCAACGTTTTCCTTTTTCTTTGTCTTGGTTGCAGCAGTTCTGTGATTTTGTCCTTGTCTCCATCTGCTTCAACTGCACACCACAATTTATATCCTAATGGTTAATATTATAAGCCATTTAAAAATAAAACAATACTTAAATATACAAATACATGTTACTGCTTGTGCATTGATGCCTGGATCGAGAGCCCAGTCCGAATCAAATGGAGACCTAGTCCAATACTCAAATCCAACACCCATGATAATACACTCAATCCTAATTCCCTAAACATACACAATCCGCCTGTCTCACCAAAGTCGACTTTACCAATCTCATCTCAACCAAAACTAATCGAATCTCATCTCCCATAATCAAAAATCATAAACAAACAATAAATCTTGTTTAATCAAAACCCAAACACATATTTGATAACCATTAAGCATACCGAGCACCGCTTCTTGTTACATTCGATTAGGTCCCACCATGGCTTCAAGATCCTTTGGAGGTCTCGGGTAGGTTCTACATCTTGTTTTTCGTTTCTTGTTTGTGTGTATTTGAACGAAACAAAGAAAGAGCATAAAATATTTGTTATGATTCTTTTTCTTTTTTGGATATAAAAAGAAGCTATGCTTCATATGGATCTGTGGACTGAGATCTTTGTATTTTTCATTTTGTTCGAATCGTGACGCTGTAACCGTGAGATGATTGAGGATTATGGGATTAGAATAGTGATGGTTGGTGTTGTATAATATGGGTTGAGTCTAGTTATAGGATTTGGTTTGGTTTTGGACAATCGGGCAATCACAATACATATTTATACTTGGTCATTAGGCAAAAATTTTATATAACAGATGAATGTGAAAAAGCTGAGCAAACTAATAGGCTAATTCAATTTGCTCGTTTAAATGAGGAATGGTTCATATTCATATTCCTTGGTACATAACTGCCTCCTTCATTGAAGTTTACACGCTGGGAAAATAATGTGTTGCAGGCCTTATTTATGCAGGTTCCATTTAGTAGTGTTTTAATTGTAGATTGATCCATATTCTTTGAGGGTGCAAATTCGCAGCCCTTTTGTGTTTCCAGCATTCAATATGTGTTTATTGTGACTCTTCATAAACTAAACCGAGTATGCATTGAATATGAGGGCCTCCTAAAATGAGATGAGTTGTAGTTATTTCGATGCATGCATACATGTATGTCATCAGTCTTTCGGTTGTCAAGACAACCCCTTGCACATTAAATTAAGAGGAATAAGTTTTAAGTAGTATAGATATGTTAATGCATAGATGAATACTTTAAGCACATTAATTTTAAAAAATTATATAAAAATAAAATAATTTTGAAATTTTAATAGTTTTTATAATTAGTATAAAGTTTGAGATATCAAATTCTCGTGAAACTTGGTTATTGTTCCTATAAAATACTCGTAAGTATAAAAGTGATTGATTATATTTTTGCGGATGAAATAAAATATGGTGTGGAAAACGGAATTAAAAACGTGAAAAGAGAGTAGTAGTGATATTGATTGGTGTAAAGATAAAAAGAAGATATCAATCAATCAACAAAACGACATCGTAGTTACCATATATGGCACCAGCTACCCCACATATCATAACGCACCATCATCATTCAAATCGCTTTGATATTTATAACTAAAAAAAAAAAAAAAAAACTGCTACCAATCTCACACTCATTTTCTCTCTCATAAACCAGAAGAGTAGGTATATCCACTTTCTCTCTCACACACTTAAAACACACAGTTGCTTTCATTTTCTATGTTTTAATGAGTTGAGTGTTTTGTAGAATGATTGTTATGTTTTTTGGTTTTATTACTTTCAGTTGAGTTGTTTAGTATAAGAAGGTGTGTCTGATTTGATAATTGGTTTAATATGTATTGAATTGAAGTTGACTTTTAAAAAAAATAAAAGATTATTAACACTATATAATATATATTATTTTGCTAGTAAAAGAGTTTGTCTCAGATCCTTGCTACTATTTTTTAATTTAGGGAGATTAAAACTTGTTTTTGACTTAACTTTATGAAATCCTAAAGTCGAAAATAGACTGGTTTAAAAGGTTTTTCACATCATTGCAAATGTTATTTTGAGGAATTGTTTAATTAAGATTAGCTAAAAGGTATATACACATCATTTGACCTTTATTTTTAGTTAATCTATCAATAGGTTAGGTATTGTTTAGACATTTTATCATGTTCTCGGTTAGGCACAGTTTATTTATTTTATCAATACGTGTCAATCTGAATATCACATATGTTTTAGAACGGAGGGTGTAATCAGTGATTTTACGTTTCCTTCTTAGAGAAGTTCTGTTCCTGAAGTTTGCTAGTTGCGATTACATACACGAGTCTGTTTTTCGAGTCTATTGTAAGGTTACTAATCTTTCCAACCAACAGGAACCATGCCTGAGGGAATCACACCCGAAGATCTAATCCACAACATCATGGATAATCTTACTGATAACAAGCATCAGAAGCAGAATTCTGATTCATTCTCATTTGAAGAGAAATCACGCTCTGTCAGTGCTCAGTTCAACAAGCTCTTTGGGAGAGAGAAGCCTGTTCATCATTGCTTAGGGGGTGGCAAATGTAGGCTTCGTCTCTCCGTTCTGTATTCTTGACCTTAAAACGATAAATAATACGTTTCTTTATAATTTTTTTATTTATTCATGTCCTAGCTGCTGACTTGCTCTTATGGAGGAACAAAAAGATATCAGCAAGTGTTTTAGGTGCTGCAACCGCGATTTGGGTGCTTTTTGAATGGCTCGACTACAATTTTCTTCCGCTTGTGTGCTTCGGTTTGGTCGTCTGTATCATTGGTCAGTTTATTTGGTCAAACCTATTGAACAGGTAACACCTCCACTTATTTTCTGCAGTATCTTTAATATAGTCTAACAGTTATGCATTTTGACCAAACGTAGCTCGTTGAGGTACTCGAAAATATGATTTATCAGTGATATACTATTGTAAAATGACATTTTTAACTATTTTCTGTTTTTGAAATTAATAGTCGAAATCTTTTCTATTCATTATGAGTTATGATCTATACTTTGAAGCAGGTCCCCGCCTTGTCTTGTTTTGTCTGATGAGCTATTAGAGAGCATTGCTACCACAGTAGGTGGTGAAATTAATCGTGCATTGGGTTTCCTTCAGAATGTTGGTTCGAGAGGGGATATCAAGCAACTTGTAGTCGTAAGTAGCTTACTAATTTGGAATACTTGACAGTAGTTTTATTGACGGATATCATTCTAATCTTTCAAAATGTCACAAGTAATATGCCTTTTTTATTTTCCTTTTTAGGTCTGTGGGAGCTTGCTAATTGCAGCAATAATCGGAACCTGGTGTAACTTCTTTACTGTTATATACATAGGTAAGATTTTGGAACTTCTCTGTTCAGCTTATGACATATACGAACTCTAAATTTTCTTTATTAACTTTCACCATTATATCCTGCTCTGGTGTATGTAGAAACTTAGTCTGTTCCCATGTACTATATCAATTGACCTTATATGAAATTCGTAACTTATTTGGTTAATTTTTTTATAAGGTTTTGTTGCTGCCCACACTCTGCCTGTTGTGTATGAGAAATATGATGACCAGATCGATAGCGCGGTGTACAATGTTCTTGGACAGCTTCAGAACAAGTACAGTAAGCTGGATACTAGTGTGCTAAGCAGAATTCCAAAGGCAACAGGGAAGAAGTATGCATAACTTTTTTATATTTTTCAAATGTTGGAAATGGTGGTAATCTATTTTAGACTGCATATGGTGTATTTATCAGTAGCGTGAAAATAATTCAGTGTTACTGTGATGGTACCTTGGATATAGATTAAGTGGAATCGAACCATTTCTCATTAACTCATATTAGATACAATTTGTGAAATTTAAATGTCAAAAAGTAGAAAATTTCATGGTATGTTACAGTTATCATACATGAATGGGGTTAGCCATCGTAATAATAATTAATGGTAGGAGTGAACTGAGATCTTAGCTTGTGGTCCACCTTGAACATACACAAAGTTGAACTCGGAACCAGGATTGATCACCTTCATCCATTCTGGAAGTTCGTATATGTTCTTATATTGAGTTGGAGATAATCCCCATAGAGACCCTGATAGGTTCTCAATCTGCAACTTTAAATCTGTGATTGGTTTCCCTGACTGGTTCTTGATTATCACCTTGTGCCGATAATATGCTATTCGTCCAACTGTCCACGAATCGGTTATCGAGTGAAGGAATACAACTGGAGTTCCTGCTAAAATTAACACCACCCAAGTTAGTTTCTCGTTGATTCTATTACATAAAGTCATTTGTACCACCAGTTCATAAAAAAATAGTAACTTACCAGGTTTTGTATACGGTTCGGGTGTTGGCTTAGGGTGTGAATCTGCACAAGTTATAGTTTTGACATCTGAGTTAGAATTCATAATATTTGCATATGCCTAGGGGGTGTTTGAAAGGTTTGATTGCGATAATGCAATTTTGAATAGTTAGAACAAAAATATCATCTTAAAAAATTGGGGCAGTAGAACATAGTTTTTGGATGTGCGATTGCTGATTGGAGTTCATAATAATCAGATAATCACAAGCCTTTCAAAATTGACTATTGTGACTGTAAGTGACAGTAAGCAGTAGAAAGGCAATAGTTCAGTTTGGTATTACTCACTTGATATGGAATGGCCCTTTGGTTGAGAAGGTCCTGCTCCATAGTGTGAATTGATGTTATACAACTTAGCGAAGAGTCCTATAAGAGGAGCTGTCCCAGACATTGTAGGCTCGGTTTGTTCATAATTAGAACGATCGTCATCATAATTATCATTCTTGTCTGGTCCACCAACAAGCCCACCGTAGACAATGTTCGGGTCAGCCTGTGGGCGACGGTACCATGCATCAAACCCTTGTACACATCCAACTGCGGAGTGAAGGACTGATACAGAGGCGATTGAGGCACCCCTGTGGTGCACATGAGTTGGGTATTTTTGACCATACCCGACAATGTAACTCATTGAGTTCGGGTTTTTCCCTAGAATATAATCAGCCTGAGATTTAGCGAACCCAAGGAGCTCTTGAGGTTGAACTGTGGCATCAGGACACTTGAGTACCAACTTAGCGGCTGAGAGATAGTCTGAGTAGACGGCTAGCAGGAATGCAGCTGAGGCTGCATATTGCATGTTGTTCCACTCGTGTAAGTAGAGCAAGCCCCCTGTATCAATTGAAAATTTGAAATAACTTAATCAGTAAACTTTGACTTTTTAGGTCAAACCAAGTCTTTTAGATATATTAGTAAGTAGTAACAAACCAGGAGTCATAGGGGCGTTGTAGCCATCGTTCTTTTGGTTACAAGCACAGGCAAAGTAATCAGCCTTCGCCTGATATTGTTTCAGTGTGGTGGTGTATGCACCACCGTCACCGTCTATCAACACCTTGGTCAAAAGAATCTGGACACCGGCGTATTTGTTATCCCATGAGAATTCCTTCACCGCCCAACCAGTCCCGCCCATGGAGGCTGCGTTGTCCACCACATATTTTAAGTATGATTCGTCCTTGGTTGCTCGGTACAACCATGTAGCTGCCCACAACAGTTCATCCTTCAAAGCAGAACGAACCCCGTAAGTTTTGAACCCCAAAACACGACCATAGTACCATTAGATGAAAAAATAATTAAACTCACTGAGTAACCAGATGATGTGTAGAACTCCTTAGCAGATGGGATTGAATCCGTAAACAGCCCTCTAAACCGATCAGCAAACCAAAAAAGCTGCATTTTGGGAAAACAAATGTTGAGTCAAAACAACTAGAATGTCAGTTATTTAAGTACTAGAAGTGGAGATTTGAGTGTTCTAATTCGGACCTGTTTAGAATGAACTAAGAGCAAATCAGAGTAAGAAGAGTTGTAAGGCCTAAATGCAATAGCAGCAGCAGCCAAAGCAGCAGCGGTTTCACCAGCAAGGTCTGAACCCGGATGTTCAGTATCTATTTTATAAGCGGTTCGTGGTGTAGTCATGTCTTCTGGTCGCTCCCAACAGTAGTGATCCGAGTCCCCATCACCTACCTGCATCACAAGTTTCCATATTTTAGGTTACCCAATTTTTTTATTTTTCAAGTATATAGTTATGGTAGGAAGGAAAATGGTTATGGATTATGTTGCTATTCTTTTGAATTGAAGTGCAATATTTTATTATACCTGTCCCCAAAGAACATTGGGTTGTGTATGAGCTTTGAGGAAGTAATCAGTACCCCATTTGATAGCACTTAAAACATGTCCCATTTGGTTAAGATCCTTCATACTTCGACCGTACTCAATGGCTCCCCACGACAACATAGTGACACTGTAAGCCATCGGCAACCCAAACTTCACATGGTCACCAGCGTCATAGTACCCTCCAACCAAGTTCACCTACATTCGCAAAACCACTTAATTCACATACAATCAATCATAAGGGTGAAGCTTATAAAGCATGAGCGAGACACTGACCTTTTGTTGGAAACCATCGTGAAGACCAGAATCACCACGCCATTTAACCCGTTGGCTATAGGGTAACTTACCAGACCTTTGTGCCTCAAAAAACAACAAGCTTTGGTCAACGGCTTGACCATAGTCGAATGCTAATGATGCATCAATAGTGACTAAAAGTAAGACCAAAGTGGCTAAAGCCCGTTTCGAGTTCACCATGTTGGACACTTGTTAATGATGTTTGAGTTTGGAATGAGGTGATGGAATTGATAAACTGATGTGTGATATATATAGTGACAAATAATGTAATATAAAGATGAAACTCAAGAAAGGTGGTAGTGTTCACGTTGAGGAAAATTTAAGGTTAGAGCTCCCCACGTTGTGTTTGGTACATCTTATCATTGCTCAATCTTTCAAATAGGCGACAAGTAATCTTGGTTTGACTAAATTTTAAACTATCTATTAATCATTTAATTAAATAATTTATTGCAAAATATGTTTGACAAATTAGTAAGCAATTTATATGAAATATACTTCTTGATTTTCAACAAATTTCTTAAATTTAAGATAATATAGGTTGTGACTAAAACTAGGTGATCGAATTTATTTTTATTACAATGACATGGTTGGTGGGTAGTGCAAAGTATGTTGGTAATACTCTCTTCATATATTAATTACAGTATATGATCAATTAATTATATGAGTTGATTTGAGTTATATTCTTTTTGTCAAAAGACTCGCATTAGAAGTGCATGTCTCAGATTTTTTAGTGATATGATATCAAAATATCAAATAGCCACTACCATATGCATGAATTATCAAGCAAGATAAGCATTCTAGATTATAACATCAAGATAAAGACTACTTCAAGTTGAACTTCTTTTGAGTTTGAATTTAGAGCAAACAATAATATAAAACAAAAAAGCAATAACTCGTTCCTCAAAGTGAGTTTTTGAAATATAGAAAAACCGAAAAAATGGAAGTTATGTGTTAAATGAAAGAGCTTTGAGGTTATTTTGTTATATAAATTTTTTTATATTTTTTGTATCAATTTATTTTAAGAACTGATTGATACTTATTCAACAAGTCAAATAGCAATTTATTTTCAAGATTTCAGATTTCATATTATGTTAAATAAATATCTTGTTCATATTTGGTGTTGATCTTTTTTTTTTTTTTTTGTTTAATATTGTCTATATTTGGTTGTGATATTTTCTTGGTGGAAAAGATTTTTTTTTTTTTTAATCAAATTTATCAAAGTTTGACAAATCTTTTTTTAATTTGACTTTTAATTGGTTAATAAAAATGTTTATTTTTTCACGTATCAAAATATAGCAACCTGGTTGACAATTTTTTTTTTAATAAAATTGTTTTCGCAAAATAGTTTCCAAATGATGCAATTCTTTTTTATAAAAAGATTTATGTGTTGGGCTCTAATTACCTAAGGCTTAAAAAAGGTTTGCTTCTGATCCACAAGACACAAGTTGCTTATTCTTGGGTTAAGAGTTCGAACATGAACTGGGTTATGGGCTTATATGACTAACCTGAGCCTCTCTTAATTTTGGGCTAAAAGTATCAGGAATTGATTTTTTTTAGGTTGTATTAATTTTAAGCTAATAAAGTTTAATAAGCAGAAACCATAAGCAGATAACTAAATACATACTGAATGACATAAATTTTCTTTTCTTCTTTTAAATGAGAAAAGTTCAACATAGATCACAAATTTTTAAAAATCGAAGGAGCAAATCCTTGCCTTTATTTTTTCATCAAACTAAAAAAAACTCATTTTCATTTTTCTAAAAAAATCAAATATCTCACAAATCGTTAATCGTAACGTCAAACAAATCATACTATCACGCTGTCAAACTGCCCAACTAAGTCGATTTCCTCGTCGGTTTCTATTTGGTGGCCCCATGCTCCAATTTTCTTGTTGGGGTTTTGGCTTTGATCATGTACAACTGTTGGTTTGTGTTTTAATATATTGGCTTTTAGAAAAAAATAGTGCTATTTATATAGAAGAAATCGAGGTTACAGTTTTTCCCATGCATCTAATAAGTCCATGTGTTGGAGAAGAGGAAGTTTATCTGCGACTAAATTGAAATTTCTCAATACAAACAAACTGATAATTATTATAAATTGGATGATTATAAGAAATTTTCTTACATATTACTTGGCTAATTTAAACCAAATGGATTCATACGAAAAATATGTTCCAAGATTGCGAATGAATTATTTGACAGCCACCCTTTTCCCAGGTTGCATCCTCTTTCACTCTACAAGAGGATTGGGCAGAGCCGTCCCATGAATTGTTGAAATTTTTGAAGGCCATGTACTAAATTATATAATGAGGCATTTCGATAAGCAATGTAGTATATAAAGTGTCACCATTTATAAGATATAATGCAATTAGTTATCAAAATGTTTTAACATATTACTCATTTAAGATATTTTTTCATCTAAATACTCTTTCTTTTGTTAAAAATATGTCTATACATGCATATAGTTATTAACCGGACAAATTTTGAGGCTGTTAAAAATTTTGAGACCCTAAGCGGTCGCTCACCTTGCACACCCTCAAAGACGGCCCTGGGATTGGGCCACTATCCCACTATCTAACACAAACATCACCCTATATAAAGACGATGTGGTAGATTTAATGCAATATTGTCAAGCTGAATACTATAATAACCATAGAGGTATTGTGGAAAGTCAGTCTAGCGGTGTGTATTGGGATCTTTATTGCAATAGCATCATTAGTTTGCACCTTGCCATGGCTGCGGATTTGTTGCATGGTATTCGAAATAAAAAATTATGGTTTCCTTGTAAATTTTTCACTCTAAATGCTGCATCTATTATAGTCATAACTGTTGTCATGAAATTTCCCGTGGATCTAACTAGTGAGATGCTGAGTGACGTGAACCAAGCAACCAAGCTCGTGAGTTTGGCTTTCATGTGCACAATTATGGTTAATTTAATGCCTTCTTTGGCATCTATGGATAACAAGACTCTTCTTGCAAATGTCATAGGTTTGTCCATTCTTGTTATTACCATAATTGTGAATATTGTCTTAAGATAAATACTAGTATTATTGATAATATTTCTCCCGATGGTTCAAATCAATACATTTCCATTCTTGATTACACCATGATCGCGTACATCTATGTGGCTATGATCTCCCTGTTACTAATAATAACGATTTCTTCATCTCTAACAATTCCAACCTCAAAAGAAATTCTAGAACTCAAGTATCAAGCCAAAAACAAAACATCTTCAACTAAGCAACAACAAACTCAAATGTCTAAGGTTGAGAAAGTAAGACAACATGTTAGAAGGTTTTGGGTGATGGCAGAAACGGGTAGCCCACAATTTGTAATGGCTAGTAATCCATTATCTACTGCTTCTGGAGTCATTTGTGTATTTGTTTTACTCATGCAAACATTTGTCTCGTTTGAATTTGTGTATGGAGATCTTGGGCATGCAAAAGTATAGGCATATGCGTCAGTAAATACACATGGGTCAGTGTATAAGCTGTCAATACTTTTCATTCTCGTAACACAATCTATATGGGTCGTGGTGGGTACCATTGCTCCTATATTTAGACGTTTTTCTGTTTTGAGCTTCAAATTGGTCACTAAATAGGACATGAATAATTTGATGGTTTTTAAAGTAGAGAAGTACTAGACCCAAAAGTTATATGAGTGGAAACAAAGTCATATACCTATTTTACTAAGCAGCCGTAGACCAAGAACTGTCATCTATCGTTTAAAAAATATAGCTTTGAGCCTTTGCATTGGATTTCAAAAGCTATTAGTGGTATTGTGCAAAGTAATATGGCTAAATGGCTAATCCCAATAGTCGCTCTAAAAGTTGCTGTCTATTGCTTATATTGTTTGAAGTCACTGAAGGCAAAATTGTTTACTCCACCCATCGACTCAAGAACTGGCGAAATAAACGAAGACCTTAGCAAGTATGTTTTACAGATTAATAATGAGATGGAGCTTGCTGAGAGAATAGTTAAGGGCATTTCAAACTCCATGAATTCCTTCATCTTAAAGGCTGAAAAGGAACAAGATAACGGTCTTTTAGAGCTTCTTAAGAAATCTACTGGATTTGATGGAGTAGAGCAGTTTGAGTCGGATCAAATTCAACCTCTCGAAGGTTTTATTGAGCTAGCTAACACTTGGAGCTTACCAATAGTGACCTTAACATGTATCGCTGTTTCACTCCCGCATATTCCCAAGGACGGAGTTGCGAGCTTGGTGAAAAGTGTTGGTGAAGGTCTATCCTACGCCCATCTCGTGGAAGAATGCCTAAATAGTTCAAGTGAATATGTGAATGTTCGAAAGGCCACTATTACCTTATGGCATGAGGTTGAAAACAACTGCAAGTGGTTAAAGAATAGTCTATCAAAAAATGCTTTTAAAGGGAAGACAACAAAAGAGATTCTTACTTGGTTTGCTGATAAAGCTGAAGAAATTGTTATAGAAGTCAACAAAAGAGATTCTTACTTGGTTTGCTGATAAAGCTGAAGAAATTGTTATAGAAGTCAACAAAAGTTCCACGGGAATCATGATGGAAAACAACATTCCTAAGGAGTTGGTTGCTTCTAATTCAATGTATCGAATTGCACGAACAATCTTGCATAGGGACCAAAGCAACACAGAACCGCTTTGCATACAACAGTTGTTTGACCTTTTAAATGGCATGATTGCGGATATATTGTCTGCTTGATTCACCAACATACCGCAAGTCATAACAATGAAATGCCATGAAAGTGAGATAGAGAAACGTGAGGCAAGTGTCAATGCTGCGGCCGAGCTTCTTGGTAAGACTAAAAAGATATTGGAACGACTAGAGACAGCTGAACTTCAACCAATCAATCCCTTAAGGTACTCTCTCCAGCTTCATTATCTTACAAAAGTAATTAAATATCATGTTAGTATAGGCTTAACTTGGTTTAATTACAAAAGTAATTAAATATCATTGTGTATATTTCTATTTCTACAATATATAATGGATGTATCCATTTTTTGTTGGCAGTTTTTTATTTTTTATTTTTTTTTCATCTATTATTTTTCACATCTCACGATCTTTCACAGAATTTGGGCTCGAGTTATTTTCATTTTTTATAGTTTATAATTGGGTTAAATAAATCTATCTAATAGAAATAAACTTTCTCAAATGTTCACTTAAAAAATGTCACAATACCCTACAAACTTTGTTATTTTTGTATTAGTATCATCAAAAACTTTTATTTTACCTGCAAAATCCATGTCATATGCCAAATGTACATGCCAAGTTGTCAAATTGTATTGTTGGTATCCAAAATCAATTTTTATAAGGGATTTTATGACTTGTGTCATGGTGGCACAAACTTAATGGACTTTACCTAAAAAACCAAACACAACCTTAGCCTAAGATACATCAAATGAGTTATAAAGGTTTTTGAACAATCATAAATTTTAGTAGCATTGCAAGAAAAATCAGAACTTATTTTGTTTTATCACTCTACAAACAGAATGAACCGTTGACTTGGCGTAATTTGACATGTTAACATCTTACATTTTTACGAAAAATTTCTTTTAAATTTTCAAAAAATATTTTTGAATTTACGATCAAACCAAATGCAATAACTTTTACTCATTAACTATTTTACCAATGTGAAGATCGAAATATTAGTCGTTCTGCTGCACATATTCTGGTAGTTGATAATAGCTCACATCAGTACATGAAGATTTTATTCTAGTAACATTATAGGTGGTAAGAACCAACAGTTTCAATCGACGAAAATGATGCGTGACTTTATAAATTGAACATGTTACGATATTGGTTTCAGTACAAACATCTTGCAAGCATGAGATGCTACCATTGCTGTCACGTTCTCGACAGGCCTTTGCGTCAAATCCTTGTGCTGCATTTGGAGTTCATTACAGAAAACAGTTACAATGACAGATGATTATCAGGGGTATCAATTTGTAGTTTTGTACACATTTGCTTACAGATTGATCGATTATGGTATATTTTATATCTGAGGTTAAACCGTTGAAGTGGTAAAGCAAAAAATTTGAGCTAAAGAGACAATGGTATGGAAAGTCGCCCAATGTGTGGTTTTAATGAACACAAATTCTTATAGTATTCAAAAACACTAACTAGTTATAACAAAAATGTTTTGGGCTAAGTGAATCCAACTCGTCTTGACCCGTATCAAAAGTAACCGTTTTGACCCGTCAACAACCCGCCCGCCCTACATGTAATAGTAATTTGTAAAGGCAACTTAAACTTACGAGCCAAAGGTCTCTGGCAACCACAACTGTGTTGGGAGGAAGTCCAATGTCGTCCCAGTGAGCTGTCACCGGGTTAGTTACAGGACCACGGTTCACCAAGAGTACAACTACTCTGTATCCCGAAAGGGGTCCAGCCCAAACCTGCAAAATAAACAAAAAACAAGTGTAGTCATCATATACAAGACGAGAATACAGTTAAGTTGAAGATCAGTTCAGTTAAGTACCTCAAGATCACCTTCTGATCTAACCTTTTTGGCCTGAACACCAAGTTTATCTGTGGAGATATAATAAGCATTTGGTCTAATCAAAACATTACTAAGAGTTAACATTTGTCATTTTATATCTCAAACTTGGCTATATATAACTTCAAACGTCCAATATATTTACATGACAAAAAGTTTTTAGGTGTCAAATTGAATATAATTTTGACCTTCTAAGTCTAATACACAATTAGTTTGACCTTAAAAGTCAAAAGTAGTGTAACAAAGTAAAGTACTTTACCTTGGTTGACAGCAATGACCTCTTTGTTTGCGAGGATACTGAGAGTCTCTTTAGAGATGTCTCTAACGTCACATCCGATAAGAAGGGGAGCCTGCAATAACTCAGGAAGGTAGTGAGCGAAAGTGACATTGTTGTGATTGAGTGAGAATGTATTAGTTGTGTGTTAAAAAATATGCCTTTCAATGAAAAAACTAAAAATAATATAATAGCTACGCGTAAGCTGGCCAAAGAGGTCAAGTGTATTGAAGGTCTCCTAGAGCTCACTTTTATTGAAAGTGTGTGCGGGTCAACCTGGCCCAACCGGCCGATTTTGAGCCATTATTCTAGAACCAACCCGACCATCTTCCCACCTCTAGTGTACAAACTTAGTAAGTAGCTTGGTATTTAGTTATTTACTTTGGAAATGGCCCATATGCTAAAATGAACAATGTACTCGTCTTTCGTCATCCCTCCATTTCCGACCTCAAGCATGTCTGGATCTGCGAGTATAAAAGTCTCAGTTTGATCATTTTGGGCTGAATCTCAGAGCTATGGTAAAGGTTAAAGAGTAGGTAAAGATGACAAACCATTCCAACCACCAGGTCTTGCATAATCTGCATAATACTCATTCATATCTGCTATATACATCATGCTGCACAGAATTTTAAACACCAGTATTAAGAAAAGTAAAAAAAATAATTCAACATAAATGCAAATATGCAATTAAAATGCAACAAAAGCATATGAAGTTACCTATTCCACGTGTCGGTAATGTCATTTGTAGTTCTCCAACTATTTCCTATCTTCGAACCCCATAAAGCAGGATGCATATCTCCCCTAGCATACATTTTCAGAAGCCAGATGTGAGGTTTGGTAGCAAGTAATATTAGTTATTTGATTGCAACTAGCTAAAAGTGCAAGAATACCATTCACATAGTGAAAAGAAGATAGGACGGCCTGCGTTCATGAGAGCTTTAGTCATTATCGGGTATCTGCATTTGTTAATATTGAACTTGATGTTACTAGAACTTACAAAAGCCTAAAGGCTTAATGTTAGAATATTAAGCTGTTTTGAGTTACCGGATAGTTGGCTTTAACCCTTCATTGTTACAGTTATCATACTTCAAGTAGTCGATACCCTACATAAGAAGACGTTGATCTTATACTGTAAGTAGTCAAACACCACAAGCATATATACTATGGTCAAACTTTATTTTTGACTGCAAAAGTCAAAGTGCTGCGTTGTGTTAAGAAAGTAGCTAGAATCATACCCAAGAAGCGAACGTTTTGGCATCCTGTTCCTCGTGACCAAGTGAACCAGGCATGGTCTTGCTACACGTCATGGAACTGCAGCATAGAGGTCAAAGAAATGTTTTATTATACGTCCTTCATTGACCAATAACATGAGTGAACATAAAGTTTACACACTTTGAAATCAAATTGGTGAAACATCAGAACTGGCATCAAAACTGCAAAGACGTCCTCATAAAGGCAGGTTTTGTTTTTCATAGGTTCAACCTAAAATCTATAAATTGGCGATATACCCGCAATAATTATCCATAATAACACTTAATTTGCCAAAGAAACGCAAACAAATAAAATCCAAGCTTAAGGAATAAATAAAGTATTACAGGTCTTACCCTGAATCGTTATATATACCAAGCTTAAGACCCTTGTTATGGACATAGTCAGCTAGAGCTTTGATGCCAGAAGGGAATGTTGATTTCTTTGGCACAAGGTTACCCTGAAAAGATCGTTTTACAGGTTTAGAACTTCCGATTGCATATGTTATACCAAAACCATATAAGAAACAGTCTGTACAAAGTACACAAACCTTTTGATCACGAGAATGCTCAGCCCAACAATCATCTACAATTTATTGAAATATCAATTCGGGTGAGTTGCTTATAACAATAGCAAAGAATATATTACATAACGGTGAAGGGTAATGTAGCTACATACATACCTATATTAACGTACTTGTATCCAAGTTTAGCAAGACCAGTAGAAACGAGAGCATCAGCTGTTGAGTATGTTAATTAATCAATGGTTATAGCAAGACTTTTTTAGAATGATTCAACTAATTAGTGGACAAATTCTGCTATGTATCAAATTACTCACCAGTTTCCCTAATCATAGTCTCATTGATATTGCAGCTGAAGTGATTCCAACTATTCCACCTAAAACAAATCCATGATCAACTTTTAAATATATACTTTAATCAAACTATATATGGCATCATTTTCATGAACAATTAGGCTAAAATAACTATGTCAAAGTTTGACTCGGGTTCACAGTACAATTAGGGACCAACGTATTTGAAACCGGAACCATACCCATCTTATAATACTTTCTAAAAAAGTACAAGTAAATGGCTTCTTTTTGCAGCATTGCTTTTTGCTAATTGGTAGAAAACAAAGTTGCTAGATTGCTATTTTAGTGTATTAGTCATTGATTAACAGTTAAAGTATCTTTCTATTGCTAATACAAGGGGAGATATATTATATGAAACTACGAACCCCATGGGAGGAGTATCAGCAAGACCATTTGCTAGAAGACTGCGTCTCTCCATTGAAACGCGGCCTTCTCCTCCAGCAACCACCTCCGCCACGAGAATCATTAGCAAAAGCATCATCACAATTCGTTTCGCCGTAGTCTCCATCACTGAAGTCTCTAGAGTACGCACTAACTCTACCTTCTTGGCTGCTGGTACAAAGTAGGGAGAGATTTAATAAAGGATAAAAGGTATCTTTTTATCCGTACTTTTGAATACCAAAGGGCGACAAAGACATGCACCAATTAACAGTAAGTATCATGCAACTGGACCTGCCTACAAACACGTGAATCCATTTTCAACATCATGCGAATTCTAGATTGTTGTACAACACATAATTTTTCCTTCTTTCTGAACCGTCATTTTTGTCTTTATTCAATTATTTTAAATTTGAATTTGATTGATCTATGACCAATGACAATTTTTTATTCATTTGTTTTTGCCTTTTATAGAAAAACTTGATCGACATTGTACTTACAAATTAACAAGTTGTGTTAAAGTTTAGCTTGACTAGGTTATTAGTGATGTCAAATGTCAATACTAATATGTAATGAGACTACTATACCTATAAAAGTCAGATAGTCAAAAAATATCACAAATTATTCCTTTTTACAAATTAGAAAACAGTGCAATTTTTTTCTTTGAATAAACATATCTAAACGGATATAATGAAGGAAGACTATTTTCTCTATCAAATAACTAATCCAAACAAAAACTTTAAGCAGTAAACTATACATGCTATACTAAACTTATGCATTAACATATATATTTAACATAGTTATACTATCTATAAAATAAAAAATGATCAAAGTCAAAAGTCAAAAGTCAAAAAAGTGAAATATTGGAAAAAAAAAAAAGAAATGTTAAAACTAAAAAAAAAATGTTGAAAACATATGTTTCAAAAGAAAACAATTAATACACATTCAAACCCCCGTTGTTTGACCCAACTCGCCGGACGACCCGATTTAAATCGACCCGTTTTTCAACCGAAGCAGTTCAACCTGGTTTGTTAGTGCAAATATTACGATATTTAATCTATACATTCTCATTTGTTTTGTTGACGACAAACACGAACTCAGAATACATAACGAAATGTATAAGTTACTTGTAGTTAGATCTTGTCTCAACATACTCTCAACACTTCTCGACGACTCAAGTCCTCAGATGCTACAACACAGGTTCATACATGTTTGTTATGTTGCATTATGATCAAACCCCAACAAACCAATAAACATGTTTAATGATGAGTGTCTAAATACTCATCATTTTTTATATTCGTTATGATGCCAAAACATCCGAAAACACTCGCCAAAACATAAACACATCAAAATGATAAAATATCACAAACAAGTGTTTTATATGTTTTAAATGCAAAACATCAAAATCTGTGAAAACGATCAAGTTTGCATAATTGGCGCTTTAGTCCCCAAGTTACAAAAGTTGTCAAAATCAGTCCCCTGTAATTCAAAAACTTGTAAAATATCATTTTAGGTCCATAAGATTCAAAAGTTGTCAAAACAAACCCTTTAAAGTTTAAAATCACAAAATGACAACTTTAGTCCTTTAACTTTGAAAATTGTCAAAATAGTCCTTGGTTAATTTAAAAGTGAAAATTATCAAGTTTTAACCTTGTTCTATTCATAAATGACAAAATGGTCCTTATGATAAACTTTTGAGAAATTACAATATTGGTCCTCAAGTTTCTAAATTGGCGCTTTGGTCCCTGGATTTGTAAAATGGAAATTTTCAACAAAGGTCCTTGTACTAATCTTACTTGGCAGGTTTGATCCTTATGAGAGCTTTGGAAATTGTCAAAACCAGCCCTTCAACTTTCAAAAATTGCAAGATTGGTCCTTGTTGTTAACATAACACCAAACGGATCCAATATAACAACCCAAGCCCAAATCCAACCCAAACAAGACCCGCCCAATATTTAAAAACGGTCAAAAAAAACCGCCACTGCTCACCTTCTTCACCCACCCCAGAACTCAAAACCAGAGGTGGTTTTTCACCTCCACCTCACCATTTCCACCTCATCCACCATTTCCACTCACCCTCCTATCATTAGCCCACAAGCATTTAATGCATCCCCACCATTGAACCTTCACTGCTTAGCTCACAATCCTGCTTTTTCTCCGAAAAATCACACCCAACTCCATGCCTACTTCCCAACTTGTCCCTACACCTCACATAACACTCCAAACTTCTTTAATTGGTTTGAAATTATCTCAAGCAACCATGAGCACTTTTGGCGCCAAAAGTAAAATTGATGGTCGAGATGAATTTGACCGAATCAATGGTTGAGATTGTTGATGGGATTTGTTCGTAGACAAGTGGGAGTTCAAAAGCTATAAAGAAAGCAGAGGAGTCATGAAAGAAATATATCTAGTGTAATTTTTAATTTCCATTGTCGCTTTTAGCTTAAATTCAAATTTCAAAGGTCTTTTAAAGCTTTCAAGCTTTGTTTTATAAGTTTTCCAGTATTGTAAAACTTTTAACAAGTATCAATTTCAAGTTTCAAGTTTCAATATCGCTTTATGCAATTTTTAAAATTTCAAAAAATCTCATGAATGATCAAATGTTGTTGTTAGGTATTCTTATGGACTTAGAAGCTCATATAAGCTCCTAATAAAGCTTATCAAAGCTTTTAGATACTCTTAAAATCGCTTTATTAGCAAAAATCAAAATTCACAAAATATCAAATAAATAGCTTAAAAATAAAAATCCATGGTTCAAGGTTCTAAAAGTTGAGCAGGTATATTTTGATGGTCTTGGGATTAGTGCTTATGGGAAGCTTTAGGATGTGTTTTCGCACCTTGGTTCTCGCTTTTCAATTGGAAGCCAATTGTAAGCCTTTTGATCAAATTTTGCATTTATGTGTTTTAGTTGTCCAAATAGTGTAATATCTGTTTCTTAATCATCATTAATTATAATTAAGTGTTCTTAAACCATAAATCCAGAGTTTGTTATTTTAAATCAGTAGTTATTAAAAATCTCATTTTAATGCTTAATTTAGCATAGTTGTAATTTCTCAATATTATGTTGTTATTGATATGGTTTAATGCTTATTAGTCTTAATAAGTGATAATATAAGTTTAAAATCATGTTCATGGTCCGAATCTTTGTTATCCTTTGAAAACATCAAATCACCACAAAAGGGTTGTTTGGATTTGTGTTTCAATCTGTATCAAAGGTTGTGCATCCTGTGTTTGTGGTTGTTTCATGTCTCATTTGGTCTAAAGAACTCAAAGAAACAAAGAAAGTCAGTCCTCATTAGATGAAAAGTCAAACTTTCCTTAATTCTCACCTTACTCAGTCACTGTTGGAAGTTTGAGTGTAAAATTCATCACAGTAGCATAAAACTTGATAACTTAGCTTAATTCAATCATACTTTAGCTTAATATTACATAATAAGTTAGTATAATCAAATTAAAATTCATTTTAGTCAAACCTTCAGTTTTTAGAAAAGTCAAAAGTGCCCTGTGCACAGTTTTTTCATCCATTTTCATCAGCTTCTAAAGAGCTTGTTATTTGGTCAAACCTTGTGATTCTTGGTACTTTGGGAAGTCAACCTGGTCCTTTTCAAGTTCCAAGTTTAAAATTTCCATTTGCAGCTTATTTGATAGGGCTCGCATGAGCTTATCATTTTGTCCCATAAAACTCAAGATTCACCGAGTTTTACTCATGAATTGTCGTGTTTTGAAAAGCTTCTCAAAAGCTCATTATAGCTTGTCTTGATCTCATCTTTTGTTTATAGGTAGTCAACCAGGTCTTTTCCAAGTTCTAATAATTGCTTTTCGCTTTTAGCTTATTGTGTGATCTCGTGCATATAGCTTAAAGTAGTATACAAATTGCTTTTGCTTATTCAAGCTCAAACCTCAAATCTGCTTTTAAACTTGTAATCAGAGGTCATGGTTTGTTGTTTTAGTTGAAATTGAGTCATTTTAGCTTAATATAGCTTTGTGTAGGTTTGGTAGCTTTTGGTTATTATTTAGCTTTTTCAAGTGCTTATTATTAAGCAAATACAATCGCAGCTTGCTTATTTCTCCAAACAAGACCATGTTTTTCTATTTTCTTAGATTCAGTAGATTAAAATAGACTTTTCCTGAAATTTTCATAATTTTTCATAACTGTTGCTATTTTTCTTAATTAAAAACAGCTTTTAGGTATTTTAAATAGCTTTTAATACAAATAAATTATAAAAGTCCAAAAAATGATTTTTCAATTTTCTTAGGTTAAGATAAATATAAAAGTAATAAAAGTATTTTTCCATAATTTTCTTAGTTTAAAAGTATTTTTAGCATTTTAATTAGTTTTAAATAGTTTTAAATTAATAATAAATACATAATAAGTCTAAAAATATATTTTTAGTTTTAAAATAAGTTTTATCATATTTTAGATTTTTCTAAGTTATAATTTCATTTTTCTAGGTTAATTTTGTATTTTCTTGTATTTTAGTGCAATTTAAATACTTAATAAATAGTTTTTAATTAATAATAAATAAATAAATAGTTGTAAAATAATTTTATTTTTCTAATAATTTTCTTTTATTATTAGGATTCCAAAAGTATAATTTTCATATTTTAGGTCTTTTATTTCTTTAAAACTCACTTTTTATTTTGTACGTAGACGTAATTTTATTTTAAACGTAAGTTTTAAGTTGTAGGTTTTAAACGCTCATCGACTTTAAAAATAGTGATAGCGTTTATTTAATAGATTTTAACTTTTAATCTTTTAATTTGCATTTAAGTCGCTTTAATTTGTAAATCTTTTCTTTAGGTATAATTTTCCATCGAAAACCTTATCGATTGCTATCCTTAGTGATCATTCTACCATCCGATCAAGTGTTTTAACACCAATTCATCCTCCGTGGGACTTAACGACCAGAATTCCTATATTCCTCTCGATCTTAATTGCATTTGTGTTTAAGCTGTTTTAAGTCTATTTGACTTGACCGCTTAGCTGTGAGATCAAATTTTGGCGCCACGCCGGGAGGTCAGAAGCGTGTTTCTAGCATTTTCGCATCTGCACTTGCACATATACCACGCTTGTAAAAGTTTTCAGAAGTTAATATAAATCAAAAGTTCATTAACACTTTTCCTAAAGTGTTAAAACCCAAAACAATATAAAACAACAAAACAATCGTAACGCTTTCAGTCTTGTGTTTCTTTTAAGGTGATTCTTAAAGAAATACGATTTGGTTAAACGGACGATACCAAAAATATTTTCCAAAAGTTTTTGAACCCCATCAAGACAAATCATACCTACGCCTTTTCGGTGGTACTTAATATACATAAAATCAACCACCGCAAATCAAGGCAACAGACTACCTAACTGGGGTGCGACCATTAATAAGTTCCGAACATCGATTTAAAACTTGCCTTTGTGTCACTTGTGATTTGGTGTACCTTTTTCAAAGAAGCCATTTCATTTGTGATTATTGGTTAAGTTCACTTGTGTTTTGCCTCATTTGTTTTGGAAATTGATTTTATACTTAGTGCATGCGCACTGCTCTTCCAGCTCTACAAGTCCACTTTCCGAACTTGGAAACATTCCTCGCAGACGTAGAGGACGCTCACCTCCTTCACCGTGATCGAGGAACGCCTACCACCACCACCACCGTCGAAATGGCGTAAGACAAACCTATGAATGAGCTTCTCCAAGCACCCATCGAGGTTACGGAGATGCCATTGTTGTCCCAAACCATTGCGGTCGATACCTTCGAGCTCAAAACCGGTTGCTTAATCTAGTAACCCAAAGCCAATTCTATGGTTTTGAGCGGATGATCCTCATGCACACATTCGATGGTTCAATAAGATAGCATCGACCATCAAGTACAAGAATGTCCCACACGGCTATCAAGCTTCTTCGCTCCCATTTTCTGTAGGACAAGCCCGAATTGGCTTCGAGAAACAACCCCTCGCTCTATAGAGACATGGGAAGATCTAGTTACCAAGTTTGTTAACGAATTCTATCCTCCATCCCGAACCACAAGTCTTAAGAATGAGATAATGAAATTTTCTCGTAGATTTGATGAATCATTCGGGAGGCATGGGATCGTTATAAAGAATTGCTCCGCAAGTGTCCACATCATGGTTTTACCGAGTTAATGCAAATGGATACTTTCTATAATGGTCTCGAGACAACCGACCAAGACTCTCGAATGCCTCCATGGAGGTAATTTCCTTAGCAAAACCACCAAAGAAGCCTTACAAATCATTGAAAACAAGTCCTGTGTCCGTCCTTTCCGCACTAAGACATATCAAAATCGCCTAATGTCGGACCTTCTACTTCATCTCATGTGAGTACATCTAGCACCGATGCTAAGATTGATAAACTCACAGATGTTGTTCGAGCTTTGGTTCTTGCTAACCAAAGAAAGTCACCTTCACTCAAACACCATCACATGGTGAAGTGAAGAAAGTTGAAGTTTGTGTCACTTGTGGTGGTCCTCATGCATACTACAACCAGATCGCCACCGATGGTAGTCCGTTTGAAGCAAATGCTATAGCCGGTACTTCAAATCAAGGAGGTAATCAATACCGCCCTCGAATGAACCAAGCTACCGTGCTAACACTTATCGTGCACCACCCGGTTTTAACCGTAATCCTAACCGAATCGAATCAACCTAGAATGAACCAAGGTTATCAAAACCAAGGTAATTTCTATCCCGGACCCAATCAAGGTTTCCAACAACAAGGAACCTTCATCAAAACAATTTCAATCGAGGGAATCAATTTCATGGGAATGTGAATCCTAATCAAGGAATTTTCAACAACAAGGTCATAATCAAAACATCCGACCTCAAAATTTCCTCCTAATCCACCTCCCATCATTACTCCTCCAGACCATCATCCGATGAGTTATCAAGCGCTTTATGAAATCCCAAGATGAGATGAACAGATTGTTGGTCACCGATCACGATCTCAAGAAGTCTTTAAATGATCGACCCCGAGCTCGTGAAAACTTCCGAGCAACACGATCGCTAACCCGAGGGGCGATGCTAAGGCGATCACGACCGTAAGTGGTGTTTCATACAATGGACCCGCTATTCCTACTACCTCTTCTTCTTCTCTTCCAAAGGTAGTGGAAAGTGAACCCTCGACTCACAATGGACCCACGACCCAATGCCCCTCCTCCGTGGCAATGAGTCAAGTTACCAAGGAAACAACGGACAAGGTGCATTATTCAAGTCCATGTAATACAAGACAAGTCCCACCTTCTGTAGTCCATCCTCAAGTTGTCCGAAACCCAAGTCTAATCCAGAGTTGTTTTGAACCACCGTAGCTCCGCTGAAAATACCAAATCCAAATCTTCTATTCCATATCCATCACGCTTGAATGAGCAAAAGCTCCGTGAAAAGCTAGTCATCAAATGGACAAATTTTTCCAAATTTTCCAAGAGTTACACTTTGACATAAGCTTTATGGATGCTATCATGCCGATGCCCAAGTTTGCATCAACTCTCAAACACATGTTAAGCAACAAGGAAAAGTCGTTTGAAATGGCTAAAACTCCTCTTAACGAGAACCGCTGCAGCTATCCCAAAAAGCTTCCGAAAAGCTTGGAGATCCCGGAAATTTCTCTTACCTTGTGTATTCCTCAGAATGGTTGAATGCTTTGCCCTAGCGATCTTGGTGCAAGCATTAATCTTATGCCATATTCAAGATGGAAGAAACTTTCTTCCGAACTTACTCCTACATGCATGACTCTCGAGCTTGCGATCGACAATATCCCGTCCTCTTGGCATTGCCGAGGACGATTTGTGAAAGTAGGAAAGTTCCATTTTCCACCGACTTCGTGGTTGTTGATTTTGATGCCGATCATCGGGTTCCTCTCATTGTTGGTCGAGGATTCCCGAGAACGGGCCGTGCTCTCATAGATGTATTTGAGCAAGAAATCACATTACGTGTTGGTAATGAAGTCGCCACTTTAACCTTGATCGACTTCGAGGTACTCCGCAAATTATGATTTCGAATCGGTTAACCGAATAGATATCATTGATGTTGCTTCAAGAGTACTGCAAGAAGTTCTTGGTTATGATCATAATTCTTCGAGTGATAATCTCACTCATTCATCTCAACCTATCATCGCCAATTCTACTCCTTCTCTCACCCCATTTGAGGAAAGTGACTTCATCTTAGAAGAGATTGAAGCCTACTTATCCAAAGGATTCTGCTCCATGGGAAATTGATCACGCCCAATTGACATTGAGGAGACATACTTCTCATTGAGAAGTTGCTTAATGATGATCCATCATCCACCCCTCACTCTAGTGATTCAATTCCTAATGAGATTAATCAAAATGAGATTAACTGAGGAGATTTTCTTCTTGAGAAATTGTTAAATCATGACATTTCTTCTCCTCTCCTTCCATCAAACTTCATAACAAGGAAGTCAAGTCGCTTGAGAAAATCAAGAATTTCCGAGGTTGAGCTTAAGGACTTACCACCTCATCTCGAGTATGCATTTCTTGAAGGTGATGATAAATTACCGTCATTATTGCTAGAGATTTGAGTAAAGATGAAAAGTCGCCTCATTAAAATCTTGAAGTCACACAAGCAAGCAATTGCTTGGAAACTCTCCGACATCAAAGGTATAAACCCCGAGTTTTGTACTCACAAAATCTTGATGGAGGATGACTTTAAGCCGCTAGCTCAACATCGAGAAGAGTAAATCCAAAATCCATGATGTTATCAAACAAGAGGTTATCAAACTTTGATGCGTGATTGATTTACCCGATCTCGATAGTCCTGGGTTAGCCCAATTCATTGTGTTCCTAAGAAGGGTGGCATAACTGTTGTCACAAATGAAGATAACGAGTTAATTCCAACTCGATTGGTTACGGATGGCGTGTTTGCATTGACTATCGTAAGTTGAATGACGCCACTCGAAAGACCATTTTCTCTACCCTTTATGGACCAAATGCTTGAGAGATTAGCGTGGAATGAATACTATTGTTTCCTTGATGGTTTCTGGTACTTTCAGATTCCCATTGATCCAAAGGATCAAGATAAAACCACATTCACCGCCCATACGGAACTTTTGCCTATAGACGATGCCTTTTGGCTTATGTAATGCTCCCGCACGCTCCAACGATGTATGATGGCCATTTTCCACGACATGATCGGGAAACAATGGAGGTGTTTATGGATGACTTCTCGGTCATTGGGGATTCTTTTCAATCATGTCTCTCCCATTTAGATAAAATGCTTCAAAGGTGTGAAGACACCAATCTTTGTCTAAACGGGAGAAAAGTCACTTTATGGTCAAAGAAGGCATAGTCCTGGCCATAAGATTTCAAAGAACGGATTGAGGTTGATAGAGCAAAAGTCGATGTTATTGCTAAATTACCTCATCCTACTACCGTCAAAGGTATTAGGAGTTTTTAGGTCATGCCGGTTTCTATCGAGATTCATTCAAGATTTTTCCAAAATCGCCTACCAATGACCCATCTTCTTGAAAAGGATGCTCCTTTTATCTTTTCACCCGAGTGCATCGTAGCTTTTGAAACATTGAAGAAAAAGCTATCAAGCACCCATTCTCGCTGTTCCCGATCGATTTACCTTTTGAGCTAATGTGCGATGCAAGTGATTTTGCTATCGGCGCAGCCTTAGGGCAACGAAGAAACAAGCATTTTCACCTATTCACTACGCAAGTAAGACTATGATCAAGCTCAAACTCATTACACCACCACGTAAAAAGAGCTATTAGCCGTGGTGTATGCATTTGAAAAGTTTCGCCGACTTAATCTTGACCAAATGTGTAGTGTATACGGATCACTCGGCTCTTAAATATCTCTTTGCAAAACAAGATGCAAAGCCGAGATTGCTCCGCTGGGTTCTCCTCCTCCAAGAATTTGATATTATCATACGTGATAAAAAGGAGCCGAGAACTTGGTCACGATCATCTCGTCTGATTAGAAAACCCTCACCAAGATGTTTTCGAGAAAAGGATATAAATGAAACATTTCCTCTCGAGACACTCAATGCGGTTTCTTTTCGTGGAAACTCTTCTACCCCATGGTTTGTCGACTTTGCAAATTACCATGCGGGTAACTTCATTGTGAAAGGGATGTCGACCCAGCAGAAGAATAAATTCTTCAAGGATGTTAAACACTATTTCGGGACGACCCTTTCTTATTCAAAATCTGTGCGGATCAAGTCATCCGACGGTGTGTTTATGGACAAGAAGCTCTTGACATTCTCAAAGCTTGCCATCTTTGGACCCACCGGGGCCATCATAGTCCAAACTACACCGCCAAAAGGTGTTTGATTCCGGTTCTATTGGCCCACAATCTATAAAGATGCCCACGATTATGTCAAAACTTGTGACGCTTGTCATCATGGAAACATATCTCAAAGGAATGAAATGCCACAAAATGCCATTCAAGTTTGTGAGATATTTGACATGGGGTATTGATTTTATGGGGCCATTTCCATCTTCTCGTGGTAACAAGTACATACTCGTGGTCGTTGACTATTTGTCGAAATGGGTTGAAGCAAAAGCTTTACCTACAAATGATGCCCGAGTAGTTGTGAAATTTTGAAAGCTCTTTGCCGTGTTTGGAACTCCTCGCAATAATCGTGATCGTGGTACACATTTTGTAATGACCAATTTGATCGTGTCATGCAAAAGTATGGTGTTACCCACCGCCTATCTATCGCATACCACCCCAAACAAGTGGGCGGTGGAAGTTTCAAATCGTGGTATTAAAAGAATACTTGAAAGGACAAGAGGTGAAAATCGTGCATCCCGGTCGGATAAACTCGATGACGACTGGCTTTTCGACAACTTACAAAACACCAATTGGGTGTACTCCATACAAGCTAGTGTACGGAAAAGCATGTCATCTTCCGATTGAACTAGAGCACAAGGCTTACGGGCCTTAAAACATGCAAACTTCGATATACGATACCGGTGATCACGTAAAAGTTCAAATGAATGAACTAAATGAACTTCGTGATCAAGCTTATGAGAACTCTTTAATTTATAAACAAAAGACAAAGAAGATTCATGACTCTAAAATCAAGAACCGCTTTCAACGTTGGTGATCGAGTCCTTCTTTTCAATTCTAGATTGAAGATTTTCTGAAAGCTTAAGTCCCTACCGGTCCGTCCATTTACTATCACTAAGGTTTATCCTTATGGTACCATTGAGTTATCTCACCGATGGTCCTAATTTTAAAGTAAATGGTCATCGATTAAAGCATTACTTTGGAGAGGACATTCCCCGTGGTTGTCCCGGATTTACAAACATTCCCCATGAACCAATGAATGCGGGATCGAGTCAAGCTAGTGACTCGGGAATCAAAAATAGTAGCACACACAATATGGGTTTTCACCCATGTTTCGCCTTCTTATCCCTTTCTACCACCCTAGTGTGGGGAGTTTTCCCACATCGTTGTATATTCTCATTCAATAAAAAAAAAAAAAAAAAAAAAAAAATGTGTATATATCAAAACAAAATAATGGCCGTAGTATTTCCTTTTATGTTCTTTGTTTCGCATAACCGCGCAGACTTTGAATATTGAGGGCAATATTCATTTCTTAGTGTGGGGAATTTCACGAATTTCATGTAATTATTTCACCCAATTCCCTGCTTTTGGCCAAAATTTTTTTTTTGGAGTAAGTGTTTTCACTTACTCAAAGAAATGGTAATCATCCGCCATGTCTAACCCACATAAGGATTGGCTAATCCAGAGCAAACGGCTCTTGGTAAAGATATCTCAAACCGCTTATGGCTTGCAATTTGCCTAAAATTGTATGGTGTTCAACTCACCATATCTTTAAACTAGTGAAAAGTTGGCTAGCCCGCAAGTTTATGGCTTGTGGTAAAGGCATTGAAAATCCATAATTGGTAATCGACTCACCAAAGATAATATTGATAATTTATCTAAGAGTTGGCTAGTCCGTATGGTACGGCTCGTAAAGACAAATCAAACCGTTGAAAGCTTATGGTTTGCTCAAAATCATTTGGTTATCATTGTACCATGGTTCTTACTTGAATCGAAACATTTGGCTACTCCGTAAGTAATGGCTTTTGGTAAAGAGATAAAATCCATTATGTTTTTCAAATCATTGCTAGGGACTAGCAATATCTTAGTGTGGGGATTGATGAGTGTCTAAATACTCATCATTTTATATCGTTAATGCCAAAACATCCGAAAACACTCGTAAACACATCAAAATGATAAAATATCACAAACAAGTGTTTTATATGTTTTAAATGCAAAACATCAAAATCGTGAAAACGATCAAGTTTGCATAATTGGCGCTTTAGTCCCCAAGTTACAAAAGTTGTCAAAATCAGTCCCCGGTAATTCAAAAACTTGTAAAATATCATTTTAGGTCCATGAGATTCAAAAGTTGTCAAAACAAACCCTTTAAAGTTTAAAAATCACAAAATGACAACTTTAGTCCTTTAACTTTGAAAATTGTCAAAATAGTCCTTGGTTAATTTAAAAGTGAAAATTATCAAGTTTTAACCTTGTTCTATTCATAAATGACAAAATGGTCCTTATGATAAACTTTTGAGAAATTACAATATTGGTCCTCAAGTTTCTAAATTGGCGCTTTGGTCCCTGGATTTGTAAAATGGAAATTTTCAACAAAGGTCCTTGTACTAATCTTACTTGGTGTTTGGTCCTTGTGAGAGCTTTGGAACTTGTTCAAAACCAGCCCTTCAACTTTCAAAAATTGCAAGATTGGTCCTTGTTGTTAACATACACCAAACGGATCCATATATAACAACCCAAGCCCAATCAGCCCAAACAAGACCCGCCCAATATTCAAAAAAAAATAAACCGCGCCACTGCTCACCTTCTTCACCCACCCTCAGAACTCAAAACCGAGGTGGTTTTACCACCTCCACCTCACCATTTCCACCTCATCCACCATTTCCACTCACCCCTCCTATCATCAGCCCACAAGCCATTTAATGCATCCCCACCATTGAACCTTCATCGCTTATCTCACAATATCTGCTTTCTCGAAAAATCACACCCAACTCCATGCCTACTTCCCAACTTGTCCCTACACCTCACATAACACTCCAAACTTCTTTAATTGGTTTGAAATTATCTCAAGCAACCATGAGCACTTTTGGCGCCAAAAGTAAAATGATGGTCGAGATGAATTTGATCGAATCAATGGTTGAGATTGTTGATGGGATTTGTTCGAGAGACAAGTGGGAGTTCAAAAGACTATAAAGAAAGCGGAGGAGTCATGAAAGAAATATATCTAGTGTAATTTTTAATTTCCATTGTCGTTTTAGCTTAAATTTCTTTTCCAGAGGTATTTTTAAGCTTTCAAGCTTTGTTTTATAAGTTTTCAAAGTATTGTAAAACTTTTTCAAGTATCAATTTCAAGTTTCAAGTTTCAATATCTTGTTATGCATTTTTAAAATTCAAAAAATCTCATGAATGATCAAATGTTGTTGTTAGGTGTTCTTTTGGACTTAGAAGCTCATATAAGCTCCTAATAAAGCTTATCAAAGCTTTTAGATACTCTTAAAATCAGTTTATTAGCAAAAATCAAAATTCACAAAATATCAAATAAATAGCTTAAAAATAAAAATCCATGGTTCAAGGTTCAAAAGGTTGGAGCAGGTATATTTTGGATGGTCTTGGGATTAGTGCTTCATGGAAGCTTTAGGATGTGTTTTCGCACCTTGGTTCTAAGTTTTCATTGGAAGCCAATTGTAAGCCTTTTGATCAAATTTTGCATTTATGTGTTTTAGTTGTCCAAATAGTGTAATATCTGTTTTTTAATCATCATTAATTATAATTAAGTGTTCTTAAACCATAAATCCAAAGAGTTTGTTATTTTAAAATTATAGTTATTAAAATCTCATTTTAACAGCTTAATTTAGCATAGTTGTAATTTCTCAATATTATGTTGTTATTGATATGGTTTAATGCTTATTCGGTCCTTAATAAGTGATAATATAAGGTTTAAAATCATGTTCATGGTCCGAATCTTGGTTATCCTTTGAAAAACATAAAATCACCACACAAAAGGGTTGTTTGGATTTGTTTGTTTCATCGTATCAAAGGTTGTGCATCCTGTGTTTGTGGTTGTTTCATGTCTCATTTGGTCTAAAGAACTCAAAGAAACAAAGAAAACTCGTGTTGTCATTATTTTAAAAAGTCAAACTTTCCTTAATTCTCACCTTACTCATTAACCTGTTGGATTTTTGAGTGTAAAATTCATCACAATTAGCATAAAACTTGATAACTTAGCTTAATTCAATCATACTTTAGCTTAATATTACATAATAAGTTAGTATAATCAAATTAAAATTCATTTTAGTCAAACCTTCGCTTTTAGAAAAGTCAAAATGTGCCCGTGCACGCTTTTTCATCCATTTTCATAAGCTCAAAGAGCTTGTTATTTGGTCAAACCTTGTGATTCTTGGTACTTTGGGAAGTCAACCTGGTCCTTTTCAAGTTCCAAGTTTAAAATTTCTAGTTGCAACTTATTTGATAGGCTCGCATGAGCTTATCATTTTGTCCCAAAACTCAAAGATTCACCGAGTTTTACTCGATGAATTTCGTGTTTTGTAAAAGCTTCTCAAAAGCTCATTATAGCTTGTCTTGATCTCATCTTTTGGTTTCTAGGTAGTCAACCAGGTCTTTTACAAGTTCTAATAATTGCTTTTCGCTTTTAGCTTATTGTGTGATCGTGCATAGCTTAAAGTAGTATACAAATTCTGTTTTGCTTATTCAAGCTCAAACCTCAAATCTGTTTTAAACTTGTAATCAGAGGTCATGGTTTGTTGTTTTTAGTTGAAATTGAGTCATTTTAGCTTAATATAGCTTATGTGTAGGTTTGGTAGCTTTTGGTTATTATTTAGCTTTTCAAGTGCTTATTATTAAGCAAATGTAATCGCAGCTTGCTTATTTCTCCAAACAAGACCATGTTTTTCTATTTTTCTTAGATTCAGAGATTAAAATAGACTTTTCCTGAAATTTTCATAATTTTTCATAACTGTTTGCTATTTTTCTTAATTAAAAGCAGCTTTTAGGTATTTTAAATAGCTTTTAATACAAATAAATTATAAAAGTCCAAAAAATGATTTTTCAATTTTCTTAGGTTAAGATAAATATAAAAGTAATAAAAGTATTTTTCCATAATTTTCTTAGTCTAAAAAGTATTTTTAGCATTTTAATTAGTTTTAAATAGTTTTAAATTAATAATAAATACATAATAAGTCTAAAAAATATATTTTTAGTTTTAAAATAAGTTTTATCATATTTTAGATTTTTCTAAGTTATAATTTCATTTTTCTAGGTTAATTTTGTATTTTCTTGTATTTTAGTGCATTTTAAATACTTAATAAATAGTTTTTAATTAATAATAAATAAATAAATAGTTGTAAAAATAATTTTATTTTTCTAATAATTTTCTTTTATTATTAGGATTATAAAAGTATAATTTTCATATTTTTAGGACTTTTATTTCTTTAAAACTCACTTTTTATTTTGTACGTAGACGTAATTTTATTTTAAACGTAAGTTTTAAGTTGTAGGTTTTAAACGCTCATCGACTTTAAAAATAGTGATAGCGTTTATTTAATAGATTTTAACTTTTAATCTTTTAATTTGCATTTAAGTCGCTTTAATTTGTAAATCTTTTCTTTAGTATAATTTTCCATCGAAAAACCCTATCGATCAAGTGCTATCCTTAGTGATCATTCTACCATCCGATTAAGTGTTTTAACACCAATTCATCCTCCGTGGGACTTAACGACCCATTAGTGAATTCCTATATTCCTCTCCGATCTTAATTGCATTTGTGTTTAGTTCCTCCATAGTAATGGAACTAGGTTTTAAGTCTAATTGGTAGGCGACTGAATGCAAGGAAGGTGACCTTGTAGCCGAACCACTATAAATCCTCGTGTTGGTTTGTCTATCCTTTTACTTATCGCTTTACTTTTATTCTTGCATTACTTTGTTTATTTTCTATGTGGTTGATGTCTATGTTTGTGATGCATACTTGGTCTTTCATATAGTCACAAACTATATTCAACACTTTACGATTATGACACGCTTGATCAAGAAAAGCAACCGGACTAATAATGGTGAAACTTGATTTATAATGAACCATTAATCTTGCGGAATCTTATGTGATGTCAAGGGTTGGCCTTACATGTCAGAATGCGTTAAATGCATCCTCGCGTCGAGATTAGCAAATGCAATGGTTTATGCTATATTTGATACAAAAGTTTTAAGTTTGAAACGGAAACGTATTCACCCCCCCCCTCTACGTTTTCACATGGTTGAACCACACAGATCGAACCGGGTTTCAAAACATTATGTTTAATCCCCAAATCCTCAAACTTTTACTATTTTCTGTTTATAACCCATAAACTTTTTTTATCACTAAAACTATTTGCCGCTATAAAATCCCGTTGCTATGCACATGTACTCGTTTATTCAGTTAATGTGTAATCATTAAAACAACCCTCAATGCAAAAATACAATCAACAAATCACATGATACAAATCAAACAAGCTATTGGAATAGTTTTTCCAATACTATCCTCAAATACGCTAAAACATTCTTGAAATAAAAGTTAATACGATCTATAAAAAAAAACGTAAAATTAAATGGCATGTTTATGTTCTCTTTTGTTTAAAGGGTGGTAAAATATATTAATCACAGAAAAATTTAATACAATAGAATGTGGTTAAAATACCACATTAACCTCAAGACAAAGCTTGAACTACCACTAACCAATAATTCGTTTGTGACATGCCACAAAACGAACACAGATCTAGCTATATACCTTAACTATAAAACAAATAGGGAAAAACCACTTCAAAGAACAGAATCACAAAATCGATCCATTTGTTGCACACTAAAATCCCCGTATTCTATAAATTTGTTGTCACAAAAAATATATTATCAAATAACATTGTTTGTAAAAAAATTAATTATATGGTACTCGTCACCACAAAACGCGAGTATCCTGCTAGCATATCAACATTGGGGCTTGGCATGTCGGACGATTACCGATTACCATTGCCGTTTATACTTTTTATTTGAAAAAAAAGAAACTATATCCAAACTGTTGTTTCGATGCTGATATGTGTAAAGATGGTTTTAGTTGGGATAGGGCTCCTAAATAAATGATAAATACATTTTCTAAAAAAAAAAAAAAAAAAAAAAAAACCAATTTTACAAATATTTTCACTAAATACCCAATTTTACCAAAGACTCCATTATACCCATGAAATGCGCAATATTTGATTAACAAAGTCGAACCTTGCAAATTTTTGAAAAATGTCATATTTATTATTTTCCTTCGGTTTTCACACCTAACTCAAAACATGAAAGTTGTAGATATTTTTTTTTCCATTAAGCGGCCTTTTGAATCACGCAAAAATAAATTTGTATGAGGAAGTTATGGCCAAAATATCACAACAACACATCATACGTCACATTAACATGAATTATTCATTTGTGGTTCGTTTCTTCGTTTAATTCGTTCACGAGCCATCCTTTATATAAGTATTCCTTTTAATACCCAATCAACGCGTATAAAAGTAATGATAACGCATACAAATATATGAACATGTGAAATTTATGAAATGCACATTTCATACATGTATTTACACGTGATATCATCACTTTTAATACCCAATAAACTTATAACTTTTAATTCACCATTTCATAAGTATTCTTTTATATATAACCTGCAATGGACTTAATTTCCTAAATCCATTTCCCCTTTATCGTCAATTGATATCTTTTATATCGTTTCACATCATTTCCTTAACTTTTCATCAATGATTTCCTTGAATGCATCAATAGAACCTAAAATCACAAATATATAAACTATTAAGTACCAAAAGTTCATATGAACAACCTATAAATAAGCATAAAAGTGATGATATCACGTGTAAATATATGTATGAAATGCGCATTTCATATATTTCACATGCTCATATATTTATACGCGTTATCGCTACTTTTATGCTTATTTATTGGTTGTTTATATGAAATTTTTGTAATTAACATATTATATTTGTGATTTTAGGTTCTATGGATGCATTCGAGAAAATCATGGAAGAAAAGTTTAGGAAATAATGTGAAACAAAGTAAAAGTTATCAAATGATGGTCAAGGCGAAATAGATTGAGGAAATCAAATCCATTGTAAGTTCTAGATGAAGGAATACTTATAAAATGATAAATTAAGAGTTATTATTTGATAAAGGATGACTTTTGAAAGACTCAAATGAAGAAACGAAGCAGGAACAAAAAATTCATGTTAATGTGATGTATGATAAAGTTGATGTGGTATTTCGGCCATAACTTCATCAAACGAACTCTTTTTTAGGTGATTTAAAAGACCATTTAACGAGAACAGGAAGATCTAAAACTTTTGGACTATGAGCTAGGAATGTAAACTGAAGGAAAGAGAGAAATACTAAAATTTTCAAAAATCCGAAAGGTTTGATCTTGCTAGTCAACCGTGCAATTTTTCAAAAATTAGCAAGGTTTGACCTTGACCTTGCATGTCAAATCTTGCGAATTTTATGGGTATAAATGTTTTTTTTTTTCTTTTTTTTTTATAAAATTTATTTACATTTTTTTTTAATAGAAATTTGGTATTTTGATGAAAAATGTTTGTAAGATTGATTATTTTTGTTACTTCCCATTTCTAGTAACACTTTGAGATATGATTTTTCAACACCTCTTAAATTAATTATCAGGTTTTGCCATAACACAGGCTGTCATCTTTTCACCTAACTTGTTAAGGCCGGATATAGTAAGGACTAAGGGTGTGTACGGTTTGATTTGGGTCGGTTTTTTACTAAAATCGAAACCGAACCACAATGTTCGGTTTTTGCAGAACTCAAAACCGAAACCGTTCGGTTTTGGCGGTTCGGTTTTTTCTGTTTGTTATCGGTTTCAATTATGTTTTTCGGTTTTTTCGGTTTCTAACCGTTAATATTTTGGTATGGCCAAATTATACCAACAAACTTGTTTTACGTACAAAATTAGTTATTCTTTTTTATTTTTTTTCAATCTAAGCATAATAATGTTTATTGCATAATTCTACAATTACAAACATATAAATGAGACATACACATACAAATAAACATACACGTAGTATAATCATTATCGAATACTTATTGATATATTCACACAAAACACGCGACACGACAAACACACATATAAACATAAACGTTAAGATAAATATATTATAAATCCACTCACAAAATGAATACAAATTTATAAATTTGATTTATTTAGTTTTTAATCATATTATATTAATTAGATATTATTATATAATAAAACCGGTTCGGTTCGGTTCTGTTTTTGTGGTTTGATTTTTGGACAAAAAACCGAAACCGAACCGCATTTTTCGGTTTCTAAAAACCGAACCATCGGTTTTTAGTTTCGGTCGGTTTTCGGTTCGGTTTCGGTTTTTTCGGTTTATTTTGCTCACCCCTAGTGGACTACCAACGACTTTCATTTTACCGGTCACATCAGCTTTCTCTCTCCGACGACCTACATGCGATTTTTTGCTACAATAAAAATGACCTACGCTATAAAAAACATACCCCGCAAATATTCTATTTTAACTAAATAACACACACATGGTAATCGCAGTTGGTCGTTCCTACGATCGATGGAGACTACCAAAGAAAGAGTTGATCGATCATGACTTCATGCCACAATAGTGTCACAAATTTTTGGTCAATCGATATTAGTGTGACTAGCTTAAGGCTGCCCCAGTAGGGGGATTCAATCCCCCTCATTTTCCTTGCCACATCAACTTTCTCTCTCCAGCGACCTTCAGGCGATTAGGTGCCCCGATGAGGCGACCAAGTTCATATATATATATATATATATATATATATATATATATATATATATATACTAGCAGTACCGTGCCTAGCGGCATCGGTTTCTAGCGGCGCACAATTAACGATATGCGATATTGTGGTAAATGTTTCATAGAACGTGAAAAGATCTCGATGAGACCCGATTCACCGCTTTGTATCGGTTTTAACGGGTCCTCTCGGTTCGTTTTGGATGGCTTTAATTGGTTAGCCAAAATCGGGGCGACACGGTGCCCGGTTGAATACGTTGGTCCGGTCCGGTATTGGTACATAGTGGCGGCAACACATATTTACCGATAAATAGCTTCCTTGAGACGTTATGTTTTCTAGTTTAATTCTTTGGTTTCTTGTTTCGACCAAATTTTGACGGCGAATAAATTTTTTAGCAAATTGTTTTGTAGCGTAAGGGAATCATTTTCCGATAATATTTTTTTTTTGTGTGTCAAAATAATGTGATATTTTGTTGTTATTGAATTCGTGTGTTTAGTTTAGAAACATCAATGCCCTTTTTGATGTTTAGCAACAGTCAAGTGAATTTTCTAAGCTTTTGGTTAATCCATCATTGGTTCAGCTTAGAGGTCGATCTAAAGTACTTAAACGAAATTTGGTGTCATCACATTATTAATAAAGTAATCTTCATGACACTATATTTTAAAAGCAAAATAGCATATCTAACTAAGTAATCTTTTTTATATTAACTCTACCCTCTCCTTAGATGGTATTTTCGTTCGACAGTTCATGTGCGAAAGTTAAAAACTAATTTTGCATGCAGCGGTGTATAGCTTTCGATAAATCCAGTTGTGATTATATTTGCATGGGCGTGTTTAGAGATAACAGTTATGAGTGTGCGTGCGCGTGCGACCTTATGAGTTTTATTATAAGATAACAGTTTGATGTGTTTGATTATAAGATTATTGAGCGATGCTTGTTATAATCTCTAGACATATATAAACCAAGTGATTTTGCAACATTGCTCCATCATTAAACATACATGATTACATGCAATGTCGACCCCTTTCAAATATTAGGTGTAATATCTTAAAGTTTTTGTTTGACCCACATGTGAAAATGACCTTTTTAAAGGGTTATACTATTTGTAACACCAATGTGTGTTCTTTTGACAGAAGTAAGTTGTGTTGGTAATTTAAGATGAAACGTTAAGTAATAGAGCCCCATCAATTTCTATCACATATTTCAAAAAACCTCGCACTTTAATCATGAAACACCAATAATTGTTAGTCAAAAGGTCTTTCGACATTATGAAAAAAATTTAACATTACAAACCATATTTGGCATTAGATGTTACGACGTAAAAATCGTGTCGTTGAGCCTCCTCAAAAAGCAGCTTTGACTAAAATAATAAACATATGGTAAATACACTTCCGGCCTCAGATCAAAACTTTCAGACTTCCGGCCTCAAATCATTTCAAATTCAAATATTTCAAAAGTTCAAAAAATTCAAATTTAAAAGTTTAACATTTTTACAATTTCAAAACCTCCAGCCTTTTCACTTTCTAAAATATTTCAAATTCAAAACTTTTACACTACAAAAACTTCCAAACTTTCATTAAAAAAACTTAACTATCACAAGCTTGAAATTAAAAAAAAAAAAAAAAAAAAAAAAAAAAAAAACGTTACAAGATCTCAACAAACTTCAAATTTTGAAAACCTTTCTTTTTATAGATATTTAAATTACGCTAAAAATATCAACATTACACAATATACTAAAATATACCAATAATTTAGACAACTAAATTTATAAACAAAAATTTTACTTACTATAATGAACCAGTTTTTGCATATTAAATTTACCTTCACTTTTTATAAAATTCGCAAGTAAAATAACAAACAAATTGAAGTAGCAAGAGTAAACAAATTATTAAACAATACACAAGTGTTTAAACACTTTATCCAACAAAAGTAAATACAAACGTTTTACTTTATATTATATATTAAGTAAACTTACAAGCAAAACTCTACACAACAAAATAAACAATAAACTTTGCACTAAATTCAATAACAAATAAAAAAATAACCCATATTGTACGGTAGCAGCAGTAACTTCAAAATTGTTTAACATAAAAACAACTTACAATATATAGATATGTGAATAAATAATACCACTTCAAAATTGTTTAACATATAGATCTACTAAAAACAACTTACAATAACTTCAAACCTTGAAAAACTTTCGGATTTTTGGTGGATCTTGGTGACCGGATGGTTTATGGGTTTCGGGTGGTGGTGAAGGACTCGATGGTGGTGGGTTGGAGGCCGAGATGTGGCGGCGTTGCGGCGGCGGTAGCGGTTTCCAGTTGTGGTGTTACGGCGGCAACGACAAATTAACGTGGCGGTGACTCTTTTTTTTTGTACCTGAAAAAAATGGAAACATATTAGATCCGAATGAAAAACCCCTCAAAGATGCAAAAACATACAGATCTATATGTTTAAAAAAAACTAACCACTTCGCTAGGTTGGTGGCTCGTCTGCGGATGGCTGGTGGGTCGTCTGAAGTGCGGTGGCTGGTGGCTCGTTTAGTGGCTTCGGTGGTGGTTCGTCTAGTCAGATCTTCATGAAGAAACTATCAAAAAAATTTATGTCAACACAAATATTAGTAAAAAATAAAACTACACCTTGATAAATCATATAGATCTATAAAAAAGTTTAAAAAAAACCTTAAAAACCGTTAATCGTGGTCTGCTCGTGGTGGTGGTCGGCCCGTGTGCATGGTGGTGGTCGGACAGTGGTTGGATGGTATGTTACGTTGGTTTCTCATTTGATTCTTCTTTTTGTTTCTCATTTGGTCGGTGACACAGTGTGTGTTTTTTGAATGTGTGTGTTTTTGGAAAGTAAAAGTGGGTTGGTGGGTTTGTATATGTATTTCTTTGTTTGGTATTTATTGGTTTAAGTGAGTTTAGGTTTGATTTGTTTTTTAGGATCGGATGTTGGTTAGGTGTGTGTAAATTTAGGTTTAGATGTTGCTTCGGTTGGCTGAATCTTAAAGTTAAAGGTTGGGTATTAGGTTGGGGATATTGGTGCATTTTAAAGGAGTAAGATATATATATATATATATATATATATATATATATATATATATATATATATATATATATATATATATATATATATATATATATATATATTCTAAAAAAAAAAAAACATTTTTAACACAAAATAAAATTTCATTAATAATTAAAACGTTACATAATAATTCAAATAAAATTAAAACATTACGAAACTTATTAAAACATTACAACACTTATTAAAAATTTAGGTTGTGGCGTGCCTTGATCGCCTCTTTGAGTTTCTGCATTGTTTGTCGTGCTATTGCAGGCAAAGATTCGTCGATTGGCGTGCAATAGAACATGAGATCTGCATCATATTTCTTTTGTCGCTCAAATTCAAGTTTTCGTTCTTCTAGTGCCAATTTTTTGTCTTCCCTTTCTTCTCTCTTTTGCTCCATCTCCAACTCGATTTGCGGTTGTTCTAGCTCTTTCTTCTTCAAATCATAGTGCAGGTCTGCCAGCTCCTTCTTCTGCCCGAATGCCTTGGACTTGATCTTGCCCCATTTCTCGGCAACACCATCCATGTAGGTAGCTTTCGATAACTCCGAAGATTTCTTTTTATTCTTCTTTGCGGCATCACGACCAACTAGTTTAGCAGGCACATCCGAGTGCACATCCGAGTCGGTTGAAGTCCTTGCTTTTTTGCGACCCTCATCTTGGCTTAAAAAAGCCGGCATCTCATTATCCTTCTAAGCAGAATGGTCCCTCAAAATCTTCCAACAATGCTCCAAAACAAACGGATGACCACACACTAGTTGGTATTCATCACACGCTCGTGTATAAACAGTGAGGTCATTCTCACAACTTCCGTAATTCCTGAGAGCATTGTTGTAAATGGCACAAAATTGACCAACTCTAGGACAAATCCTATTTTTCCACTTTGTAATGATAGAGTTGTACGTTCTTTCTGAACCAACCTCCTTCTCAAAGTATGCAATGACTTTCTGCCAAAATCCTTTAGCATTTTGGTTGTTTCCGTTTACACTATTCTCGGATATATCACACCAACCGTTGCACAAGGCGATCTCTTCTTCTTTTGACCAAAGCGACGAATCATTCTTGGCTTCTTTCTCGACAACCTTCTTCTTCGCCTTAGTAGCTCGTTTATTTGGTTTGACCGGTGACGTCTCTTCTCGACATTCTTCTTCTTCTACGTCATCAAGGTTAACCGAATCGTGATACGATCCATGAGCCGAACCGGTACCCGAACCGTGATACTCTTGAGCTGGACAACCCGATCCGGTTCCAGCATAAAAATTAGGATTGTTAAATAATTGTTCTTCGAAATCAAAACCCTCAAGATTGATACGGTTAACCGGAGAATATTCTTGATAATTTGAATATGAAGACGTTGATGAATCCATTGTTGGACGGTACACAGATTCGGGTGACCCGTACATAGATTGGTTGCTTCGACGGGAGTAGCTTTGTTGTTGTTGGTGGTGGTGGATGTTTTGATGCGGTGGAACAAATGGACGATTCATACAAAATGGATTGTTACGTTGTTGTTGTGGAGCTTGTTGGGATTGATATTCGAAAGCAGGGGTTGGAAATTGATTCTTGGTGAGACACCTGTTAACCGGAAATTCGGATCCGGTGTTAAAATATGCGGGGCGTTTTGTGCTAAACGGGATTTTCGGCCTTTGGTTGGTGGTGTTTTCTTAGACATTTTCGATATAGAGGATTGTGAGATTTTTGATAGAGAGTATTGTGAGATTTGTGAGTTTAGTGTGTAAATATGTTGTGTATTTATAGGGTAGTTTTAGTTGTATTTTTTTTTTTTTAATCTCAAACGGTAACATGTTTTTTTTTCTTTTTTTTTTTGATATAACGTAAACTTTGCTTTTTATCTCGATCGGCCTCACGATTCAATTGGGTTAAAAAAGCGGCGATCGACTTGGTCCACAGCAGCTCGATCGAGAGGATATCGATCGCCGGAAGGTGTCGATCGATTGGGATTCGTCCTTATTGTGGCTAGCCTAAGTATTACTACTGTGGAGTATGTGATTTTGATTCCGTACTTTAATAATGTACCAATCACGTCCAGTCAAAGGCTTTTTTGCGTAGCCTCAAATTTGCTTTTCTAATAAACTGCTCAAACACGCATTTAAGGCTTATTGAATCATAACAATAACGATTTACACACATTTAACTAATCCAAGTTAAGCAATAGATGGATTGCATTATATTCAATCTTTGCTTTCATTGAATGAGGACACATAAGTTTCCCCTTTGAAGTGATTCAAAACGGACACCGAAACTTGAACTAACTGCAAGCACCAAACGCGTTCTTTTGTTGATTTTCTCTCACATAACCATTCCTCCATCAATAGTAAGCACCTGCAAGAGATAATCAGCGGTTTCATTTCTATTTTTACTTCTGAAAACTATAGCAAGTTTGATGGTAAGATTTTTTGGTAGCTAACATCGATTCATGGACTACTATTATGTTCGACACTGTGACATAAATAAGTCACGTATAATGCAAGATTTAGATTTTGTGGAAACCTGTCCTGTCATGTAACTAGCCGCCGGATTAAGAGCCAAGAATTCAACTAGGCCAGCAACTTCTTCAGGTTGGCCACACCTTCCTGTAAATTACATTAAAAACAAATACTTAAATGAAAATGTGTGATGATTAGCCAAATGTCTAAAATGCTGGTGAATACAGGTAAAAAGAAATTAAATTTTTTTCACTGAAATCGAAGTTTCTCTTTGTTACCGTCGAGAGAATATAATATATAAATCTCACCCAAGGGGATATTCTCTAACATCTTTTTCTTGTAGTCTCCTTGAACGATCGCAGTCAACTCAGTTTCAATAAATCCTGGGGCAATAGCATTCACCTGTAATAGTGAAAGATTTCTATTTATGAGTATGACTATGAATTCGAGTACTAACCGCTGCTAAGGATAAATCTAAAGATAAGAGAAACACAATGGTGCTTCCGAAACTCACATTTATGCCTCTGCTAGAGTATTCCCTTGCCACGGACTTAGTAAATCCGATGACTCCTGCTTTTGCAGCACTATAGTTAGTTTGCCCAGCATTTCCAACCAGACCAACAACAGATGTGATATTGATTATTCTTCCCTGAACGAATTTAAGAGCGTAAAAAGATTGAACCTACTATACATAGTCTTAGAAAAGACAACTTAACTGGAATACCTTTTTCTTCTTCATCATAATTTTGGCAGCTCCCTAAAGAGAGATAATAATTGGTAAAACCGTTACAGCAAATGTGACTATTTAAGTATTCGACATTGTTTAAGAACAAAACCTGTGTACATAGGAATACACCAGTGAGATTCAAATCAATAACTTCCTGCCACTGAGACGTCTGCATCCTCATCATCAATCCATCTCTTGTAATCCCTGTATCATCGGTTAAGAAGTTAAGATCGAATAAATAACAAGAGTTAGTAACATTGGATTAATAAAACAAGCAATAGTAACCTGCATTGTTGACCAGTACATCAATAGTCCCCCAAGCATTAACTGCCTGCAATTTTTATCAAGTCAGTAGCATTGGTTTTGAAAAAACAATCCAGCATATGACATAATTGTCGCTCACTGTTTTGATCATGGATGCAACATCTGATTCTTTTGAAACATCTCCTTTAAATGCAAGTGCTTGACCACCGAGTGCCTCAATCTATAAGAAAATAGTCATATATGGTTCAAAATGTAAAGGATATCATATAAACAAAGAAAGAGATATCTGTCAAAATTTCACCTGTTTACAAACTTCGTCAGCCTCCTTTGACGCCCTTGCATAATTCACGAGAACCTGAATGATTAAGTCAGACCCTACTATAATCACAGATTTGAGATATTCAATTTGAAGTACAATTTTGCTCTGACCTTGCAACCAGCTCTACCAAAGGCTAGTGCAATTGCTCTTCCGATACCTCTAGAGGCTCCCGTCACAATAACAACTGGAGCCTCCACCTCTCGTGTCGCTTCAACACTTGCTTGTTCAATAGTAGCCGCCTGAGCTTTGACTCCTGCATGTCTCGTTACAATCATCATTTCAACTTTATATTGTACAAATATCACTTCATAAATATTCGTACAATATTTAGGAGTTTTAGCTATGTAACAAACTAATATATCTGGAACAACAATTGCATTACAACAGTAACATTTAAAGTAAATGAGAAGATATTCATACCACTTGAAGCAAATGACACTCTAGATCGGCAGTGCTGATTAGTAAACCTACATTGGAGGTGAACTAAGGACACGTTGTTACTAGAAAAAGAGACCTTCTGATCACTGCCAATAATTCTGGACTTGTCTAAGATTGATGGGGATTCAAAAGTGGTGAAAGAAGCTGATGCAGCCATGGCAGGGGTCGTCACAAAGAACACAAGCTTGAAAGTTAAGTTAGAGTGTCATCACTATGACTTTGTTTCTACTCTTAAATACCCCTTTTCTTCCATTTTCTACTTTGTCATGCTCTCTTATTAAAAAGAGAATAATATTCGAGAGTGGTATTGTTTAGACCGTCACCTATATAAACAGATAACGTAGGCGGGGGGCCATACTTATGTCGTGTAAATCAATCTAGAGTTTAATTGAAAGTCATTAATGGAAACTTACCAAAGAAGTATAACCTTATGCTATCTTTGACAAGACAGATGACCAGCTACAAGACTACAAGAGTTTCAAACTCATTTTCGTAAACTCACCTATAACTGAATGATCATCAGTAACACAAATGAGCACTAGAAAACTGGAATGGTTAATAATACCTACAGTGCTTTCTATTAAAAACTAGGGATATTTGATTTCAATGATATTTTAGTTTTATCCTTCAATACTTGTATAAATAAATACTCACATAAGTTATCAGAATATCTATAAACCAATTTGCATCCCAGTTTAATTAACATTCATGAGTTGTATTATTTGACAAGAGGATGGGCAAAAGATTTGATGTGCACAATCCAAACGAACTTGCCAACTTACTCTCTTGGGCTGACTCGGTGAACTTCAACAAACCCACAAAGCTCTGTTTTGATAATGTTATTCAAACAGCTAATTGGGTCCTTAGGAGATATCGAAACCGTGTTTGCTTCGATCCTAAACCCAATAGGAAGGACACTCTCGGCGAGCAAGTAAAGGTCTTATCCCAATCTTAGATCTCAAATAGAAGTAGGAATTCTCATCCGAATTGGATTGATTGGATTTACGATCCTGTTACATCTTGTAATCTCTTTCTAGCCTTGCTAGTTGCTTTCTATATATTTTAATTGCCGTTCGAATTTTTTTTTATCTCAAGTCCTTTACTATTGAAGTCATATAAACGTGCAAAAAGAAAACGACAATTTTACTAATTTTACATATTTCACCAAATCTTGAATGTAGTATAATTGTATTAGACTATGAGTTTAACATAAGACGACGATCATTAAATTTCGAGTAGCTGCGAAAAAGTACATATGGTAATTAAATTGTGAGAAAGAGGTACTTTCAAAGGAACGAAATCAAGTGCAGTTTTCTTAGTATGTATCACAAGGCTTTATAATCAAAGCTCAAAGAGAACAATAGCAACATCCCAAACCAAATTCAGTCTCACCAATATTACTATGTAAATGAAATACTGATCGAGTCAAACATCTCATCATATAAAAGAGTCAACACTTGTGTTTAAACGTCTCAAAATTAACATCCTGATTCATTTTGATGTTTAAATTAGTTAGCTTGGTGATTGGTGAAAATAAACAACTAATTATATTAGGTAAAAGCAGGGACGGAGCTAGATATTAGTAATAAGGGGGACCGGATTTTTTTTCTCAAACTAAGAAAGTAATATAACTAAAACTTTAGATGGTAGGTTCTAATGATCACATACGCTGGGTTACAAACTTAAAAAAACACGTTGATCACTAATAAAAAAAATATTAGATGAAAACCTTGTGCATGAAACGATGTCAAGCTTCTCTTAATTCTTTTACCATATAAAGTTTGGGCGGGTCATTTGTCTATGGTTGGGTCATAGGCTAAAATTTTATAAGATAAATAGTAAAGCGATTAGGTTTGTTGAAGGGGGCCGAGCACCCCTGGCTCCCCCACTGTCTCCATCCCTGAGTAAAAGCAACTAAAAAGAACCAGCATTGCAAAATATGAATTTAATAATCAGTTGGTAACGGCCTTTGCCGATGGATTATCGACAGGATTGGCTGTCGGCGTAGCCCCATTTTCTGGTAGTGTGTAAAATGTGTTTTCAAACTTTAAATATATTATATGTTTTACCCAAATTTCGGGACTAACGGTAAATGATTAACAATAAAGAAACACTTGGTAAATATACAGAACCGTAAATGAGTTGAATGGACATGAATGGTGCGGTTTAAGAGATTTGACATCTAATGATTAACTACAAGTTACATGGCACTAAAAATCCTTAAATTACATACACTGCTCACGTAATTTGCTCAATATTACTAAATTGTTCTATAGCCAATAGTGATTATGAAATGATCAATTACACACTTGAGTGATAAAACAGCAATTCATTACAATATTGCAGACATAATCCTACCAATATCCCATGTTCATTGCCACCAGTTAGGAAATCTAATCTTTCTGCTGTAATCCTAAAGACAATTCACTGGAAAAATCATTTCATTCTCTTATAAACCAACAGCTGACTATAAAAAGGTTCACTTCCAATCCTTAAAGGCACGTTTGTTAAGACTGAATTGCACAAAATGAAATTGAAGTAGAGAACGAAATAGCAAAAAAAGGGAAAGACTCAGGAAAAGGAGACGAGAAAATCTGTTTGTCCCAACTTGTGGAACAAATTACACCGGCAACAAGTAAACATCTAACACGTCTAAATCTACAAAATCTTAGCTTCATTCCAACAAACACATAGCAAATATTACTGTTTTGAATTTTTGCTCTCTAAATACTTCTTCAAAACATCCATAACCGACCCAAAATCCGCCTTAACATTCACAGGCGGACTAGCTAAACTACAAGCCATATCCGGGATCACTTTAGAATGATAATCAATCTTCGACTGAGTAAACTTCAATCCATGAGCAGTACTCACTACAACAGTCCTATCAGTTGGACGAATCACACCGCTATTTTTAAGCTTAACCAGAGCTGTTAGGGCCACACCAGTGTGAGGACAAACAAACATCCCAGTCGAATCTGCTTGTGCCATAGCATCCATCAACTCTTCCTCAGTAGCTTCCTCAACAACCCCATTAGAATTCTTTAACGCGTAAACTGCCCTATCAATAGAAACCGGATCACCAATCTGAATAGCGGAAGCAAAAGTAGTCTTGGCCTTCACTGGACTAAAATTCTCCCACCCGTTCTTGAAATGCAAGTAAAGCGGATTTGCATTAGCAGCTTGAGCACAAACAAGCCTCGGTATCCTATCAACCAAACCTAATTCCTTACACATGTGAAACCCTTTATAAAAAGCATAAATATTCCCCAAATTTCCACCGGGAACAATAACCCAATCAGGCACCTCCCAATCAAACTGCTGCAAAATCTCTATTGCAGCCGTCTTCTGTCCTTCTAACCTTAAAGTATTCAAACTATTAGCCAAATAAATCGGCAACTCAGCAGTCACCTCCCTAACTAATCGCATACAACCATCAAAATCTGTATCAAGACTCAAAACAAAGGCACCATTCGCAATTGGCTGCACCAACTGCGCCATGGATATCTTATTAGCAGGCAAAAAAACAATGCTAGGAATACCAGCAGAAGCACAATAAGCAGACAAAGCAGCTGACGTGTCGCCAGTAGAAGCACATGCAACACCAACAATCCTACTGTTCATTTTACGTAACCGATTCACTTGACTAACTAAAACAGTCATACCTAAATCTTTAAAACTACCCGTATGACTAATACCACAGTTTTTAACCCACAAATCATTCATACCTAAATAATACTTCCCATAACGTTCAGCCCAAAACATATTAGAATTACCTTCAAAAAGACTAACAATATCATCTGAATCAATCTCGGGTAAGACCCACTCTTTTTTAGACCATACACCCGATCCATAAGGCCATGCAGTTCTTCCGATACGTGAATCAAATAACGCCTTCCAATAATTTCCATCGTATTCTTTTAAAGCTTTCATGTCATGTTGGACGTCAAGTAATCCGCCTGATCTTGACCTGTACACAACTTCGTCTAACGAGTAAGATTCTTTAGAGCTAGGATCGGCATTAAAAGGGACGTATTTAGCAGAGAACTTGTGGGGTTCTTCGTTGCGACGGTGTGCTTCTTGTCGGATGTTTTCCTTGATGAGTGGTGGTGTGTTGGATGAGGAGTTTGTTGTGGCTTTGATTGTGGTAAATCTGAAATTGGTTCTAGGGTTAGGTTTAGCGTTAGGGTTACGGTTAGGTTTAGGGTTTGGGAAAAAAGGTGAAGAGCGGAGAATACAAGCAGAAGCCATTAACTGGGAGATCGGAAAATTGAAGAATGTTTGATGAGTCGAGTGTGCTCAGGTCCCCCAGAGTAATAAGGTACAAGAAGGGTATTTTATTTTGTTTTATTCTGATACTAATTATATTTGCAATTTAGTCCAAACATATGTGATTTTAGTTAATTTAGTTCGCTCCATATATCCTCCCAAAGTATAAAATTTATAAAAATTAAATGTATTTGTTCCTAAGGAGAATTTCATGTATATCTTTGAAAAAGTTTAATATTACGTCAATATCCTTGCAAATTTTTTAATTACGTTAATATCCTTTCAAAAACATATAAATACTCATATATATATATATATATCCAAAAACTAATTAAATCATATTTATAATGATTTTCATTTCTATAAGTAATATTTAACTTAAAATAACTATTTTACCCTTTTTTTAATTTTATATACATACCCTCTTAAAACATAAAAATTGAATGTTTACCCATGATATCTATACTACATATAATGCACGAAGGTATCTTACTCTTAATTTTAAGACGTACAAGAAATTAAGCATGATTTACAACACTTTAATGCACCCAATTTTCAGAATTATAACAAAGTAAGCATATTGTACAACAAAATAAAGCGTGGTGTCATTTTAAGACCAAAATTCTATCAAACAACATTAATGCTATTAAAAACACCTCTTCACAAAAAATTACAACCATTTAAGCACAATGTACAATAACTGCAACCAATTTTCAGATTTACAACAAAATAAGCATGATGTAATTTTTAGACTTATTTTCAGACTTACAACATTAATACTATTAAAGTTGTCAATATTATTAATGACTATACTGACTACTACTTACAAGAAAAGAAACATAGTGTACAACACTTTAATGCACATAATTTTCAGACGTACAAGACAAGAAGCATAGTGTACAACAAAACACCACATTAATGCTATTTAATGTAGTCAATTATTTAACTGGTCAATAAATACAATTAATACAGTTATTAAAACACCCTTACATAAGAAATACAAATTATCAAGCATATTGTACAACCAAATTAAACACAATTCCTGCATTAAATTTCACTACTACAAATAATAAAGCACATTATACAAATATTCAAGCCCGAACGAGCAACGGGCAAATGGGCTTGAGCCCGAACGGGCTCGAGCCCGAGCAGACACGGCCAACGGGTTCGAGCCCGAACGAGCACGGGCTATCTGAAATTCTTGATATCCGTAAATTTATTGTTAAAAGAACATAATAAACTAAAATACATTATTAATCGAAAAATTTATTTCAGGGTACCCGCCGCTGCAACGTGCGGGTACCCGTAATACTAATCTAAGAATGACATGCCTGTTCTTCGACAAGTTTTTTCATACACCATTAATGTATTGGAAGCAATATTATTTACCCATGATATAAACAAATGACATGCATGTAAAATCCTTCATCTCATGTTTTCCATACACCATTATTTACTCATATTTAACAAGTATTTTCATCACATTAGTATAGCAGTAGCTTAGAGTTTAGATGCAAATTTCATCAATAAATGCCAAATTCATTCAAAAGCCATGTTGCTCATTACAATACTAAATTCAATACATGAAATGCATTGAACAAAATAACACCAGTTCAAAATGAAAGCGTGCCAACAACTCCTGGAATGAAGTCAAGTTGCTTAATTCAACGAAATACAATACTGATCCAATACTACTAAACCTTTCTTCATGACATGTTCTTAAACTTGTATCCAAAAAACATGTCAGCAACTCCTTTATGCAACTAGTTTAGTTTTGCTTCGAGTTATTAGTCTCACTAGATTTTGTCTTTTTTACTCGTCCCCTGAAATTACAAAATGAAAGCATTCAAATTCAAAGTATCTCACTGAGATTATACTTGGAAAAAGTACATAAAAGTTGAGAACTAGTTGACCTTTTAGCTGTGAAATATAGATCAACGTAACTATCCCAAATAGCATCCCTTGTAAAAGCGATAAATGCCGCCGCATGCACACATGGAAGGCCTTTAACCTGCCAAACCCGACAACTACATGTTTTCTCATCTAACAAAACCTCCCAACGTTTTCCTTTATGCTTTACCTCAGCACGATTGTCGCTACTTCTACTAACTTGATAGTCACCCAAGTTCTACATGAAGAATACAAATAAAGAAGGAAACATATAAATAAGCCTAATTCGACATTAGAGTATATGTAACGAGTTAAATCAGTTAACTTGCCTTAGATATTTTTTTGTGATGTAGTCGCACTTGGATATTGTACCAAACTAGCTTCTACTCCATATTTTATTATGCTGTTGATTGAGATACGCAATCACCTCTTTACTTGCACTACCAATTTCCTCTAATAATCGGTTATGCTCACTAACACAACAAGTATTTGCAACACCCCACAAGTTTAACTTGAAAAAGTCACCACGAAAATGTTTCTTAAAATTGCTATAGAGGTGCCTCATGCATTCTCGATGCTCCGCATCATACAATGTAATAATCTGCGTAGTTTTATGTGATGAGAATGAGTGGTGGTTTTAGTGTAGTTTTAGTAATCAGAGACGGAGCTTGAACTACTTTATCGAAGGGGCCAAAATAGATTTATTTATTATTAAGGGGGCCAAACATGTAAATTGTTCTATATTAAAATTTTATATATAAAAAATACACTACAAATTAAGCTTGAAAATCAATTTTAGGGGAGGCCACAACCCCACCCTGCATTTGAAAAGCTTCGTCCTTATTTAGTATGATGATGATGTAGCAATTCTTTTGACGTGGTTAATACGTGATACTCATAACTTCGCGTGATAATTGAAACTAAACGATTTTTTCAAGAGAAACTGAAATAGTAATTTGAACACTAATTAACATGAGATGGATACTTTAAACTTAAACACATTAGATAATTATAATTTGTAATTTATTAAATAAGATACACTCTATTAGTCCCAAATAATTAAATGTTTACTTCTAATATGCATCAAGCATGAAAAAAGTTGAGGCCATCACAATAATAAACGTTCATCTTGACATCTAAAATCATTTTGACTAATTAAAATTTAAAATACATCTGTTTTGGATGAAGTGTTGGACCGTTTGTAAACGTGTAAATTTGATTTGGTCCGATAAAGATTGGACTATCTATATAGCCCAAGCCATACCAAAAAAGTTTCTAGTATTTCGTAGAATGGTGATATAAAATATATTTGTGAAATATCTAGAATAATACTGTAAATATCTAGTTAGAGTTATCTAGAATTAGTTATGTAGATAATAATGATAACGTAATAAAAATTATCTAGATTATGTAAGAATGCCCATGAAAATATCAAGTCTATAAACTTTCATGGACTATTATAAATAAGTGTTAAGGACACAGCATTTGTAAGCATGAAGGAAAGTTTAAGCAATAGAAACATTGTAAACATTTTCTTAAGTGTTTACTTCTTCATCAATTATAAGCCTAAAAGGCCATAGTATTTTCAACAAATTGGTATTAGAGTTAGAAGATCGAGATGTCAAGTGTAATGAACTCGTTCCAATTTTCTCATCTTACTAAAGACGACTATGCTAGTTGGCGCATTCAGATGAAGGCGTTACTCGGTTCACATGATATGTGTGAGATAGTCGAGAAAGGTGTTGAGAAAGTTGATGATGAAAGTTCGTTGAGTGTCGCTCAAAGGGCAGAGTTGCAAAAGGCAAGAAAAGAGGATCAAAGTGCTCTTACACTCATAATGTCTTGATGATGCGATGCAAGTTTGTTAAGTTGCAAAAGGCAAGAAAGTTTATGATGAAAGTTAGTTAAGTTAGTTTCAGTGTGGTGTTGATGTGAAACCGACGTGGCAATTCTTTTGATGTTATGCCCCATAACTTCTAAAGTCGTGATAATTGAAACCAAACATTTTTTCAAGAAAAACCGAAATAGTAATTTGAACACTAACACAATATGGATACTTTAAACTTAAACACATTAGATAATTATAATTTGTTATTTGTCAAATGAGTAAGGATCAAATAAGAAATAAAATTAAAATGAGAAGGATGAGAAATACCAACAGCCGCACATTTCAGATGCACTTACAAAAAGAGATGCATCTCCCATGAAATTCTCCATATTCATTTGAAATGTGTGGTTGAAAATATCTCTCATTTGTCTTATTTTTATTTTCTTAGTGGATTCATTCCTTTTGTTAAATAAGATACACTTATTTGTTACAAATTAAATGTTTAATAATATGCACCAAGTATGAAATAAGGTGACAACTCACACTCTCCAATAATAAACTTTCATCTGACATCTAAAAGCATTTTGACTTTTTAAATTTTGAAAATAAACATTTGTTTTGACAAATAAAAACATGAAAATTTAATTTGGTATGGAGGAAGTACAAGTTTCCACCATACATGTAAATTTGTTACGAAATAATTAGATCGTAAATTAACTTCAATTAACTACCCGAGACTCAAGAGTACTTTTCTTTTTATGTGTTTTTTGTTATAAAAGAATTATTTCAATCAAATAAAAAAAGAGGCAAAACTCAAAAGTGATCATTTGTACCGTAACAAACTAGTAACAAACTTCTTCACCTACACACAGATGACGCCACTCTCCGACAATTCCTTCATTTCCACTCACAAATGACATCACTTTATGGAATTTTCACCACCGCAAACATACACAAACACACACTAGCGATGACATCATTATGCGGTAGCGTTGCGATAAAACAGAATATGATATCATATAAAGGAGTTGTACGGACTTCATCTTCACTACATCAGTCATTTTGCGTTCATTTCATCATTTGTATTGCATTTAACTAAAATTTAAATATGTTATTATTTTAACGGTAAATGTATATTAGCCTGAACAAAGTTTAACCGCTACGTAAAATCAATAAAACGCGTATAATAGTTAGATAAATGAAATGGTAGTTATATGAATTGTTATGAAGCAGTGAATAAGTTAGGGATTCATTAACTTGAACAGAGTTTAACCGCTGCTAATATCGATAAAAACATGTAAATTAGTTAGATAAATGAATAGTTATGGAGCGGTTAATTAGTTATGGCGGAATAGATGATTAGTTTATTGTTAAAGAACATTAATTTGGATAGAGTTTATTAATTATGCGAAATCGATAGATTTGTGTGAAATACTACTTATTTGAAACAAATTTTGGCGCGTTAAATTAGTTATAGTTCTGTTACGGTGGAAGAGATGATGAGTTCAAGCTTGTTTTACAGTAAGTGAACATTGTGCAAATTAGTTGAATGAATGATAACTGTATAAATGAAATTGTCCTTATTTAAATAATTAGTTGGTTATAGTCCTATTATGGTGGAAGAGATGAGTTAATATGGCTTGTTTAATTGTAGATGTAAGTTAACTAGAACATGTTAGTGAATTTGTATTAGAGTTAGAATTATAGTTGTATTTGTATTGGTTTAGGCTTAAGCTTAGGTGTTAGGCTAGTCATTAGTATATATAGTGGGTCTCATGTAAACATAGTTAATCAATCAATATTACTCATATCATGATATCGGGGCGGGTATGATCATCAGACATAGGTGGCTATATTGAGCCGACTTGTAACACCCTAACTATTTTGGTTTAGTCAGAAACATATTTTATTGATATTAGAATGTTATAAAATTCTTCTTGTTAGTTTTTATAAGAAATAAGGGCCATAATCACAAATAGTTAGCGAAAAAAGGACTAAAGGTGCAAGAGATTTAACGGCAGAGACCAACGACAGTTAAAACAAAGAAATTACCAATTTACCCTTATGGCCTAATAAGCTTAAGACTTCATCAATTAAACAACAAAAACACATGTGTGTGTGTGTGTGTGTTGGTGGGGACGTGGCTTTACAAGGTTCTTAAGAGGGAAAAAAATTATCTTCATTTGTCCAAGACTTATCACGAGTGTCTCTTCAAGAATTAATTTAACTGTTATTAGTGCTTTAGAGTAATCAAAGAAGTCTTCAAGTAGTTAATATGTTCTTCCCCAAATTTCAAGTAAGTATTGATTATATGTTTAAGCATGATATTATGTTTTGGGTGATATGGGGTTATTATTAAGTCTATTACATGAAGTATTTGAGGAATTTAAGATTTTGGCTCATGATTATGTGATGATAATTAGGAGTTTTGATGGGATTATGTTAGGATCAGAGTAGGAAGTGTTTTCGATGATTTGGGAGTTAATCAAAACAACCCTTGATGGATACACATGTGATATATGATGTTTAATAAGTTGCAGAAAATCTCTGAATCAGATAGTCATGTTTGAAAGACCATAAAAGATTGACAGTAGCTCGTATTAAATCATGGCCTAACTTTCTGGAACGCATAAGATGTCTACTTCAATTGATATTTTTAGAGTTTTGGCTAATTTAGTAGTTAAACTGGTGTAAAATACGATTTAGTGCAGCAAGGTCAGATTTAGAAAAGTGTAGCAAGCAGAACTTAAAAAATTCATACCGGATCAAACGTAGCTCCTCTTGGAGTGTTCCATACGTTTTTGGAAAGGAAAAAGAGTCTACTTTCATGTAAAATTAGCCTCATGAGCTGATACATCAGTTAAGTCAGTCAAAAAGGCCAAAGTTAAAGCTATTGCATAATGACAACAAATGTTTTGTTAAGTGTTTCAATGATAATGACATGATATGATGTTCTACAAGTTTAGGGTGGCTATATGCTATGATAAATTATGTTTTCAGATTATGTGGTCATGATTCAAGCTATACAATTGTAGAACCAAATGTGAAGACTTGGTTAGCTTAGCTCGAGTTCATGAGCTTATCTATACTACATTGTAAAGCATTTGGGACATTCCTAAAAAGGAAGGCTTAAAAAATTAAGATTCAACACTTGCTAATAATAGCAAATGTTAATAAGTACATCCATAATAGCATTTGTTGCAACACTTTAAAGCACTTTTTTTAGAGATGTTTTAAAAAAAATAATAAAAAAATACAAAGTAATTTAATATAATAAAAAAAACGTCCATAACAATAAATACCTAATAACTGTTATTTTTAAAACACCTCTAATATGAAAAATACTTGTTATTATACATATTGTACAAACTAATAAAACACACAAATCTTCATGCAATTTATATGTAAACAAGTTCATGGTACATATGGTTTTAAAAAACGGACCGGGCCAACGGGTTCAATCGGGAACCGGAGTCACCACCGGTTCGGCTAGCTCATAAAAGTCGTCCGAAAACGATATTGTTAAATCAATAGAGTTTAAAAATGCATAGTAGAATACAGTGTTCAAAAATATTATTAAATCGCAAGAGTGCCTCGAGAATCAACATATGCGCCTTTTGTAATATTTTTAATAAAACTTACCGTAAAAACTAAAAACTTTGTTTTATAAAAATCGGACGATTTTTTCAAAGCAAAGGATGCAAAGGCGTAAAGTCCTAATTATATGATTATACACATTTACACATATCTATACTACATTATAAAGCATTTGGGACATTCCTAAAAAGGAAGGCTTAAAAAATTAAGATTCAACACTTGCTAATAATGACAAATTTTAATAAGTACATCTATAATAGCATTTGTTGCAACACTTTAAAGCACTTTTTTTAGACATGTTTTAAAAAAATACAAAGTAATTTAATATAAGAAAAAAACGTCCATAACAATAAATACCTAATAAATGTTATTTTTAAAACACCTCTAATATGAAAAATACTTGTTATTATACATATTGTACAAACTAATAAAACACACAAATCTTCATGCAATTTATATGTAAACAAGTTCATGGTACATATGGTTTTAAAAAACGGATCGGGCCAACGGGTTCAACCGGGAACCGGAGTCACCACCGGTTCGGCTAGCCCATAAAAGTCGTCCGAAAACGATATTGTTAAATCAATAGAGTTTAAAAATGCATACTAAAATACAATGTTCAAAAAATATTATTAAATCGCAAGAGTGCCTCGAGAATCAACATATGCGCCTTTTGTAATATTTTTAATAAAACTTACCGTAAAAACTAAAAACTTTGTTTTATAAAAATCGGACGGATTTTTCAAAGCGAAGAATGCAAAGATGTAAAGTCCTAATTATACGATTATACACATTTACACATATCTATATCTATACTATATTATACTAGTAAAGCATTTGAGACATTCCTAAAAAGGAATGCTTAAAAAATTAAGATTCAACACTTGCTAATAATAGCAAATGTTTATAAGTACATCCATAATAGTATTTGTTGCAACACTTTAAAGCATTTTTTTAGACATGTTTTAAAAAAAATAATAAAAAAACATAAAGTAATTTAATATAAGAAAAAAAAGCGTCCATAACAATAAATACCTAATAAATGTTATTTTTAAAACACACCTTTAATACGAAAAATACTTGTTATTATACATATTGTACAAACTAATAAAACACACAAATCTTCATGCAATTTATATGTAAACAAGTTCATGGTACATATGGTTTTAAAAACGGACCGGGCCAACGGGTTCAACCGGAACCGAGTCACCACCGGTTCGGCTAGCCCATAAAAGTCGTCCGAAAACGATATTGTTAAATCAATAGAGTTTAAAATGCATACTAAAATACAATGTTCAAAAAATATTATTAAATCGCAAGAGTGCCTCGAGAATCAACATATGCGCCTTTTGTAATATTTTTAATAAAACTTACCGTAAAAACTAAAAACTTTGTTTTATAAAAATCGGACGATTTTTTCAAAGCAAAGGATGCAAAGGTGTAAAGTCCTAATTATATGATTATACACATTTACACATATCTATACTACATTATAAAGCATTTGGGACATTCCTAAAAAGGAAGGCTTAAAAAATTAAGATTCAACACTTGCTAATAATGGCAAATTTTAATAAGTACATCTATAATAGCATTTGTTGCAACACTTTAAAGCACTTTTTTTAGACATGTTTAAAAAAAATACAAAGTAATTTAATATAAGAAAAAAACGTTCATAACAATAAATACCTAATAAATGTTATTTTTAAAACACCTCTAATATGAAAAATACTTGTTTTTATACATATTGTACAAACTAATAAAACACACAAATCTTCATGCAATTTATATGTAAACAAGTTCATGGTACATATGGTTTTAAAAAACGGACCGGGCCAACGGGTTCAACCGGGAACCGAGTCACCACCGGTTCGGCTAGCCCATAAAAGTCGTCCGAAAACGATATTGTTAAATCAATAGAGTTTAAAAATGCATACTAAAATACAATGTTCAAAAATATTATTAAATCGCAAGAGTGCCTCGAGAATCAACATATGCGCCTTTTGGAATTTTTTTAATAAAACTTACCGTAAAAACTAAAAACTTTGTTTTATAAAAATCGGACGATTTTTCAAAGCAAATGATGCAAAGGTGTAAAGTCCTAATTATATGATTATACACATTTACACATATCTATACTATATTATAAAGCATTTGGGACATTCCTAAAAAGGAAGACTTAAAAAATTAAGATTCAACACTTGATAATAATGGCAAAATTTAAAAAGTACATCCATAATAGCATTTGTTGCAACACTTTAAAGCACTTTTTTAGACATGTTTAAAATATATATAAATATACAAAGTAATTTAATATAAGAAAAAAAACGACCAAAATAATAAACACCTAATAAATGTTATTTTGAAAACACCCCTAATATGAAAAATACATGTTATTATACATATTGTACAAACTAATAAAACACAAAAATCTTCATGCAATTTATATGTAAACAAGTTCATGGTACATATGGTTTTAAAAAACGGACGGGCCAACGGGTTCAACCGGGAACCGATTCACCACCGGTTCGGCTAGCCCATAAAAGTCGTCCGAAAACGATATTGTTAAATCAATAGAGTTTAAAAATGCATACTAAAATATAATGTTCAAAAATATTATTAAATCGCAAGAGTGCCTCGAGAATCAACATATGCGCCTTTTGAATTTTTTTAATAAAACTTACCGTAAAACTAAAACTTTGTTTTATAAAAATCGGACGATTTTTTCAAAGCAAAGGATGCAAAGGTGTAAAGTCCTAATTATATGATTATACACATTTACACATATCTATACTATATTATAAAGCATTTGGGACATTCCTAAAAGGAAGGCTTAAAAATTAAGATTCAACACTTGCTAATAATGGCAAATTTTAATAAGTACATCTATAATAGCATTTGTTGCAACACTTTAAAGCACTTTTTTAGACATGTTTTAAAAAAAAAATAAAAAGTACAAAGTAATTTAATATAAAAAAAAACGTCCATAACAATAAATACCTAATAAATGTTATTTTTAAAACAGCTCTAATATGAAAAATACTTGTTATTATACATATTGTACAAACTAATAAAACACAAAAATCTTCATGCAATTTATATGTAAACAAGTTCATGGTACATATGGTTTTAAAAACGGACCGGCCAACGGGTTCAACCGGAACCGAGTCACCACCGTTCGGCTAGCCCATAAAAGTCGTCCAAAACGATATTGTTAAATCAATAGAGTTTAAAATGCATACTAAAATACAATGTTCAAAAATATTATTAAATCGCAAGAGTGCCTCGAGAATCAACATATGCGCCTTTTGAATTTTTTTAATAAAACTTACCGTAAAACTAAAACTTTGTTTTATAAAAATCGGACGATTTTTCAAAGCAAAGGATGCAAAGGTGTAAAGTCCTAATTATATGATTATACACATTTACACATATCTATACTACATTATAAAGCATTTGGGACATTCCTAAAAGGAAGGCTTAAAAATTAAGATTCAACACTTGCTAATAATGGCAAATTTTAATAAGTACATCTATAATAGCATTTGTTGCAACACTTTAAAGCACTTTTTTAGACATGTTTTAAAAAATAATAAAAAATACAAAGTAATTTAATATAAGAAAAAAACGTCCATAACAATAAATACCTAATAAATGTTATTTTTAAAACACCCTAATATGAAAAATACTTGTTATTATACATATTGTACAAACTAATAAAACACACAAATCTTCATGCAATTTATATGTAAACAAGTTCATGGTAGATATGGTTTTAAAAACGGACCGGCCAACGGGTTCAACCGGAACCGAGTCACCACCGGTTCGGCTAGCCCATAAAAGTCGTCCAAAACGATATTGTTAAATCAATAGAGTTTAAAAATGCATACTAAAATACAATGTTCAAAAAATATTATTAAATCGCAAGAGTGCCTCGAGAATCAACATATGCGCCTTTTGTAATTTTTTAATAAAACTTACCGTAAAAACTAAAAACTTTGTTTTATAAAAATCGGACGATTTTTTCAAAGCAAAGGATGCAAAGGTGTAAAGTCCTAATTATATGATTATACACATTTACACATATCTATACTATATTATAAAGCATTTGGGACATTCCTAAAAAGGAAGGCTTAAAAAATTAAGATTCAACACTTGCTAATAATGGCAAATTTTAATAAGTACATCTATAATAGCATTTGTTGCAACACTTTAAAACACTTTTTTTAGATATGTTTTAAAAAAAAATACAAAGTAATTTAATATAAGAAAAAAAACGTCCATAAAATAAATACCTAACAAATGTTATTTTTAAAACACCTCAAATATGAAAAATACTTGTTATTATACATATTGTACAAACTAATAAAACACACAAATCTTCATGCAATTTATATGTAAACAAGTTCATGGTACATATGGTTTTAAAAACGGACCGGCCAACGGGTTCAACAGGGAACCGAGTCACCACCGGTTCGGCTAGCCCATAAAAGTCGTCAAAACGATATTGTTAAATCAATAGAGTTTAAAATGCATACTAAAATACAATGTTCAAAAATATTATTAAATCGCAAGAGTGCCTCGAGAATCAACATATGCGCCTTTTGAATTTTTTAATAAACTTACCGTAAAACTAAAACTTTGTTTTATAAAAATCGGACGATTTTTCAAAGCAAAGGATGCAAAGGTGCAAAGTCCTAATTATATGATTATACACATTTACACATATCTATACTATATTATAAAGCATTTGGGACATTCCTAAAAGGAAGGCTTAAAAAATTAAGATTCAACACTTGCTAATAATGGCAAATTTTAATAAGTACATCTATAATAGCATTTGTTGCAACACTTTAAAGCACTTTTTTAGACATGTTTTAAAAAAAATAATAAAAAAATACAAAGTAATTTAATATAAGAAAAAAACGTCCATAACAATAAATACCTAATAAATGTTATTTTTAAAACACCCCTAATATGAAAAATACTTGTTATTATACATATTGTACAAACTAATAAAACACACAAATCTTCATGCAATTTATATGTAAACAAGTTCATGGTACATATGGTTTTAAAAACGGACCGGCCAACGGTTCAACCGAACCTGAGTCACCACCGGTTCGGCTAGCCCATAAAAGTCGTCCGAAAACGATATTGTTAAATCAATAGAGTTTAAAATGCATACTAAAATACAATGTTCAAAAATATTATTAAATCGCAAGAGTGCCTCGAGAATCAACATATGCGCCTTTTGAATTTTTTAATAAACTTACCAGAAAACTAAAAACTTTGTTTTATAAAATCGGACGATTTTTTCAAAGCAAAGGATGCAAATGTGCAAAGTCCTAATTATATGATTATACACATTTACACATATCTATACTATATTATAAAGCATTTGGGATACTCACTAAACATTCCTATGAGCCATCTTTAGTATACATTTCAATCCCAAGTACTATTCCGCAAGTACTTGGATAATGTAAGATAAGAGAGCACCCTGACAAAGAAACACTCATCACAAAGAAAGTCAAGCTTGAAGCACTGGGGATCCATCTTGATTGACATCATTATCATTTGTCTTTTGTACTAGTGATAGGAACTATGTAATTGATCAATAAACGATGTATGTTTTGTTAAAATATTCAGTGTTCCTTATTATGTTCATTAGTACATTTAGTGTAAGAAGAAGCCAATTCTCGACTTACATCGATCAAACACTTAGGCTATTTTGTATATCCGAATAGGGAGACTGTTGGGTTCAAAGAATACCCAAACCCTTAAGTCTAGGATTTGAATAGAAAATACCCTAAGTGTTTAGACTGCTAAATAGTAACAAGTCACCGAGTGCATAGTCTCTCGGTGAGCCATCTTCGTGATACTCAGAAGAGGCGAAGAAGTCTTCCACCGCAGGCGGAACTTAAAGGGTGAAGACCGAGTCAAGAAGAAGATGGTGGATTGGTGAGTGATGACAATAACTCATCAATCCCTAAACTCCTCATCAATTACTTACATCAAGACAAACCAAGTAGAAGATTGAAGGCAATGAAGATCAAGAATGAGCGGGATAAGTTTGAATCGATAAGACGAAGTCCTTATCAACCAAATTCAATTTTCCCCGAATGGCAAACTATCGTGCTCGATGTCATCACCGACTTATGAAAAGCACCTTGTCTCTTACTTAATATAGTCTTTAGAATGAGACAAAATACATCAAGATTTTGTCTTCTCAGAAATGTCAATTTGTCACTTAGGATAAAGTTAATACTCATACTTGTATAAATAGCATAAGAGATGGAGTGAAATATTTAAGCTTGTGAATTTTAAAACACACACACACAAGCCATCTTTCACTCCTCCAAATACAACTCAGTTCCTGAGATAGCTCAGTGGTTCCATAGTAGTTATGCTCAGACTTAGCCTGAGCATAGTGAAGAGTACCAACCCTTTGTCATTTCAATCCCAAGTACTATTCTGCAAGTACTTGGGTAATGTATTCTTTTTGATTGATTTCTAATAAAGAATATTATGTTGAAAATTTATCAGTGTGGTTTACTTACATCTTACTTCAGTCATTGATTCACTATTATCTGTTTTTAAATACTTAACTGTTTTATACGATAGTGAATAGGGAACAACAAGAATCCTACAAATTAGTACAATTCGGAGTGCATATACCATCTTGATACAAAGAACATGGCATTTCGTAAATGATTGTGATGATTGATAATCTAATTGATCTAAATATTAATTGACTGAAATATCACAGTACAAGTTAAAGGTAAATTTCACAAATGAAATGGTGATTTTAGATTTAGTGTAGACAGCTGTATTATTTATTGACAATTTGAATTGGTGTATAGTGTGAAAAATCCAAAGTTACTATAAGAATTGGTGTTTGCAAATGGGTTATTTGTGGCCACTAAGAGTTAGTGTATAGTTTTGGATGTGAATCTAAAGTGGATTTCTAAAATAGTAGAGTATCACAGTAGTTTTTTTCATCTCGGTGAGCCAATGTTTTATCAAACACGAAATCATGGCCTCTGCATTTTACTTTTTTTTTGCTTTTTTGAACTCTAGCATTTGGCTATTTTGTTTACACTGTTTAAAGGTAAGGATGTCGATTGCTTTTGGGAAATGGTTTGTGTATTTTAAGTGACTGATGTGCATAATGTACCATAAAGTAAATCCTCGCTAGTTAAATCACATTTAAATCGATTTAATAATCTTCAACAATCAGTAGACATAGTATATGTGCCTATTTATACACATGAGCTAATGCTAGAGTTAAGATTAAAAGCATATTTTCCATTCTCATCGTGAGAATGTACTAACAACTTTGTGATAGTCAATAACGTTTTGAAAGTTTATATAGCTAATGCTAATGGCGACTCGTCACCTTAGAAAACATGTAGTAACAACACGTTTTTTTTTTATTTGGCCTTCACCACTAGCAGTACTAACATGTAATAGCTGTTTTTTAAGTATTTATTCTGAAACCTTAGACAACATATAGTAACAACACGTTTATATTATATGGTCTTAAGCACTAGCAGTCCTTACTTGAACAAGCAGTTTTTTATTCTATACTGTGACAGTTGTGATATACAAGAGGGACATAAACCTTTTTACTCCACACACCACTTATCCTTTTATGGTCCCAACCACACATCAGTTATCCTTATCATCCCAACAATCAACATCCTCACATTCCTTCTTATACCCTAGGTCACTTTCATCGAAGAATCCAAATAAAAAAATCGTTGTCCTTTTATTCTTTTTTAGAAACAAATCTAGGTTTTTTGTACTCCCCCGTATGTACTTTGTTACCTTATTCGTTCATATATTTATTGAGTACATAAATATAAATAACTGTGCAGCTTTATATTTTATATTCTATTATTAAATATTTATTTAAATAAAAGTTATTGAAATTGTTATTAGGGTTTATGTTTTATAGGTATGGTCAGTATACCCCTTAAATTCTAGTGGTTGATTCTAATTGTTATTAGGGTTTATGTTTTATAGGACATGTCGGAAACCAAAGAAGTCATATTTAAAGTTCACCACAACGGGAAATTTGAATTTCAGCCACTCCGCTATGTAGGCGGTCGCCTTGCTGATGTATGGTGTTTTAGCTCCACCAGGGGTGCATTTACCAGGGTGCTTGATCATGTTTTCAATGATATTGGAGGGGGAAAATGGGATTTATTTTATGTTGCACCAAATAAGGCACTCGAAGATGGTTTAACATTGTTGCACACAGACAATGATGTTCGATGAATGTATGACCTTGCGGATGAGAATGGATCCATGGACGTCTACATTATGCACAAGCTACAGGCTTTGTCACAATTTTATTTCAAAAACATGGTATGACAGGAAGAGGACGCTGTCATGCGGTGCGGTAGTGCAACACCTTTCAAAAGAAGGAAGCTAACAAAGCATGTTTCTATCACGAAAACTGAAAGAGGGTTCGAGATCATAGAACAAAGGGGGTAGTGCACAAGGAAATGAAAGATTGTTGCAACAAAATCACTCACACATTTCTTTTAGCCAATAACAATAAGGTTACAACCAATCATATCGCAACACAACACAACACATGCCTTAGATGCATGGTTGCACATGTTATGAATGTTTGTTGCCTTTAAAAAAACTATGAGTTTATGCTGCCAACCATGCGATAGTGCTTCTATGGCCAACTTAGAGATGTTAGGTTTATGCTTTTAAGTCTATCATTTATGATCATATGGTTAAGAATTATGGATGCCCGATCGTACAACAAGTATTGCCCAATTATGGCATTTAGTTTCCTAGATTGCAAATTGGACGGTGGCCTGAGGTTCAAACGAAATTGCCCAATAACATAAACTTGATTGTCAGAATTTTCGTGTCTAGATAGTAGATGACGATAACGGTTGCGTTTGCTGATTAGAATAGCACAATTGGGGATAAATACACCCAAAAATACTAACAACTGCTACAAGAGTTAAAACTGTTGTTTTAAAAGTACAAATTAATTTTGATTCAATTGGGGATAAAAAAAAATAAAGAGTTACAACTGCTAGCGCAAAACATCGTTTAGAGCCACACACAACATAATTCGCAACACCCAACAACTGCTGCAATCAATTTCGAAATAAACATCAATGGTGCCCAACTCTTCGCAAAGAACTCACAACATTGTTGCGTTTTGGAAAAACCAAAGGAGGCTCTGTGGTTTGAACAAATTCTCAAGTATGTGCATATGTAAACGCAACCATCACATAAGATACGCAACAAGCGCTAGTGTCATTTGAAACCACCGCTAGTGTAACGCAAATATCAACTTTGTTTATGTTTTCCAAATCATTTATATTAAAAATGTTCCTAAAGTACAAAATGGTTTTTGCGAATTAAAAGGTTGACTAGTTGCGCTCAAATTTTAAACCGAAATTTAAAGCGCCGATATGAATGATTTACTTGGTTTGTCAAACGTGCATAATCAACATTTCCAAAACCAACAACAGATGTGGAAGCTACATTTTACCAAAAAAAAGTATATACAGACATAGAAAACTTTCAGTACAAAAAAGGATAATAAACCGATAAATTCAAACTGTTTATAATTACGGATAAAGCTTATCCAAATACCAAAAAATGAGAGATAATCTGCAAGTAAATATTCACGTTCCTTCCCTAGAAATTTTATGACAAATCCAACAAGAAAAATAGATGCCCAGGGTAGGAGCCTAGGCACGTGCCTACCCACAAAACAGTAAATGAAAATTAATGATACCGCGTGCAAGAACAGTAAAATCCTCGCTATAAATACGCGAGGTAAATAAAGGGAAAGCACATAAAAAAACAAAAAAACAACCATTCCTCCACCAACAAAAATAGTTCGACCAGACATCGTGCAATAGACAAATTTTAGAAACAAAGAAAGAGAAGATGAAGATGTTATTAAGAAAAAGAACACGATGGTACACAAGACAAAAAGAATACATCCGTCCGTCAACAACAACGCGTTGCCACAGCGGTCGTTTCAAAAAGCCCATACATAGCCTAAACCTTTACCCCCAAAAGAAAAACATAAAGCGCAAAGCGAGATCATGCGACAACCGAAACATGTTCTTAAATGACTACTAATAACAATTAGTCGTTTCTAAAGCGACGAAAATGACCCATCTCCGCGACCATTCACAACATTCCTTCAACCAAAACCCGTGTCCTTTGAGGTTTGTGGAAGCATGCCCAGACCATATGGCGTACCAAAGGTGGGAGTTTAAACTGATTAGACTCTCATTAGCCATTTGGGATGTTCAAAGTTCAGACAGTTCCTTCTTAACCTCACTATTTCCGAGAGGAAGAAGGAAGTATATCATGGGTATTGGGTCGAAGGAGTGATACAATGTGCAAAGAGAGGCAAACAACACGGCTGAAAATTATGGTCTCAGTCCTCATTGATTGCGCCCACCCCAAGCAAGTGTCGTCTACCAATCTGGCGCATCGGGTTGGATAGGGCGGGTTAAAGGTAAAATAGCGAGCTTGCGGTGCCGGATAAAATAAAGAGCAAACCACATAAAGAATTCACAAAAAATCCCATCGACGTGTAGTGGATGATTGGTGTATTTTGTGACGCTTCTCCTCACTCTAATTCAAACCTATCACCCGACACGTCGTGTGGATTTGTTTTGTGAATTTTTACGTGGTTCTAGCATTGCTCTAAAATAAAAGTCTGCCGGATGGAAAAGTCGCCCACTAAAAGCTCTTCCAATCATGCGCAGGGCGGATTTACACGGAAACCCGCTGAAAGGCCTATCGAACTTCTCGTGGAATCCCATGGAAAATACTGACCGCCCATGCGAAGCAAGCCACGGAAATCCTTCATGAAATGATAGCAAACAAGAAGAAGGATTCCGCCTCAGAGAGAAAGGCAAAATACCAACACCGTGAAAGCCCGGAAAATGACAATGTCGAGAAAAGAAAACCAATGGTAGTAGAAGTCGCGTACCACTGCTAATGTAGTTTTTCAGTGCTAGTATGATTGTGTCGGTTTAATATGTAACATTCTAGAATTTCTTTGGTAGGATGTTGTGTATTAGATAAGTATGGTAAGTATAATTATTCTGTAGAGTACATACTGTATATTGTAAAGGACTCCTTAGCCTATAAAAGGAGGTCCTAGGCTAGAGTTTGATATAACTTTTCGTCATATTTAGAGTCGATACACTTCAAGGTTGTAATCGCTAATACTATTCAGAGTATTCCTGTATTAATAATATATCCAGGTGTTTAGTCAGAATAACTTTTCATTACTTATTATTCTTCTTAAGGATAAGCACTAGATTCCGCATAGTGTTTAATAGCTTGTGTTCGTTTAGTCACCTTCTATACTAGATCGTTTCGTCAGACTCAATGTACGAAACTATTTTATAGACCATAACTTATTGTAAAAACATCAACATCTTCACTTTGATGTAAGCACATAACGCTTCAGATTATTAGATGTGTAGAGTTACACTCATTTGAGTTGATTATTTTGAGGTTTATGCGACATTTCTAAACGTAAAAAAATGCTACAATGCTTTTATGCTTGATTACTTAAATTAAATATCGTAATTATAAAATGAATTGGTTGTATACTTACAAGCGCTAGTTAATTTTACTAATGCTAGTTATTACGACTCGCTAGTAAACCGAATAGGTTGTATACTTACAACCGCTAGTATTATACGCACAATTGCTAGTTATTCTAACAATCGCTAGTGATAAAAGACATCAACGAAATTATGCGGTCGTTGATGCCGTTGTGTATGGCCGTTTTTCGATGACCGTGTAGGTGGTGGTGTTACCATTATCGACCGAATAGCCCCATCTTGGTTTCTGTACCGCTAGTAGTATACTCACAACTACTACTTAATTTTACTCGCGTTGATAGGATACCTCAACGAAATGATGAAAGCAGTTGTTAGTCTTTGTTGTGTATGGCCGTGTTTACGGTGCCCTTGGGTAGGTGCTACTATTACTATTCGGGCCCGAATAGGCACATAGTCGTTCATCGTCACCGGTAGTTAACTTACAACTCCTAGTTAAATTGTAGTATTGGTGAATGATAAAGCTGTTTTTTGTAAGTGTGAATAGTCACTCGTTGGTAGTTATTAGTAGATTGTAGAATACGACTTGTATGACTAGAAGGACTCCTTGGTTTATAAAAGTAGTCCATAGGGAAAAGAAGTTGCCCTACATACAACAGTTGCCAAATTGATATTTGGAAACAACTGCTAGTTGCCCAGATGAAATAAAAATGGATAATGGGATTACACAATAGAGGAAATACTAAATACGTTAACATACAACGTTTCATCTGCATTTACAACCTACTACATATTACGATTACTACATAATTATAAGTTTAATGGTTACATATTATATAACCACTTGATATACAGACACACCAAACTTTATGTACAAAAATTTAATTGACACATGGTATTCAACCCATACATAAAACTACAACCACTAGAACAATTTTACAACGGATGTGACGGAAGATCGGGGAGTTTCAGCGACTTCTAGCGAACTCCCAATTCTTCTTGATATTATCATAACCATCGTCCATCAAATGGCTGGCCCTGATATACATTTTCTTTAGCGACGTGGAACAAGCAAGTATAAACTTTATTATGTGTAATTCATTCTGTGATCTAGGAAAGGATTGAAAAATCACAGTCTGAATCTGCCCATGGCTGAATGTGGTTGTGTCTAAATCTAATGAAAGTTGTTACAAAGGTAAAACACTAAGCGTATGTGCAACAAATAAGGATTTAAAAGGTACCTTTTTGAGGGGTCATTTAAGCCCTTAATTGATCACTTTTGTATCCGTTACTACTTAATTTCGTTCCTTTTCACTTTTTAGGTCTCTTGAAGGTAAATTCTTTGGAATGGCACTTATTCGGACGAAAAGCGCGAATATCTGAAGAAAAGGGCAAAGTTAAGAATCGAGACACTCAGTCAGCTGGAACCGAAGGGGACGGCCAGTTCTACTTGTGACGCCGTCGGAACAAGTTTTGTGACGATTCAAGAGCCAAATTGCTTATTTACAAGTGACGGCATCGGTGTTAAAAGAGTAGGCGTCGTAGCTCGACGACCTAGATTTGATCCGACACGGCCGAGATCAAGGAGACGGCGTCACGGTCATAAGGTGACGCCGCCACAATGCTATCGTGGCCAAGATGAAACCCTAATGACGGCGACCGACGGCGCCACAATTAAAGAGTGATGCTGTCGCAGCTTGTAACACTATATATAAAATCCGAATTTTTCGGTTTTCGATGTGTAGTTTTGTGGAGTAAAACCTAAACCGAACCAAGGTCAGTCTTGTACAAGATTTTAGGGTTCCATACCCTATCTTACATCAAGATAAGTGTTTTACTTCATTAATTCAATTATGTCTTCAATTGATTGTATGTATGCTTGCATGTTCTCCATGTCCGGCTAATTTATTTGTGTATTTGCTTAGGTAATATGAAACTTAGTTATTGAATATTGATTGGTTGTCTCTTATCTTAATTGTGATTGACCTAGTATTGCGATATGTCATTCGTTGTGCTATTAATGCTTGATTAATCTTTGTTGAACCTTAGCATATAGTTACTAGTGGAATTGTAGGCTAAACATCCAAAGAATACCTTAGTGTTAAGTTTATGAATCCTAGAGATTTCGTAGTCATTAACCTTTGGAAGCTTCAAAGAGTTAGGGATAAACGCATATCCTACGACCTTAGAAACACAACGCGTTAAGAATAGGGACGTGACAATTCAACCATCAATAGGAGATAACTAGGGAGTAATAAAACCTAAGTAAACACATTTTTAATCATCATACGAGCACACAACAATAGACATAGACTACCCATAGTTTAGTTAATTAGATAATTAGATAAGTAGAGTAATCGATAGAAATACCAACCCCCAAATCCAAACACGAGATTCGTACCTTTCCATTTCCTAAAAAAAATATAAAAAAGATAAAAAAATAATCTTCCTCAACCCCAACCTTAGCATAGTAACTTCTCACTAGCATTCCTATTCCCCTAGAGAACGATATCAATACCCGTGGCTTACCCTAATACTACACTACAACGATTAGGTTCACTGCCTAGGGTGTTGAAAAACTTGCTCGAGGAAAAGGAAGTTCCTTTGACCCCGAACGCGCTGTGTAAGTGTATCAGCAGCCTGGAAAATCAAATAGTATTGAGATACAAAAACATGCCAATTTACGGATGTTTATTTGATACGTATGAAATAAAGTATTACATTTACTCTAGTTTCCAGCATTTTCAAGTTTGGAGATCCGTGAATCATTTGGACGATGAGTGACACGATAACATTATCGCCAAAATCAACTCCTTTTAGATTCAGATTAACGAGGGATACAAACGGCAAAGGGACATTCATCACGGAATTACCATCAAGCATCAACTACAGCAGTCGACTTTTGGGTTAGTTTCAAAGATTAAATGTCGTTAGAGTTACACATATCTTTAACATTGTAAAATTAGAAGTGTAAATCTCAAAGCGGTCTTACCGTGCAATAGTCAAAATCCAATGTAAGGGTCTCAAGAGATGGAAGTCTTGTCGGTGAAAGATATTGGATGCTATGATTGTCGTGTGAGATTCAAATACCGAATGACAAATGTAACTTCTTCAAATTCCTAAGACTTGCAAGATTCCATAGTTTCATCCCGTTTGTACTCTCAACATCCAATCTAAGAGACTCAAGTAAGGGACAACCAGCAATTAAATCCCAAACTGTACCGGCTAGATTTGGAAAAGTAGTAAAAAACACCAAACTAGGAAAATCACAACAATGAATTTCAAGATGTTTCAATTCAATACGCACGTAAAGTTGGGTTGGCAATGTAACTGGTTGTCCATACCGTTTCTAATTGTCGTCCTCAATTCCTTGCGATGGCAAAAACATAAGCCAATCACGAATCTCTTCATAATTCAAGTCTTCCATTCCGGACAACGGTTTGGGATCTCAGAGAAGACAAACTTTTATGGGACCCGTGGTGATTTAAAAGTCTAGTAACATGCCTCCCATCAAACTTATATATTAAATAATAAAATAAATCCTCATCAATTATGATTTCGGTGAGCAAGGTCCACTTAAACCTCCAGTTTGTAGATAAAATAGAGGTGCTTACCGCTTCTTTTATTGGCAACCGATTCAAAATGTTACCGATCACTGTATCTGGCATGTTGCTAATATAATCTCTTATATTGGTGATAACAGTAGCTCGAAATGACATGGTTTTCAAGGAAATTTTGTTGCTTTTTTGAATTCTCGACAGGAGGCTTTGGATGAGGGTTTTTGATTTGCAATTGATGGTCAGAACGAGGGTGTGTTATTATGATCATTAAATGTGGTTGTTGGGTTGGTTCATTGATTTGCGCGCCCAAGATACAAGCTTTTCAAATTTGGTCCGTAAAATATTACGAAATGGTATATTTTAGTAAGCCATGGTAATATGGCGGACCTATTACACAATCAATGTGCTGTGACGTGTCAATCCGGTTCGGTTCCAATTTAACACAAGTATGTTAATAAAACGATAAACGCAAATTGTTTATAATTAAGTCAATATAATTGCCTAATTGTTAATACCTTCGACTACATTTTTATATCAACGTACGAACCTATTTTATATACCATCAGTTATTCTAAAAATGTCGACATCTTCACTTTGACGTAAGCACATAACGGCATCATGTTATCATATGTGTAGAGTTACATTCATTTGAGTTGATTATTTTGAGCTATATGCGACATTTCTAAACGTAAAAAAATGCTACACTGCTTTTATGCACGATTAATTAAATTAAATATCTCAAATTATAAAATGAATTGGTTGTATACTTACAACTGCTAGTTATTTTTACTATCGCTATAGTTATTTTTACTACCGCTAGTAAAACTGAATTGGTTGTATACTTACAACTGCTAGTTATTTTTACTACCGCTATAGTTATTTTTACTACAGTTAGTAAAACTGAATTGGTTGTATACTTACAACTGCGAGTAATTTAGTTACTACTGCTAGCTATTTTAACCATTGCTTGTAATAGAAGACATCAACGAAATGATGCCACAGTCGTTAATGCTGTTGTGTATGGCGTGTTTGTCTTGCCCACAATGTAGGTGTCTGCGATACCATTCTGGTGCCCTTGTGTAGGTGTTGCTCTTACTATTACGGGCACGAATAGGCACATAGTCGTTTAGTCTTGCTAGTATTAAACTTACAACTGTTAGTTAAATTGTACTAGTGTTGAATGGTAACTGCTTTTTTCAAGTGTGCATAGTCACTAGTTGGTAGTTATTAGTTGATTGTAGAATCTAATTGTAACAACTAGAAGGACTCCTTGGTTTATAAGAGTAGTCCATAGGAAAAGAAGTTGCCCTACATTACAACAGTTAGTTGCCAAATTATTTTTGAAACACTTGCTAGTTCCCAGATTAAACAAACATGTATAATGGGATTACAGAACATAGGAAATAGTAAATACGTTGACATACAACGTTTCATACAGACAACCTAGTACATATTACGATTACTACATAATTATAAGTTTAATGGTTACATATTATATAACCACTTGATTTATAAAATTCACCGAGTACGCAGAAAAAGCTAACCACTCCATGCTTCCTTCCCATACAGACAGCGTACTAAAACCACAAAGCTTCATTCACATTAAGCATGATCCCTAACTTTTGCCGAACAAACCTGTTGAACATGAATATAATGGTAAGTTAAAAATAAAACATTAATAGAATGGTAAGTTAAAAATAAAACATACTATAAACAGCACGGTCTGGCTGATTTAACAAAAGAAGAGATTCTTTGTATGGGGCGATGTAGAAAGATCCCGCATCTCCTAACATTCCCATTCAGACAAATAATTCAAGTTCTTTGTTGTACACAAATACCGAGTGACCCAAATGATTACCGCTGTACGCTTCCACTATTAGAGCCTGATCCTTTGTAAACCCAAGCAAACGAACCGAAAATAGGGTAGGGATGGCGAATAGGCTTCTAAATGATGTTATGGAAGAACCATTCACATCCAACAACCATCCGCAAAACAATGGAATATCTTCACCAATGATCGTCCCAGTAATCACTAGAGAGGTTCCAAGATCGAAAACATTGAATGGAACTGGGAGTTCATTTTCTAAAATATGCGGTAGGTCTATAACTTTAAATTGGCTGGTTACCAAATCAAAAGAAATCAACATATAAATCTTGTAAATAACACCGTCCTCATTAGTTAACTTTTCACCCCGGTTCAATAGATAAAACGACCTACAAGCGCATGACTTTTACGTTTCAATTTTATAGTTTCACGAGGGGTGGAAATTTTCAAGGATTGTCCACCTTAACGAGTTCAAAGAAAAATGACACATACCGAAACCACTTTGGAAAGCAGGATAGGAGACCTTCACGATCGTCGGGTCAAGAGTGTCCGGACGTCACGCAAAACCAAAACAAATCTTTTGACATTCGATTTGATGCGTGTAAAGCGGGACAAATCGCAAGTGATTTTTGATTGCGGGTTCCAAATAATGACATTAGATTAGAACCATAGACAAAACACCAAAGACCATTAGAATTGCCAAGCTGTAATCATAGATGAAAGCATTAAATCGTATTAAGTGGGCGTAGCGATTAGTCGTTCATCTAAAGCTAACATAAAACCTTGGTCACCCATATCGAATGTTAGCGTAAATAAACACTCATCATTACAACGAACACCGTAATTAAAGATGAAGCTTCCACAATCTATACTAGCCTTCCATAACTTGCAAACACTACGTAGCTGGAGTATAGACTTAGGAGGTAGCCTACGGATGATATCTAGTTGAACATCGAGTGGGATATTGTCAGACATATTTTTTAAACAAAAGAAGAAAGATTGGGATAAAGATATGAAGTCAATAGACCAAAAGAAGAAAGAAAGATTTTGTTAAACAAAATAAGAAATATTTGTATTGAAGAAAGTGATTGGGAACAGAAGACATTAAAGGACATGTACCGTGATGTACTTTTGGGCAACCAAATATTATATTCTGCTATATAGAAAATATTAATAAAGTATACATAACCAATATAGAAGTGGTTTGCAAACCATAGCCATTTTTGTATATGTGCACGGGTATTTACAAAAGAAATGCCGTTGATTTAAAAAAAATATATAATAATCGACTAATATATAACACAAGTAAAAATACTATAGTAAAAGTTGAAAGAAAAAGACTTCACAAGTGAACATTTCACAATAATTATGGGTGAAACGGACATTAAGGATCGTACCTTGAAAGACGGCTATCAATTTGTGTATTCAACCTTGTGGTTCCAGAAGTATTCAAGCATCCGTTCACGGTAAGCTAAAGCCCAATCTGCATCGGTTGGACTAAACAGCCACATCAAATCAACCCATACATCCAAGTGCTACGAACATATAAAAAGTACGTCCAAACGCCCCTTTTAGACTGAAAATAGTAGATATAAACTTCAACAGCTACTTGAAAAGCTTAAGATAAGATATAAAAGCTTAAAGGTTAGAAGTACTTGTATGCTAGAGAAAATCAATTCAAACAATACCTTAAATATCATAGAAAAATAAGTCCTAACAAGCTATAGTTGCTCCATTTGCAAATCAATGTCTCACATTCAGAACACCATTCCTCCTAAATATATCTAGAGTATAAAAGAAGATATAATAATTTAGATACAATAATCAATACCGAGCCTGAATCTAGAGTATAAAGGAAGATATAATAATTTAGATACAATAATCAATACCGAGCCTGATTCACATGTTTTTTAGCAGAACATAATAGCATCAAATTAAGAAATTTAAAAACCCTAAATTTCGGTTTAGGGGTGATAACCCTAATTTTGACTTTCATCAAGGAAACAACCACAAATGCAAATTTAACTAAAATTACAGATTAAATCGAAGATAAAACACATTAAGTAGATAATAATAAAAGATTGTGTTTGGATACGAGCAATTTTGAGATGATTCCTTTTTTGACACTTAAGTAGATAATAACAAAAGATTTCTTCAGGTGATTTGAATTACCTGTAACAAGAACAGGCCACTACAAAAGAAGGTTCAATTGTGTGGTGGTGCCGCCGGATGGTGGTGGCGTGTGTAGAGGTGCAGCCGGATGGTGGTGGCGTCGGGTTGTTGGGTGGTTGTGGTGGTATTAGTTGTGATGGTTTATATGGAGGACAAGAGGTGTGTGATTGTGTGAATCTGTGTTTTGTGTGGGCGTTGATATATTATATATATATATATATATATATATATATATATATATATATATATATATATATATATATATATATATATATATATATATATATATATATATATATATATATATATATATATATATATATATTTTAATTTAAAATGTAAAATGACAAAACTATCCTCGTGTATAAATACAAGTTGCCCAAAAAACATAAAGATGCCCAAATAACAATACAAGTTGCCCAAAAAACAATACATTACAATACATGACATATACCTTCAAAATACGTACTTGTGTCATAAGTTGTCGGACACATGGCAGCCCCTGGTTTGATCCAAGAAAATCGGTGGGCAACCGGTCTATTTTCAAATTAAAAAAAGGCGTGGTCCGGAAACTGATAAGCCTCAGGGCGCCTGGTCTATTTGACTAATTTTCCCTATTTTTAATAAAACTTACCGTAAAAACTAAAAACTTTGTTTTATAAAAATCGGACGATTTTTTCAAAACAATGAATGCAAAGTCCTTATTATATGATTATACACATTTACACATATCTATATCTATACTATATTATAAAGCATTTGGGACATTCCTAAAAAGGAATGCTTAAAAAATTAAGATTCAACACATGCTAATAATGGCAAATTTTAATAAGTACATCTATAATAGCATTTGTTGCAACACTTTAAAACACTTTTTTTAGACATGTTTTAAAAATAATAATAAAAAAATATAAAGTAATTTAATATAAGAAAAAAAACGTCCATAACAATAAATACCTAATAAATGTTATTTTTAAAACACCTTTAATATGAAAAATACTTGTTATTATATATACTGTACAAACTAATAAAACACACAAATCTTCATGCAATTTATATGTAAACAAGTTCATGGTACATAAGGTTTTAAAAAACGGACCGGGCCAACGGGTTCAACCGGTTCGGCTAGCCCATAAAAGTCGTCCGAAAACGATATTGTCAAATCAATAGAGTTTAAAAATGCATACTAAAATACAATGTTCAAAAAATATTATTAAATCGCAAGAGTGCCTCGAGAATCAACATATGCGCCTTTTGTAATATTTTTAATAAAACTTACCGTAAAAACTAAAAACTTTGTTTTATAAAATCCGGACGATTTTTTCAAAGCAAAGGATGCAAAGGTGTAAAGTCCTAATTATATGATTATACACATTTACACATATCTATACTACATTATAAAGCATTTGAGTCATTCCTAAAAAGGAGAGCTTAAAAAATTAATATTCAACACTTGCTAATAATGGCAAATTTTAATAAGTACATCTATAATAGCATTTGTTGCAACACGTTAAAGCACTTTTTTCAGACATATTTAAAAAAAAAATAATAAAAAAATACAAAGTAATTTAATATAAGAAAAAAAAACGTCTATAACAATAAATACCTAATAAATGTTACTTTTAAAACACCTCTAATATGAAAAATACTTGTTATTATACATATTGTACAAACTATTAAAACACACAAATATTCATGCAATTTATATGTAAACAAGTTCATGGTACATATGGTTTTAAAAAACGGACCGGGCTAACGGGTTCAACCGGGAACCGGAGTCACCACCGGTTCGGCTAGCCCATAAAAGTCGTCCGAAAACGATATTGTTAAATCAATAAAGTTTAAAAATGCATACTAAAATACAATGTTCAAAAAGTATTATTAAATCGCAAGAGTGCCTCGAGAATCAACATATGCGCCTTTTGTAATATTTTTAATAAAACTTACCGTAAAAAACTAAACACTTTGTTTTATAAAAATCGGACGATTTTTCAAAGCAAAGGATGCAAAGGTGTAAAGTCCTAATTATATGATTATACACATTCACACATATCTATACTAAATTATAAAGCATTTGGGACATTCTTAAAAAATAAGACTTAAAAAATTAAGATTCAACACTTGCTAATAATGGTGAATTTTAAAAAGTACATCTATAATAGCATTTGTATGCAACACTTTAAAGCACTTTTTTTAGACAGGTTAAAAATATATATATATATATATATATAGATTTGGGATCATATGAGATCATTCTTAAAGTTCTAAAAATGAGATCATCTTAAGGACAAATAACAAGATGACATGTGGCAACATCTTTAATACACATAAAAAGAAAAAAAAAATAATAAAAATTAGTTTTTAGAACTTAGGGGTATATTAGGAATTCAACACACATAAGAAACATACATAAAACACACACTCTGCATCAGATTAGGCGTTTTTTTCCCGGTTATTTAATATCATTAACATCAACATTCAAATTCAATCGACTGCAATCAATGAAATCAAACATGTACACCACAATGATTTTGATTTTCAGTTATTATACTCAAAGATCACATATATCTTTTAACTTTTATATAAACCACATCCAATGCAGGTTTGAGTGTGAATTTTTTGTTTTAAGCAAACAATTTCTCCAATTCATCATGAGTGATTCTGAAGATATTCAGTTTGTTGATAATTTTGTTACAGGTAACAAATTTTTTGGTTTTAGTTTTCGTAATTCATCACTTTTGATTGAATGATAAGCTGTCCCAATCGTACAAACTGAATGAAAACTGCAAGAATTGTAATTCACTATATTTGTGTACAGGTGAACCAGTCACTCCTCGAGCAGTTAACAATGATCAAGACACGTTTGGCGACTCAAATTTTACACCTCCTCCTGATCAGGTTGGTAGTTTTCAGCCTACTCCTAATGGTACTAAATATTGGGTCCTTAGAGTTGATAAGAAACCTTTTGAAGGTCAAGTGTTTGATAACATTGAGTTAGCTCAAAAGGCGTACAAAGATTACGCAACGGAAGGTGGGTTTGAGGTTAGAAAGGGTGGTCAAAGGGTCACCAAAGACAACAAAGAAGAACCCAACAATAAGTATTTTTATTGTGTTAGGCAGGGGTTTAAACCCCAACAATAAGTATTTTTAAGTCTTGTGTTAGGCAGGGGTCTACAGCCTGTATCTTACTTCCAACACCCTTTTCACCTTTATTCTTGCCTACACCGTCATGTTCAGCTTTTCCATCACCAACCAGCTTACTCTTCCTATTTCGGTTTCTCACCCCGCCCTCATTATCAACATCTTCCTTATCCTCCTTCTCCTCATCTACTAAACACTTTTTTGTTCTTTTTTTAATCACACCTAATTTCCTTTTGCCAGCAACCTTCTTCACCATACCATCATGACCACCTTGGTCCTCGGAAACAATAAAAAATTTACTCATCCTCTTTTTTCCATCCTTCACTACACACTTGTAATCACCTTCTTCTAATTCCCCAAATAGTGAAGGCAAAAACACGTCGCCTTCAAGACTACCCACATGACGCTTCTTTGCAGACACTTTCCTTGTTTTCTTCCTAGTACCGCCAAGAATTCCAGACCCTGAATCATGTACACCAAAATACGCATATGTTATATCAATACAAATCCTAGATGGTTGAAACACATTTTTTCACATAACTCAAGAGAGAATGGCACTTTAAGTATACAACGTATGTATGTTTGGTTCATCACATCTACAACTTTCCAGATTTCTGTATAAATTTTGTTTCATTCAGGGATACACGGATACATTCATGTACCGAATACATAGCAACCTCAACACAGATGCATTAGCTTAAGGTACACAGATGCATTTAGCTAAAGGTACACAGATGCATTAGCTTACCACCATTCTGAGGACAGGAACTCATTTTAAAACACTCCGACACACACACATCCACCTATAAAAAACAATCATCTACCAAATATTAACCTATAGACTACACTCATGTACCATGTACTACACTCATAAACTTTTATAGGCGTGTACCTATGTGTCCCAAATACCCCTGAAAACCAGTTAACATAAGATTGTTGTAAGATATAACTTTTCACATACACATCAAACCATAACACAAGGTGGCGAATAAGATGGAATTTTAGAGAGAAAGTTAGAGGTTTAGGGAACTTAGTGAGAGAAAGTGAAAGATATTATTATGAGCTCCAACTCTCTACCTTGGAAGGTGAGAGTATTTATAGTCTTACATAACTCGCCACACTTTGGGCTATGGATCGAGGCATACAGATGGGTAAAGACCCGTCCGTCCTCCACGGTGTTACTTAACTAAAATACTACTTAACTTAAAGAACTACGACTACGAGCTTTCTAACGATTACATATACTTGAGGTGACCGACTCTTTAATACCGGAATTTCTAATTCCTAACAATCTCCCCAAGGAGGTCACCTCAATTATGTACCAAAATTACATTGAATACAAATAGATATAACATTTAACAATTGATCTTGCATTCTTGATGTAGTCCTTTGCTCTTAAGCTCGTAGTCATTGATACTTCACAATGCATGTTTGGTTACTTCAAGTGGAGGTCTTTTCTTGATCCACGTGATGATGAGTTTGAGCCATCTTTGGAGATCATCGGCTATCAAAAATCTCGAGACATCCATTGTGGTGTTGTGACTTTGGGACCGACATGCTCACATTACGGATCATGATATCTTCTCATCGAGTAGCGGAAGCTTTAGTTGATTCATGATATTGGCGGCGTAGCGAAGCTTGGTGTGAAAATATCGAGTCATTGATGCCCTAATCATGATTTCTTTTGAGATGAATGTGTTAAGTGAGCATGCGGTCGTGGATTGACCGCTTCATTACGATCACCGCAAGCGTCGGGCGTACACGCATACAACAGATTAGCAATAAATCGCACGAAAGTGTCTTTGATCACTTCGATAAATTGAGTACACGCCCACGGTTCCCGTTGATCGATACAAATCTTGCTGTGATCGGTAGGATTCCTTAGAATCTCCTTGACGGGGTTTCGCATTTGTTCTAGTTGTTCTCAAACCGGAACGTCTCAAAGAAGACAACACGGAGTGAGTGAACCGGTAATTTTAAGTCCGATTGATGAAAGAGATTTGAAAAACAATCGTGTATTGCTCAATAGAAATTGTTTTTGCAATACAACGAAGGTTTTATTGAAAATCAATTATCAATCATAAAATACCTTTTGGTTTGAAAAATGAGTACACGGTCGATGTGCTAAAGAAAAGAGTTTATAAGCACAAAGACCGGTTTTCAAAGGTATCCGTCAATCCCTAACTCGAACGAGATTGATTCAAGAAATTGAATCGCCCATTGTTTCATTCGGTTGTCACATGGTTGATCCATATAATAGATCACACATGCCACCTACCAGAGCTTGTTTGATGTTGGCTCGAAGGCTTTCCATCTTCATTGTGAGTGTGTAAACACATCACTCGGATGTTACGGCAATACCACAAGGGTAATCGTGGGACTCATGATATAATCTCTCTTTCCACATTGTGTGAAGCAGAGAGTCTTCATTGAAAGTGTCCTAATGAGATTTATTGATGATCTCGTGGCTCTAGACTCAATTTGTGCATATTTGGATCTGTCTTGGGAGACTAGGGAGAGGTCTCCTTTTTTCAATATCAACAATCTCTAAGAGAAAGTCGATAGATAATTTCGGTTCCCGTGAGAATGAAACAAGTCCTTTTAAGAGGAACTTGAGTGGTTTGGAAAGTTGAAGTGCGGTCGTCCTTTGGGTCCATGACGTCTTGTCTTCAATACCGATGTTACCATCGGTAGCATATGAAGTGAACCGGTTTACCCTAAGGTTGAATTAATGGAGGGCTATTTGTTTTCACCCTTTTCTCATTCAATTCTTTTAATTCTTCAACCCTTGATTGCTTACGAGACTTCATAGCTAGAACCTTGTTGGGTTTATTCGATTACTAGCTCGGTCTTAGTCCGCACTCTTCCCATATCTCATTTTCTCCTTTTATCATCATACCTAAGGACTTCTACACTAACTAGTGGATTGTCCAGGTAGATCCCTCCGATTACGGCGGATCATGGGAACACATACCTAACCTTATCATCCTTATATCACCGTACATGAAGTAAAGTTGGTCGGTCTATTTGGTATTGTTAAATCGCCATTGGATCCAATTGAAAACCATTTGAAAATCAATTCGGATACTTGTGATATATTATCAAAGCATTTTGTACTGAATTGTTTTGATATTTTAAACGAGAACTCCCCTCATCATGTGCATCAAGTATGTGAAAATATTTTGCACGGAGGCAAGAGAAAGAATTAACTTCTTTGATTACCATTTTCTAAAGATATCAACATCACTTCCTCAACGGATCAAGTGGGAATAGCATTTCGGGAAGGATGAGGTTTCCATGAATTTGCTCCCCTCAATATGTGCCTCGAGGTTTGAAAAGAGTTTTGCACATACTAGAGGAACGCACATTGAGATAAATGATCACGTTTCAAATCAAAGGTTTAAGATAGATGCTCCCCTCAACATGTGCATTGAAAATTTGAAATCGTTTGTCACATGTGAGAAGGATAGCATGTACATTCCTTTATAACCATTTACCTAATTATCGGTTTAGGTCCAATTTAAATCACACATTCTCCCCGATCACAATTATCAAATCATTTGAGATTTGTGATCTCGTATAGATTTAAATTGATTTTGAAAGCTTTAAGGAGAATTGTGACTTGATTGTGAAAGTGTTTTAAGCGATAAGGATCGGATTTTAAGACTTTAAACTCCATTTATTAAAACATGCATGTATATCTTTTGAAAACAATTTAATGCCAAATAACTTTTAATTTAATTGAAATCATTCTCCCCTCAATCAATGACATAGGTTGTTGATTGAGAGATAGAGATTTTGACAAATAAGTCGATGATTTTCAAAATAGAGATCGAGTTATTTTTCAAAGCATTTAGTTTTCGGTAGATAAATGTTTATAGAATCGAGCATGGAATTTGAAAACATGATAAAACATGGCTCTGTTCTTTCTTTAAAACCGGGTTATTGCACGAAGATGACAATAAACCATTTTTCTCTTTCTCCCAAAAATATTTTTTATTTTTGATTTTTTTTTTTTTTTTTTTTTTTTTTTTTTTAAATTGAACAACATCTAAAGTCCGTGTCATTCTTTGAATGACAAACACAAAAACCGTAGATATTATCGAACCAAAAAAACATGACAAAATGACAATATTTTTGAAGATTTTTCTAATTTTTGAAAGTTTTTATGGATTTTGAAAGTTTTATAATTTTCTATTTTGTTTTTCGAATAGATATTTACAAGAGATAGATGAAGAAAGACCTTTACTCCTCGTCTTCCTCACGAAGGCGTTTGAGATTCTGGTTGAAGGCTTTTCAAACCAAGGCGTGGAAGAATAAACTCAAACGTTCTCTTGGAAGAGCTTTGGTGAAGATGTCCGCTAAGCGATATTCGGACCTCACAAAATATAGTTCCACCACACCTTTTTCCACTTGTTCACGATGAAATGATGTCGAATGTCGATATGCTTTGCTCTTGAGTGTTGAGCGTTGTTGCATGAGAGAGCAATAGCACTTTATTATCACGATGCGAGAGGATTTTGTTGAATTCAAAGCCATAGTCGGATAATTGAGATCTCATCCATAAGATTTGAGCACAACAAGATGACATGGCTATGTATTCACCTCTGTGGAGGAAATAGAAGTACTCATTTGCTTCTTTGAAGACCGACTCACAAGCTTATCACCCAAAAGCGAGCACCTCGGACGTGCTTGACGTGTATCTTGACAACTGCATGATCGGCATCTGCATAGGCCGTTAGTGACATACCGGTGTCCTTGGTACCATAGTCCCATATTGATGGTTCCTTGGAGATACCGAAAGACCCGTTTAAGCGCTTCAAGGTGCCTTTTAGTAGGCTTAGCACGGTATCTAGCACACATGCATCAGAGAACAAGATGTCGGTCTACTAGCGTTGAGATACATCGAGGATCCAATCATACTCCTATATTTCGTTTGGTCAATCATGATCCACGAGAGGTCCTCATCTAGTTTGGTTCGGTCAATCATGGGGGTGTCAACGAGGTCACTTGAATCAAATCCAAATTTCTTTAAAATCTCATTGCATATTTAGATTGATTTATGAAAATGCCTCGGGACTTTGAGAAATTTGTAATCCCAAGAAAAATGACATTTGTCCCATCATTGACATTTGAAACTTTGAACTCATTTCATTTGAAAACGATCACATTCCATTGGGTCGGATCGAGGCAAATATAATATCATCAACATAAATTTGAACATGAATCAAATGTTTGCACGACTTCGGTGAACAATGTAGGATCAACTGCTCCTTTGATGAATCCGGTTGATAGAAGAAACTTTGATAGTGTATCATACCATGCCCTTGGAGCTTGCTTTAAACCGTAAAGAGCCTTCTTCAGACGATAAACGTGAGTAGGATGCTCTTGGTTCACGAATCCTTCGGGTTGGCTTACGTAGACAACTTCCTTAAGATCTCCGTTTAGAAATGCCGTCTTTACATCCATCTGATATACCACCATGTTCTTACTAGCAGCATTAGCCAAAAAGATTCTGATTGCCTCGATTCGAGCAACTGGAGCAAAAGATTCTTCAAAGTCTATACCCTCCTCTTGACGATATCCTTTAGCAACTAATCGAGCCTTGTTCTTCAACACATCACCATGCTCATCAAGTTTTACTTTGAAGATCCATTTTAGAGCTATAATCATAGCACAGTCCGGAGCAGGTACTAACTCCCATACATCAAGACGATCAAACTCATGAATTTCATCTTGCATAGCATTGAACCAGCTATCTTCATTCATAGCGGTTTAACATCTTTTGGTTCGATCTTAGATAGTACGGAGTTGAAGAAGCACCATAAGGCATCGGTTGCGAGTTGCTTCCGGGTTGATCTGGTGAGAGGGATTACCAATGATGTTATCTAATGGATGATCGTGAGTCCATTTTACGAGGTGTTCATGTGGCATTTGTTGAGGGCTGAAGTAGGCGAGTCGATGTCTTCGAAGAAGATGGTTCGATGATGATTCGGGAGTAGCAAATATGTTTTCAAATGGAGCATCTTGAGAGTCATAGGGATTAACTTCATTATTGATGTCGAAACATTTCCATGATGTACATTTGAAGAATGATGATTTGTTGATGAGGCGAAGGATCGTGACGGTGCTTCTTGGCTTAAAGATATTGAGGCCGAAGGATTGACTTCATTCAACTGGAATATGAGCATCCTCTGTTGTAGGGATCGGCACCTCATTAGTAGTAGACTCATCTGAGTTCATCAAACATTGGATCAAACAATTTCTTTACATCATCTTGGATGGAGGTACATATGGCGTTTCTTGAGAGGAGTTTGGAACAAGGATGAACCAATAGAATTGTTTAGAAGTGCGGGTCTGGTGGAGTGTCCAGGAGCCATTTGACCGGTCGACTCATCAAGCGTAACGTGAATTGTTTCCATGATATTTCGGGTTCTTTTGTTGTAGATCCGGTATCCCTTTTGTTTGGTGCATATCCTACAAATACTCCAATGTCGACTTTAGCTCTAAGTTTCCCAAGTCTTGACCCTCATTAGTTGGATAGCACAAGGCACCAAACACACGAAGGAAAGATAGATTAGGTTTTGTTGTGGACAAGTTCATATGGAGTTTTTCCATGAATGGTGTGAATCGGGAGCGATTTTGTGTGTAGCATGCGGTGGCAATTGCTTGACCCGGAGAAACATTGGAACCTTTGAGTAGATCGGCATTGTTCTAGCGGCTTCAACAAGAGTACGATTTAGTCTTTCAACTACACCGTTACTGTTGAGGGGTTCGTGGAACACTTCTTTGATGGGCGATTCGGGCGCTTTCATAGAATTCACTAAGTTGTTTGTTGACAAACTCGGTTCCATTATGCATTACGATAATTACGGCGGTTTTGTTTAGTCTAACTGCGGTTGTTTGATGAGTTTGATGATGATATCGGAGTTTCATCCTTTGTCCTTAAGAACTTGACCCGGTGAATCTAGAATAATCATCAACCACAACTAACACATATTTCTTCCCAAAGATATTACGCACCCTCATTGGTCCACATAAATCCATATGAATCATATGAAGAACTTACGTGACGAGTTAGTAGGTTTGGGTTTATGGGCATACTTCTTGCTTTTTCCCAATTGACATCTTGAACAAAGATGATCCTTTTCATACTTTAGTCTAGGTAAACCTACAACTAAGTCCTTTACGGAAAGATCGTTGATGGTGCGAAGTTCAAGTGATTGAGACGCGATGCCATAACCAAGACTTTGTTTTGAAGCCTTTGATAACAAGCAGATTGGTGAAGCTCTCATCATGTCATCGATAGAGATAGTGTAAAGGTTTGAGCCACGAGTTCCTTTCAGCAGTTCCTTACCATTAAGATCTCTAACAAAGCGGTATGTTTTCGAAGGCTACTTCTAGATCGAGTCACGAAATTGACCAACAGAGAGCAGTTATGTCCTAAACCTTCCACATAATACACTCGGAGATGACACTATCACCAACAACATAATCTCCATAACCCATAATAGCACCGAAATGATCATTACCAAATCTAACGGTCCGATGAATTTGCTCACGAAGTTCATGAGCCGTGACCGGTCTCGGTCATATGCTTGGAGCGACTGAGTCCAGTACCACGAGCGATTTGAGCGATCTGCGGTTGAACACGAGACAAGAATGGATAAGCGGATAATTGGGATCCCCATGCAAGAATGGGTTCCATTTGGTTAGTAACAGCAGTTGGAACACCCGCATCGAAATAGAAGCATTCATATCGGACAATGAGGTAATGGAATCATTATGAGTAGATGCAATACTAGTGTACGTATTAGTCCATTTACGGTGTGACCACTTCTTAGGGAATAGTTCTACCGGTAGGCATCCATTTTCTAGTGGGCATTATCGATTGATCTTATGACCAGCGGTATCCAATAAGAACCTATTCTGCTGAATGTTCTTCTGTGGGTTTCCATTGTTTTCTAACTTTCTTTCGCTTTTGCCTTTTAGCCTTTTTAGCATGAATTTTAGCATTAACAATATTAGCGGACAATTAACATCATTAGGCAAAGCATTGACATCACATCCATGATTAGAAAGCGAATTCAAGCAATCATCGATTACAAGGTTTGCAAATAGTATCGAATTGAATTAATTACGATGCGCTTATGGCTAATACTAGAATCAACACGATTCGTTTTATTCGATTCAAACTTAAGGTTCCTAGATTGTTCTTCTACTTTCTTCCGGTGCACATTCTTAGCTTGAGAGGTCCTATCATTCCTTGTATTGTCTTGAGACTTTGACTGCTCCCTTTAATGTCACCGATTACTCTGTAGAGGAATGGGAACATTAGTTTGTTTTACTACTCTTTGCACCACTGTTTAGATGTCTTTGGGATCGAACTACATGCGGTGCACTACGGTTCACTTTCATAAAGCTAGATGTACTAAGATTGGTACTCTAGAAGGCACATTAGAGTTCACTTTCCTAGCATTGACGGATCTAGAATCGAACTACTCAAGGGTACACTCGACTCTCATTCAAAACATTGGGAATCGAGTGCATCTCATATTTGGCCTTAGGCATTGAGCATGGAATCAAAGGGTTAACTCTCTCACCTAATGTCTTTGGGCATATGGTGATCAAGCATTCTAAGATTTCTTGAGATCGTTTGGCATATAAGCATGCATGTCCAATTGCATTATCATGAGGTTTCTCTAGCTTATCCTCTTCAACAATCTCACGCAGCATTCTAAGCAATCCTTGAGGATGAGAAATATGTTTGAATGGCAAGTTTGTTGTTCCTTAGGTGAGGGGACATATGTCACGAGATAAAGTAGATTTATTGCGAGTGAACCTTAGATACAACATTCTCCTCATTGATCATTGGCATTTTCCTTTTACGACTCTTGATTCTCAATTTCCTTTTGCAATGAAGTTATTTGTTCGTTGTTTTTGTTCTGAGTGACTTTAATTGATTCAAACAACTCATTGAAATGACGTTTAACCTTTTCATTCTCTTCTAGAAAACTTTCGTTTTCCTTTTGTAAAGCATTTACTAGGTTTTGAAGATGAAACGTTTGAGAGTTTCGAGAATCTAAAGAAGGAGGCATTTGGGAGCTGTCATATTGTTCGTTTGACCCTTTAATTGAGAGATTTGGGCTTTCAACTTTACGATCGTGTTGCCGAGCTTGAATCATTCATCTCGTTTGTTAATTTGAAAAGCGCATCAAACTCGGAGCATCGAAGATGTCTTGATATTTGAAGTTTTGACATTTTCTTTGAGATGTTGATATTTTAGTTGTAGATTAAAATACTCAACTTCTAGTTTAGAAAAATGTTTAACCAAATTGTCATGATCATCGGTTCAATTTTCTCATTTAGTTTAGAATTAGTTTTTCAAGCTCAATGACACGATCATGGGAGACTTTCGAGGCCACAGATAATTCATGAAATTTGGAAGCATTAATAGAGCAATTTGAGCGATGAAAAACACATCTTGAGCAACACATTCGGTAATAAGATTCTCATTTAATGTATGCAAGTTCTTTCTCTCAATCTCATTATATTTTAGTGCACGCTCATAATCACTAACTTGACAACCATTGCATCAAATTCCTTTTCCATACCTTTAATATCGACTTCTACCCTTTTTAAGACTCTCAAAGTGATCTTTTAGAAGTTTAAAGAAGGGCATGACCTCGTTAAATAACATTCTTTCATTTGTTCAAAACCTCTTTCACCTTGATTATACCGGTGGGAGTGATCCTTTTCTTGCAAGTTTTTTCAAAATCAACAAATAGTTGGAATATAACGTATTGGCTAATTAATGTCTTGCTTTTAGTGGCAATTGTTCTAGGTACAAGATGCATAGGTGTATTAGGAGGATACACAGTTGCTCTAGGCATTTTCGAAGGGAGGTTTGTTTCTACAATATTTTCGACTTTACGCTTATCTAAATCCATTTTCCGGAAGACTTGTTCGGGAGTCAACAAAGTCGAGGCTTAAACTTGTTTAATGCAATCCAGTTTTCCTTTTTGTAATCGTGAGGAGAGATAATTATTTTTTCTCTTTGCATTTAGGGTCATCTAGTTTTTGTTCATCCTTTCCTAGTGACTTCATCGATTTCTTATCTTCCTCGGTGCACTCAACGCAACTAGGTTTACGCCTAGGCTTAAGAATTTCATCACCATCATAAATCACCTTATGAGCATTTCTAGCCTTTTGATTACCTCTGGATTTGGTTCCTCAACAAGGGAATGCTATGCTTATCGCTTAAGACTCGATGTTTGGTGACCATGTGAGCGGTTTGAATGGTGTTTCCTTGTATGTACAACTTGTTTTCAAGTTTGTTTTCAAAGTTTTGATTAGAAAAATCTCTCAAGAGTTTTGATTCCTTTGCATTGAATTCTTGCTTAAGCATTTTCACATTTTCTTGAAGTTCTTGTTTTGTTTATTTGTTTTAGAAAGTTTTTCTTGCAAGGAATTTAATTCTTGTTTCAATACTTCTTCTCTAAACTTACTTTTCTAATAATTGTACTCACTTGGACATCCATTTCACCTTCACGGTGGTCAACTCAAATTTTGCACGTTGTTCATAAATAGCAACACGTTCCTTATAGGCATTTAGTTCGAAATTATGGAATCATTAGGAACACATACGGTGTATTCATCAAAGACATAGTCATTGTTGATTGCAGAAGATGCATCACTTGGTACAACTTCACTTTCACTTTGTTTCACATATTGATCGTATGGGACAATATTGATATTACCCATATTTTCAATATTTGATTCAATAGTTTCGATTGGTTGTACTTTGTCATGCATCTGTTGCACATCGACATCATCGTATAGCTTTAATACCTCGAGATGAGTTTGTCCTTGGATAGGCCAGCTTGTGGTGAAGAAGAGATCTTGGGAGAAACCATTGGAGAGATGCTAGCCATAAAGATTGTGTGTGCGATGGGTCCATCATCTACATCAGTCGTAAGCATCACGATCGGCGACTTGAAAGGCGTTCGATGATTGTGACCTATCTCTGAATATTTGCTCATCCACATCGCATCATAAGTCTTGGCATTACCTCGGCAAGAAACAGTAATTCCTCTTCATCCAACGCAACACCATTGTCACGAGCTTGTGCGGTAACATCTTATCTCGAAGTAATCGGCGATTACATGGGCGCTTTGGAGATGTGCGGTTCCTTGCAATGTGTCCTCACCACCACGGTTGTAGCATTTGATTGGCTTAGGTTGACCTTGGTTACCATTTCTTCCTCGATTCGGTTTCCAACAAAACCTCTCCGACTCCACCTCTTCCCCGATCATCTTGTCTTTCTGAGCTGGTTGCACCACGATCCTTCCATCTTTTGATGGCTTGATTATGTGGGTTAGATGCGGTTCTTAGGTTGTTGTTGGTTTGTGGGAGAGAATTCATGTTTTGACTAATGAGTAGAGCTAGTTGATTAACGATGTTATCCGCGTGCATCGACATCGACTTGTTTGAACATAGGATCGGGAATGAGTTTGTGATTACCGTTACCCAAGGAATGACTTGTGATGCTTTGGTTGTGATTCCAATGTTTGAGTAGAAAGTTGTTGAGTCATTAGGCGAACTTGTCTCTCCACGGTTGGTTTTGAGCGATTGAGAATCAATTTTTCAAACATGGCATGTCTCTCATTACGAAGGAGGAAGGCATAGAGTTGCTCATAGTTTGTGTTCTTCAATCCTTTAGTGAGCTTCACGTGTAACAAACTTGTGCCATTCGGGTTCATGTTGTTCACAAATTTTGAATTCAAGCTGAATGTTAGGCATAGTCATTCGATGTTCCTCATGTCATTCACTAACTTATGAAATCTCACATAGTACTCATAGACACTCTCATCGGGTTTCATCTTGAAGTGCTCAAATTCGTCATAGAGTTGGGATTCTCTGTCTTCCATAGTTAGTTCGACCACGAGAGAAGCATCTTGACATTATCCCAAAGCGCCTTTGCTTGATGTTATGATTGATCGACTTGTAAATATCTTTAGGAAGACCTTGTAGAACAATGTTTGAAGCCACGATATCGCATCAAATCTCTTTTCTCCTTATCATCAAGCTCATCATACATCTTAGGTCATCCATTCCGTAAATAGGAGTACCATCTTCATTAGTATCAAGTATGTCTCTAGTCGTTTCAACTCGATATGGTCCTTCATCAATGGATTTGAGAATATTGACACCATTTTCCTTTCCAAGGCAATACAATCGATTCGTTGAGCCCAAGAATCGTAGTCGATTCATCAAGCATGGGTGGGCGAGTATCGATCCATTTGCTTGTACATCCTCGACAGCGATGGAGATGACGGTAGGGACGTTGGTGGACATGTTATCGATTATACGGGATTTTATAACTCAATGATTAAACCGGAAATAGATTCTTTCACGGGTTTTACTAAATCAAGAGAAAACCGTAAACAATCACTCAAGTCGCTAGATGATAAAGCTCTAAGTCGCTAGAAACAAATTCACTAAGTCGCTACCAATTAATTAGCTAGACACCCAGTCGCTAGAATCCCAAGTCGCTATGAGAAAACAAGTCGCTAAGTAGTAACTCGCTCTGGACCAAGTCGCTAACCAAATTTTGGCGACAATTAGCTACACAAGTCGCTAGAGACACAAGTCGCTAAAGAGCAACTCACTCTTGACTAAGTCGCTACCACAAGTCGCTACCCGTAGTGGAGAGTCCACTACTTGTCCTTTAACTCGCTAGCTCTAACTCGCTAGCTTTTAACACTTGTAAGTCGCTACAAAATAAAGAAGCAAGTCGCTATGAAGAAATGTTATCCGTGAACTAACTCGCTACCATGAAAACCAAATAAACATCACTTTTCAATCCAAAACAACCCAACCAAGATGATTCAAGCTTACCAAATGAAAACCTAAACACTTATGATGATTCAAAACACAAAAGTACCAACAAAATTCAAACTTTAACACTAGAGATCAACCAAATGATGCAAAACCACTAAACTTTTCAAACTCAAAACCACCTAAAACCACTATAAATCCAAAGATGTGCAAGATATGATCTAACCATGGCTCTTGATACCAATTGTAAGATATAACTTTTCACATACACATCAAACCATAACACAAGGTGGCGAATAAGATGGAATTTTAGAGAGAAAGTTAGAGGTTTAGGGAACTTAGTGAGAGAAAGTGAAAGATATTATTATGAGCTCCAACTCTACCTTGGAAGGTAGAGTATTTATAGTCTTACATAACTCGCCACACTTTGGGTGTGGATCGGGCATACGGTGGGTAAAGACCGTCCGTCCTCCACGGTGTTACTTAACTAAAATACTACTTAACTTAAAAGAACTACGACTACGAGCTTTCTAACGATTACATATACTTGAGGTGACCGACTCTTTAATACCGGGAATTTCTAATTCCTAACAAAGGTACACATATGCGTTAGCTTAAGGTACACATGTACATATATGTGAGTGTACGTGTTAGAGACCAGCAAACCATAAACTACACAACTAAATGGAATATCAAGGCATGTATTTATCAGTCAGGAGAGTCTAATGTTGACCTCTTAAAATGTCAGTAAAATCATGTTATAAAGATACCATTGCAGTCCATATCTAATGTACCAAACACACAAAATTTGCAAAGATACAACTCATGTAACAACATTATAAGTTACACAGATAGATTCATCAATCTTTAAAACCATTCTGAAACAATTTTGAGCATAATTCCTCATTTTTAACCATTTTTAAAAACCACTAATGTACCAAATACAATCATCTACCAAAAATGCTAGAAATACACAATCAGGTACATATATTAACACTAAAAAAGCTACAGAATTAGTTATTAATAACTGTTATTCATACTTGGTACATGAGCATTATCCTGATCACTAGATAAATCAATTACACCACCACATATTCCATCATCTTTCGCCATTCCAAGTTGAGTTAACCTACGGCTCCTTCATGCTTCAAAATAAAATGCAATTAGGGCTTAATATTAATATACTGTTACACAAGAAAAATAACAAAATACTTTTAGAATCAAAACCATGGATGACTTACTTGTCAAAATTGAGGTTGAATCACCAATGCCTTCATCATCTTCAACGATTGTCATGCTTTTATAACCCTAGGTTTGTGGTAGTTGATACACGATCGGAATCCCCAAATTGTAGCCGTTTATAATTACTGATTATATCTTTTGATTTGGGAAGCCAAGAAATACGCTAGTAACTGACGAATTTTGGTTTCTTTGACCTAAAGTCAAAAGGCAGAAAGCATTTATTTAGTTCTAGACAGATACAAATATCCCGCTCTTTATTTTTTACAATGTGATACATAAGCCCCTGATGTTCTAATTATTTACAAAAATGCCATTCATCAAACATTAATCTCATTAATCACATACATAATGATCCGTCGGTCCATAATTGGTCTTACTTTTAGAACTTTAAGCATGATCTTACAATAACCCCCTCCCCCTCCACTATATATATATATATACAAAGTAATAAATGTTATTTTTAAAAACCTCTAATATGAAAAATACTTGTTATTATACATATTGTACAAACTAATAAAACACACAAATATTCATGAAATTTATATGTAAACAAGTTCATGGTACATATGGTTTTAAAAAGCGGACCGGCCAACGGGTTCAATAGGGAACCGAGTCACCACCGGTTCGACTAGCCCATAAAAGTCATCCAAAGCGATATTGTTAAATCAATAGAGTTTAAAATTGCATACTAAAATACATTGTTCAAAAATATTATTAAATCGCAAGAGTGCCTCGAGAATCAACATATGCGCCTTTTATAATATTTTTAATAAAACTTACCGTAAAAACTAAAAACTTTGTTTTATAAAAATCGGACGATTTTTTCAAAACAAATGATGCAAAGGGGTAAAGTCCTAATTATATGATTATACACATTTACACATATCTATACTACATTATAAATCATTTGGGACATTCCTAAAAAGGAAGGCTTAAAAAATTAAGATTCAACACTTGCTAATAATGGCAAATTTTAATAAGTACATTTATAATAGCATTTGTTGTAACACTTTAAAGCACTTTTTAGAATATTGTACAAACTAATAAAACACAAAAATCTTCATGTTGTAAAAAGTTCATGGTACATATGGTTTTAAAAAGCGGATGGGAGTTAATACTTAGTCGTCCAAAGCGATATTGTTAAATCAATAAGTTAGCATACTAAAATACAATGATAGTATTTCGCAAGAGTTCATGAATGAACATAGTATTAACTAGTTAGTGTTGGGATAGTTAAAATTATGTTAAAGTTAGTCTTGATAGTGTTAGAGTTTGTACTTATAGTCTATAGTTAAGTTAATGTCGTGTATGGTTTGTAACAACATATCTTCTATTCCAATAGAAGATATGATATACTTAATGCATAGTTATCTCTGTAAGGGATCTCTTTAGTGTATAAAAGGAGATCATAGCTAGGTTAAGCATATACCAATATTCTAGCCATCTTAAGAAAAGCTTCAAGGTTGAAACCCTAGTACTTGGAGAGTACTCGTATTATTAATCAATAATATTGAAGATGTTGGTGTTATTCTTGTGTTTACATTAATCTTCTAAGTGCATTCAAGTAGATTCCGCATACTTGTGTGCATCTACAACAAAGTTTCTCATTGTTGTTTTGGAACCATCCAAGGCAACTAACACGTTTACAAGCTAAGTGTTCTAGATCCAAGGTTTGGGACTCCACAAGTGGTATCAGAGCTTGTGTCTTGAAGCTTTGTTTTAGAAGATCCTGTGTGACAAATCTGAAGAAATGGATTTTGACTCAAACAAATCCAATGCTGTTAACAGAGTTCCTAAGTTGCAGCCAAATGAATATGAACTCTGGAGAATGCGCATAGAGCAGTACTTCTTGGTACTTGATTTTAAGCTGTGGAACATTGTGATCAATGGGGACTCTTACAAATCCATTGTCACTGAAGAAGTTGGTGGTAAGGTTGTTACTAAAGACAAAGGTGATCCTATCACTAATGAAGAAATGGCTCTAAGAGGCAATGATCTCAAGGTCAGAAGTCTTTTACTCATGGCAATACCTGATGATCATCAACTCACCTTCAACAAACACAAAGATGCTCAGAGTTTGTTCAAAGCCATTGAGACCAGATTTGGTGGGGACTCTGTCACCAAGAAAACTCAGAAGACTCTTTTGAAGCAAGAATTTGAAAACTTCTTCTTTGGTGCAACTGAGTCCATTGACTCGGTTTACAATAGGCTTCAAAACTTGTTAGTCAATGGCGGTATTAGATGTGGACCTCTCCAAGGAAGATGTCAACCTCGGGTTTGTTAGAAGTCTTCCATCACCAAAATGGGACACTCATGTCATTGTATGGAAGAACAAGCGAATTTGAAACCATGAAGTTGGACAATCATTCAATAGCTTTAAGGTGATTGAACAAGATATGAAAGAAAGCATTTGCATCTTCGAGTTCGGGTCACAAAACATAGCCTTTGTGGCTCACCCTGTCACTAGCAATGATAAGGACAGTTTTGATGTTAGTACTCCTAGTACTAATGTTATCTTGATGGCTCGATAACCACTGCGGTGAGGCATCAATGAAGGTACAATCTATGCTTTCATAGGTGAGCGAGTCAAGGATCCCGGATCACTCATGATGATCTAAGACAAATCCATGAAGATGACATGGAAGAGATGGACATCAAATGGAACATTGCCACGATCGGTATGAGGGCAAGAAGGTTCATGAAGAAAAGCGGAAGGCGATTAAGATCAATGATGGAGATCTTCTTTGGGTTTGACAAGGAAAGGTTGAATGCTACAAGCTGTGGCAAGCTTGGGCATTTGCCGAGAATGCGAAGCCCCAGGAGCAAAAGGAAGCACGGTGATCGACAACTCTTCTTCAAAAGCAATGGTGGCTATTGATGGTCTTTGGATATGATTGGAGCTTCATGGTGATGAAGAAGAAAGTCCAATCAACATGGCTTTGGTATCGAGGTACTTAATTGTTCGGATACATGTATTCCATTAAGCAAATATATTAGTCTCTAAAAACCATGTTTGATAAAGTGTGCGAAGAACTTGCTAAAACTAACTATAACTCAACAAATCATAAAGAGGTTTAGCAGTTTTAGAAAAACAAATTGTGCACTATAAAGAAAATGAGTCAAAGTTCTTTGAAACAATTCTTTGTGCTTAATAGGAAATCTCTTTTAAAGACATCACCATAAATGTGTTAAAGAAGAACTAGAGAAAGTCACAAAATTAAAGATAATATAGAGCTAAGTGTTGAGACTCTTAAAGACACACAACATTATAACTACGAGAGAGTTGATAAATACCTTGAAAAAGCTCTAATTGGTAAAGCCAAATCGGTATGGGTTATAAGACAACACCACCACCATTCGAGGTGTTCATTCACCTCTGGTATAGACCTTGCACATCTTGGATTAGAAGAGTTTAAGGAACCCACATTTGTCCGAGGCTCTACAATCAAAAGTACTTTCATTGAAAAGGCGATGAAGTGTTTGAAAGTGCGGTGACACCTCCTTACACGAGGTGTATGTGTTTGAAAATAAAAAGGCGAATGTAGAGTCTAGTGAACCAAAGCAAGAACATGCCACTAAACACAGTAAGACCAATTGACAAACACTGTTAGGAAGCCGATAAAATATCTTTGAGATGTATAGAAACAGGTCATCTAGTCCTAGAGGTAACAAAAAAGCGGAACCGGTTAAAATCGAGCAACTAGGAGATGAATTTGTCATGTATAATAAATCTTGCTTTGTGTGTGGTAGCTTCTCTCATCTGCAGGCTCAATGCGAGACACCTATGAGACCTCGACCCATCATGACCCCAAGAGCGGTTCTTCTTAAAGCGGCATAAAATCTTTGAATAATGCAAGGCAAGTTAATCTTGCTAGACCACAACCCAGTATTTGGTGAAAGACCCAAAAGAAACTTTTCAAAATCATCATCTACTTCACCAAGGTCCTTTAAATCGGCACAAACCTTTAACTCTTATGATGAACAAATCAAGTTTTACAAGAAAAGGTTAATACTTATGAGCCAAGACTTATCTTGATAGGCCAAAGTTAATACTTTTAAGCCTAAAATGAAACCTATTGGTTCTAAAGTGAATGCTACAAAGGGAATCAAGGGCAATGTTGTTAAGCCCTCGACTTGTTGGGTGAGAAAGACCACTCAACCCAACGAGTGCATCGATTACTCTCAAGAAATATGATTACATTGATGCGAGGCGAGATCCAAGTCGATAATGGCTTGGGTCCCCAAAGGAACTAATTTCCTTTATTTTATGTGCGGGGACATTCCAACAATAATGATGATCTTGGCTATTCGAGACGGTGGGTGTTCGAGGCACATGGTGGAAATCTATCTTACCTTCAGACTTCACTGATTTGAATGGAGGATATGTTTCTTTTGGAGGAGGAATTGGTGGAAGAATTACTGGAAAAGGCACAATCAAGACTGGTAATTTGGACTTTGAAGATGTGTACTATGTGAAAGAACTCAAATACAATCTGTTCAGTGTGTCACAAATGTGTGACAAGAAGAATTTTGTTCTGTTCACAAATACTGATTGCTTGGTTTTATCTCCTAAATTTAAGTTGCCTAGTGATGATGAGGTACTACTTAAGTTTCCTAGGAAAAGCAATCTGTACAGTGTTAATATGAAAAACATAGTCGCTACAACTTCTTTGGATGAATCTATGTTATGGCATAGAAGGTTAGGTCATGTGAATTTTAAGGTAATAAATCTTTTAGCTAAAAATAACCTTGTAAGAGGTTTACCTTCAAAAGATTTGAAAATAAGCAGACTGTATTGCATGCCTCAAAGGAAGCAACATAGAGCCTCTTGTAAGCCCAAGGTTTTAACTCTATCACCCAACCACTTCATATCTTGCACATGGATTTATTTGGCCCCACAAATGTTAGCGACTGAATTTTAAGTATTGTTTGGTTGTGTTGATGATTTTAGCAGATTTACTTGGGTTTTCTTTATGAACACTAAGGATGAGACCCGGTGAAATCCTTAAGTCTTACATAAGCTGCTTGTAGAGAACCTAGGCGATAAGAAAGTTAAAATCATTAGGTGTGATAATGGGACGAGTTTAAAAACCAAGTGATGAATGATTTACATCAACTTAAGGGTATTAAAGAGAATACAATGTAGCTAGAACTCCTCGACAAAATGGGGTTCTTTGAAAGGAGAAATAGGACATTGATTGAGGTGCTAGGACTATGTTAGCGATTCAAGTTACCCACAACATTTTTGGGTGAGGCGATTAATCTTGCTTGTTATGTTCGAAGCAGTCTTGATTGTAAAGCCTCATGGCAAGACTCCCTATGAGTTGTTTTAGGTAGAAAGCCCACCCTAGACTTTCTTAAACCTTTTGGGTGTCATGTCTCTATTCTCAATACCATTGACCACTTAGGTAAGTTTGATGGAAAATCGATAGTGGATATCGGTTGGCTACTCATTGAATAGTAAAGCCTTTAGGGTTTATAATTCTAGAACCGAAGGATAGAGGAGAATCGCACATAGAGTTTCTTGAGGACAAACCTAGTGTAGAGGGCAAGGACCAACATGGCTTTTGATATTGATATGCTAACGAATCTATGAACTATGTGCTGTTTACGTGGATTCTAACATGATTGCGGGGAGAAAAGCAAGGTCGATGCGATTCGATGATGATGATTGGCGCATCCTATTGCCCATTTGGAATGACAACTCGGTTGGAAGCACTTCTTGGGGAGGCAAACAAAGATGATGATCGACCTCTAAAGACTAATGATTCCAATCTTTGAAGGGGTGTGACCAATACTGAGAAGACACAATGGTAGAACCTCAAGTGATCGGCACTAATGTGGTTATCTTGATAAGCCACATGTTAGTCTTGATGAGCCGAAATTAGTCTTGATGGTCCTCATTCTATTCCATCGATTAATCTGAGGTTCACGATCCCTATGGTGAAGCTGATGAGATTGATTTTACTAATATAGCTTCATCTTATGTTGTTCCTACTACACCACACAGGATAATCAATCAGGATCATCCCTTGGAAAATGTTATTGGAGATGTCAATGCTGAAAGAACTACAAGATCTAAATTTCAACATAGTGAGACAGGATTCTTTAGTGCCATATATGAAGAAATAAATCACGGTGCCTCACAGACATGTCTCTTTTCTTTTTTTGTTTCCCAAGCAGAACCAAAGAAAGTATACAAAGCTCTTGAAGATGAAGCATAGGTAGAAGCAATGCAAGAAGAGCTTCTCCAGTTCAAACTTCAAAATGTATGGGTTCTTGTGGATCTTCCTGATGGAAAGAGAGCTATTGGCACCAAATGGGTTTTCAGAAACAAGAAGGATGAAAGGGGTGTGGTAATAAGGAACAAGGCTAGCGGTGGCTCAAGGGTATACACAACAGGAAGGGATTGACTATGAAGAGGTCTTTGCTCGAATCAATCGGGCAAGGATTGAAGCTATTAGATTATTCACGGCCTGGGTTGCATCATACAAAGACTTCACTATTAGATTATTCGGCCTTTGCATCATACAAAGATCAGTATACGGATGGATGTGAAGAGTGCTTTCCTCTATGGAAAGATTGAGGAGGAAGTTTATGTCTGTCAACCTTCAGGCTTTGAAGATCCCAACTTTCGAGACAAAGTATACAGGGTTCAAAAGGCACTCTATGGTCTGCATCAGGCCCCAAGAGCTTGGTATGAAACATTGGCCAAGTATCTTTTGGGCAATGGCTTTAGAAGAGGGAAGATTGATCAGACTCTATTCATCAAGAATGTGAAGAATGATATTCTGTTGGTTCAGATATATGTAGATGACATTATTTTTGGCTCAACCAAGCAGGATCTATGTAGAGAGTTTGAAAAGTTGATGCATGACAGGTTTCAGATGAGTTCTATGGGAGAACTCACCTTCTTTCTTGGGCTACAGGTCAAGCAGAAGACAGATGGCATATTTATCAGTCAAGATAAATATGTCAAGGAGATTTTGGTGAAGTTTGGCTATGACAACACAAAGATTGCAAGCACTCCTATGGAGCATAATAAGCCATTACTTCCAGATGCTGATGGTGAAGAAGTTGATCAGCATCTCTACAGATCAATGATTGGCTCATTGATGTATTTGTTGCCTCGGACCGGATATAATGTTTGCAGTGTGTGCATGTGCAAGATTCCAAGTCTCTCAAAGCTTTCTCACTTGCATGCGGTTAAAGAATCTTTAGATATCGAAAGGCCACGCTCAACTAGGCCTTTGGTATCCTAAGGACTCTCCCTTTGATCGGTAGCTTACTCGACGGTGATTATCTTTGGGCAAGTCTTGATAGGAAGTCAACCACGGGAGGATGTCGGTTTCTTGGTGATAGGTTGATTTCATGGCGGTGCAAGAAGCGAGCATTGTGGCAAACTCTACAACCGAGGTGAGTATGTAGGCTGCTTGCAAGTTGTTGTGGTCAAGTTCTCGGATTCGAATCGGATGCTTGATTATGGGTATAATTTCATGGGCACATCATTTATATTGATAACAACGATACTATATGCATTATAAAAATCGGTTTTCATTCTAAAACTAAACATATAGAGATAAGACATCACTTTATAAGAGACTGTAATGAAAAGAAACTCATTCAGGTTGATAGAATTGATACTGAGTTTAATGTTGCAGATCTTTTAACAAAAGCTTTTGAATTGGGAAGGTTTCATTACTTGGTCACAAGTATTGGGATGCTTCATCCATAATATGTCTTATCTCTCTCCATTTTGTAAAGTTTTGTGAACTGGTGATTAGTACTGATTGTTATCTGGTTAATACTGATTGTGTAATGTTAATACGGATTGGCAAGAAAATGTCTTGGATTGTATTTTCTTGGTCTTGGACTAACTTTTCAGGCATAACACAAGCAATATGGATATGGTTTGGTGACTAAATGTTACAACACATGTGGTTCTCTCTCTTATGCTCATTCTGAAGCCACAACATGATGAAACTTTCTGTAACTATGGACTCTGTGATGCCAAAGCATTATGTGGAATCTTGTGATATTAATGAACATGAATTTATGGTTTCAGTTAGTCAGATTCACTCTGCACTAACCCACTCTTTGCCATTCTATCTTTTTACAGATAGTGTGACTAGCCTAAGGGCATCTGGGTTAGAGAACAGCGAGCAACCGTGAATCCAACATTTGTGTTGGAGGCAACACCAGCCACGAGCTGGAAACCCTGTCAGGAAGGCCCTTTTAATGGGACTATCCATCACGAGCGGTGCTATGCTGAAACCATTAGTTTTCACCAAACAGAGGCCATGTAAGGCCGACCTTGATTAAGTGTCTGTCACCACACTTAATCCCTTCAAAATTGGGGTTTCAGTATTATAATTTCCAAACTATGAGATAATCTTGATGGGTAAAGTTAATCTTGATGGTTATAAGTTAGTCTTGATAAGCATAGTTAGTACTGATGAACTAGCCGTTAGTACTTATTCCAAAAGTCTGTTATGCAATGATTACTTTTGCAAATAGAGTTGTTACCGTCTGTTTCCTTATAAAAGGGTTTCCTAATTGGTTTCTCTTCACTTATTACCATAAATATTTATAAGGCGGTTCAACTAAAATTCTCCAAATCTCTATATATTGCATAACTTTCCAATTGCTTTCACCACAATTCACTAAAGGCTTTTGCGATTAAATCCCACTTAACTAACCCTTATTCTTCTTACTCATGGCTCCTCTTGATTTTGTCGATAAGCACAACATGGTGGCGTGCTTGGACTTGCCAGAAGGTAATGAAGAATTTACTGAGATAGTAGCTTTCCTCAATAGAAGCAACATCAGGTTTGCTTTACTTTTAAACCCTACTATCTTATGTACCCCTGCCAGGAAGTTTTGGCAAACTGCAATTGCCTCAACAACTGAGGAAGGGGTACAACAGTTAATTGGCACAATGGATGGCACACAAATTGTTATTACTGAAGCATCTCTAAGAGAACATCTTCGTCCTTTGAAGGTATTAGCACTTTGCCGACCCTGAAATCATTGAACAACTCTCATTGATGGGGTATAGACATGACAATACTTTCAACTTTCACAAAAGTCAATTTTCCCACAATGGGGTTTCTAATTCATACCCTCTTACATTGCTTGAGTCACAAAGGGATGGTGGGATGCTTTTCCCACAAACATAGCCACAACCTTGATCGCCTTGCAACAGCGGGGTGTTCAATTTTCAAACTATATTTTGAGGTATGCTTAAAAATGCGATTAGCAAAACCAAGTTTCGATGTATCCCAGGTTTATACAAATATTTTTGGATCTTGAGACAAAACTTGCGACCTCACAAAAATATTTATCCATCAAAAATACTCACAGCCAAACTATTTTCTAATATGTTAAGGGCTATGGTAGGATACAGTGGGGTTGTAGTGCCATTATTTAAAAATATGCTCATTGCAGAGGGTGAAGGACCATCAAGCACAGGTGGCTCCCAACACACACCCACAGATCTTGAAAACTCTCCAACTCAACCACTTTCATCAACAAGTAGGCAATCCAGACAGGAGAGTGGGACAGCTCAGACCCATTCTCCTCCTAACATTGAACCAGATGAGCCTATCTCAGGTGATGGAGGAGATAGAATGGTGAGGGCTGCCACTACTCAACCAGGCTTAGATGCTGGTGAGGATAGTGGTAACATCAATAAGACCCAATCCATGCCAACACCTAGTGAGCACTCCTCACAGGGTGGACCCAAGCAAAGGCTTAAAGGGGTGTATCTGCTCGGGCTAGGCACAGGGTGCATCTCAATTGCCCGATGACCCACCTCTCGGCGGGAGTAACACGGTGGAAGTGGTGAGGCGACTTATCACTTCATGACATGACGGAATTGTCTGAGGTTCTTATGCGAGAAAAGTTAACAGTCTGGAGCTTGCTTTGGATGAACACAAGAAAGCTGCTGCAAAAGTTCATACCAGGATGCTTCTTAAGATGAAAAGGCTAGAGCATCAAGTCAAGCTTCTCTCCAAGCCAACTGTAGAAGCATCTCCAGTCACCACATCACTTAAACGAAAGGCCAAGTTCAGAGTTTCTAGTACCTCCACAGAGGATTCTACCAAACAGGGGAAGAGTTCTGACATTCAAGGTAGAAGAGAATTTGGTCAGTGGCAAGATGGTCAAGCTTTTCAGAGTCCTTTTATTGATGATGAAGAAGTATAGGTCAACATTGATGCAGAAGAAGTACTTAGTACTCCTACATGCACTATCAGTATTATCCCAGTTAGTACTGTTAGTGTTGTAGTTAGTACTGATAGTACTATAGTTAGTACTCCTGTCATTCCTCAATCAGTATTAAGTCCCATTGTCCAAGTAGCTGCTGAACTACAACAAGAAACAACTATAGAGGCCACTACCATCACTACCACTCCACATGAAGACACTGATGAAGAGGTTAGAGAGAAACATGTTGTCTTGGGACTTCAAAGCTTGAAGAAATCAGTCCCTATCTCTCCTACTTACAAGAAGCCTCCTGTGTTGTATCTAAGGAAGAAGACCAAATCTGCAGCACCCAAACCTAAACAAAAAGGGGTTGTTATCCAAGAAGGAGGTGCTCCAACATCACCTTCAGCTCCAAATATAGATCGTAAAGACAAAGGCAAGGGTATATTGGTGGAAGTACCAAAGAAGAAGAAGGAAATTGAAAGGTTGAATGAAGAGGCAGCAAGGAAGCTTGCAGCAGAATGGGATGAGGAAGAGTTGCAGAAAGAAGCTGAAGAAAAAGAAAAGAAAAAGATGGCTAAACTGGATGAAGACTGGCAAACATGGGATGACATGAGAGCCAAAGTAGAAGCAACTCGGGAAGTACAATGAGCGCAACAAGATCAGGGTACAAGTATCAATGAAGCGACTCGGTTGTTCGGTGAAATCTTAGCTAGAAGACGAGCCAATTCAAGACAACAAAAGAAATTGAAAAGGCCTCAAGACCTCCAAACAAAAGTCGACAAAAGATGTATCTCTGTAAGTACATCAAGTATCAAGGTGAAGACAGGAGAACATTGAAGCGACTTAATCAATTGTCTTGGGAGACTCTTCAAAGACTGGTGACACAATTCAAAGAAGATTTATGAACTTCAAACCTATGCATGAAGATGATTTTGTTGAAAGGTCACAACCATTTGAAGTTACAAAAGACCATCGAAGAAGGAGCTTCCTGTTGCACCCAAAAGATTGAAAGCATCCGAAGATGAAGGTGGACTCAGCGAAGAGGAGCTCAATCGAGATGATGATAATTGAAGCTCTGAAGAAGCATTGTATTGAGCCCATCAATACTAGATACCCAATCATCAACCGGGATATCTACACTGAAGATGGAAAGAGACATTGGAGGATACACAGAGCTGGTGGAAGGACAAATGCCTATCTGTACTTGGTAGATTTATTTGCATTCATTGACAGGGAGGATCTACTCAAGCTATGGGAGTTAGTCAAAGGAAGGTTCAAGAACTGAGATCCAGATAATGACAAGGATCTGGAGCTACTTTATGAACTCCAGAATATCTTTGAACCAGATCCATCAGGAAAGCAATGGAAGTTTCAACCTGGTGATGAAGCTCTCAGCTGGACACTAATTGATTCCTGTGGATTGCACTTGGTAACCACATGCAATGGGACTGATATCTACATGCTGGTTGAGAGGACTTACCCACTTGCACTTGGAACTCTTCTATAAATGGTGACAGCTGGGCTAAGGATGGGTAATGCAGTTGAAATGGCTAAGGAGTTGCTGATAAAGATCTTTGATCAAGCTTGAAGACCTAGCAGAGGAAAGTGAGTTTGGAAGAATCCTCAAGGACTGAAGAAACTTGTGATTCAGAAACCCAATCACAAGTTTAGGGGAGGATTGTTGGGAAATTCGCTTTTGGGAGTTAATACTTATTATGTTAAAGTTAGTATTGATAGTATTGTTTAAAGAGTATTAACTAGTTAGTACTGATAGTGTTAGAGTTTGTACTGATCTATATTCAGTATGTCGTGTAAGGTTTGTAACAGCATATCTTCTATTCCAATAGAAGATATGATATACTTAATGCATAGTTATCTCTGTAAGGGATGTCCTTAGTGTATAAAAGGAGATCCTAGCTAGGTTAAGCATATACCAATATTCTAGTCGTCTTAAGAAAATTTTCAAGGTTGTAAACCCGTACTAGGAGAGTACTCGTATTATTAATCAATAATATTGAAGTTGTTGGTGTTATTCTTGTGTTTACATTAATCTTCTAAGTGCATTCAAGTAGATTCCGCATATTTGTGTGCATCTACAACAAAGTTTCTCATTGTTGTTTTGGAACCATCCAAGGCAACTAACACGTTTACAAGCTAAGTGTTCCTAGATCCGTTTATAAAAAAGGTTTGGGACAAATGTGTAAAGTCCGAATTATATAAGCACTTTTTAGACATGTTTAAAAAAAATACAAAGTAATTTAATATAAGAAAAAAACGTTCATAACAATAAATACCTAATAAATGTTATTTTAAAACACCTCTAATATGAAAATACTTGTTATTATACATATTGTACAAACTAATAAAATACACAAATCTTCATGCAATTTATATGTAAACAAGTTCATGGTACATATGGTTTTAAAAGCGGCCGGGCCAACTGGGTTCAACAGGGAACCGAGTCACCACCGGTTCGGCTAGCCCATAAAAGTCGTCCAAAACGATATTGTTAAATCAATAGAGTTTAAAAATGCATACTAAAATACATTGTTCAAAAAATATTATTAAATCGCAAGAGTGCCTCGAGAATCAACATATGCGTCTTTTGTAATATTTTTAATAAAACTTACCGTAAAAACTAAAAACTTTGTTTTATAAAAATCGGACGATTTTTTCAAAGCAAAGGATGCAAAGGTGTAAAGTCCTAATTATGTGATTATACACATTTACACATATCTATAGTACATTATAAAGCATTTGGGACATTCCTAATACGGAAGGCTTAAAAAATTAAGATTCAACACTTGCTAATAATGGCAAATTTTAATAAGTACATCTATAATAGCATTTATTGCAACACTTTAAAGCACTTTTTTTAGACATGTTTTAAAAAATAAAAAATAAAAAAAATACAAAGTAATTTAATATAAGAAAAAAAAACGTCAATAACAATAAATACCTAATAAATGTTATTTTTAAAACACATCTAATAGGGGTGAACACAAAAACCGAAAAACCGAATCGAAACCGAAAAAGCTGAACCGAAAAAACCGCTCCATTTGACAAACCGATGGTGGTGGTTTTGAATTTTATAGAAACTGAATGTTTGGGGCGGTTTTTTGGTTTCATAATAAAAATCGAACCGAGAAAACCGCCTCGCCCCACGTTTATATATGTTTTTATATAATTTAATCTATATGAGAGATTTGCTATTTAATTTTAAAGATTTGAGTATACAACTTTATCTATTAAAAAAAATTGTGTTGTTTATTATCTATACATTAAAATTTATTTTATTTATATATATTATATCTTTGTTTTCAAAAAATAGTGTTCTTTGAAAATTTCCCCTACAATTCTCGTAAGCGAACGAAATGTGCAAAGCCGCAAAGACGTGTATTTTATATTTTAGATTGATGTTTGGTTGTTTTGTACGTTTGTTCAAAGCTTTGGATTGCTAGATAATATGCTATTATTGATATTTATTTAAATATTTTTGCTTGAAAACTTGTAATCGTAAACTTATATAAGATTAAAACTTGCTTGTTTTCAAGTAAGATAAAATCGAATAAAAACTAAAACCGAACCGATTCAATGTCAAAAACCGAAAAACCGAAACCGAAAAAACCAAAACCAAACGGTTTGTAGTTTCAAAAACCGAAATATATGGTTCGGTTTTTGGTTTTACCATAAAACCGCCCCACCCCGCCCCATGCTCACCTCATCTAATATGAAAAATACTTGTTATTATACATATTGTACAAACTAATAAAACACACAAATCTTCATGCAATTTATATGTTAACAAGTTCATGGTACATATGGTTTTAAAAAGCGACCGGCCAACGGGTTTAACAGGAACCGAGTCACCACCAGTTCGGCTAGCCCATAAAAGTCGTCCGAAAGCGATATTGTTAAATCAATAGAGTTTAAAATGCATACTAAAATACAATATTCAAAAATATTATTAAATCGCAAGAGTGCTCGAGAATCAACATATCGCCTTTTGTAATATTTTTAATAAAACTTACCGTAAAACTAAAACTTTGTTTTATAAAAATCGGACGATTTTTTCAAAGCAAATGGTGCTAAGTGCTAATTATATATATTATATATATGTATATATATTTGAATATTAATAATTATACTCTTTAAAGTAACCTACATGATTTATTGAATATTTATTTTTACTTTATCTTTATAAGTAATCTTTTACTTGTATCATCCATCTATGTGGGACAGATTTAACAAACATTATTTTTGAGAACTAAATTTTCTTAGTATAATGTAAGTGATTTTTAAAAGTCGTAAATGGTGTTATTATTTAATGATAACTTATGACTACGGGCTATTGTCAACTACTTTTATCTCATACCTTTACAATATACCTACTAACAACTCATTATTGTCACCACATCACGTGGATAATCTACAACTTTTATATAAAAAATTTTGTTATTGCATAACAGTATTCAAAACTAAAATTATCGCCGTCCGTATATCTATTGTATTGTAAAATATAGATCTAAAAAAATTCGCTGAATATTTTAATTGTATGACGCCCGCCGTTGCAACGCGCGGGTACCCTGCCAGTGTTTTATAGTTAGTTAATGTGTGCATAGTTGTACATATAGTTTCATAATCATGTCATATTAATGCTTCGTTGGTATGTGTTAACATTATACATATGTATCTATCATGATATAGGTGCTCGAGACATATTTAGAATCATTCAGTTTGCACTATACTGCCCATGTGAGTAACGAATTTTTAGCTTCATGATACTAGATTTGACATGAAGATAGAATGTATGTATAGTTTCGGATATAGCCGAAAACAAGTTATGTTTCGGATGCTTGCAAGAAGCATCATTAGTCATGTTAAGGGTTCTCACAATAAGTGCTATTAGCCATGTCATGGGTGCCCAAAAATTGCACAATTAGTCATGTAGCATGCCCAAGAAGTGCATGATGTAGAACTCCCACATAAGTATCCTATGTGGATACTCGTGCTTAACATAATATTTACATCCATTGCGGACTCATGTTTAGAAAGAGTAGATAATGTTTAGAAAGAGTAGATAAAGTTTATATGTTTAGAAAGAGTACTCATCGGCTAGGGAAGTTCTCACTTATAACAGGAAGACTAAGCATCGCCCAGTCAGAAGCACGTGCTCAAATTGCAAGTCATGATTATGAATCAAGAATAAAAAATATATGATTATGCCATGTTTATGAATTCAGAACCATAATTAGACACATCATGTAAAAGTAACCAGACGAATAAAATTCATACCATTTATAGCATATTGTATTAATATGCTCATGTTTAGAATCACAAGTATTATTTCATATATAGCCTTAGATCCAGAACTATGCTTATGCACCCATGCAAAAACTTAGATTTATTATAGACCACGTTACAGATTTAGATTTAGACCCATTTACTCACTAAGTCGCAAGGACTTACCGTTATCAATTTATTGAATGTCATTCAATCTTAATTTTATTTCAATATTTTTTTGGTTTTGGAACAACTTTATTTTTAGAAAGGTAATTAGAGTTTTTTAAATTTGATATCAGTCGGATGTCATTCAATTTAAATAGAGTTGTAAATGAATTGTAGTCATACAAATAAATGAACGCAATTTACTTAAAATGATAATAATCGATGGTATCAACATATTTCCAGAATTCTAAAAGTATACATTTCTTGTTTCTAAACTATCATTATACAAATACATTCTATTTAAACAGTATATTTTTTATCCATTTGAGGTATCATAATTCCATTAGTGCATCTACTTGAATAACCTAAAAATCAAATCATGTTTGTCTTCTGGAGGAACACGTTTGCATAAAAAGTTAGAGTAACCTGCAAAAAGAAAAGCACACATCTAAACAGATATACATAAAAAGTTAGTTATAACATGTAAAAAAAACATTAATCGCATCAATAGAATAAAAAAAACAAAAGAACAAAAGCTGGTGCAACAATCCAAAACAAATATTGTCCAAACATCAGTTAATGGTGCATATATACAAAAAAACATTGTCCAAATACCAAATAATGGTGCAACAATCCAAATCAAACATTCTCAAACACCAAATACTGGTGTAACAATACCAAACTACCCAGAAATAAGTTCAAATGCATTGAAAATGCAACAGAAATAAAAAAGTGAAACTTGATCCTTCATAATGCAAACAGGTCTGTCACTTCTATGTGTTGACCGGAAAGAACAATTAATGGCTTTTGAATTTTTATCTCTTTCTCTAACTGAAACTTGATCTTTTTGCTTGCGCTGTTTTCTTCGCATTCATCAGGATTCTGAATTGCCTCCACCCTTTCCTCTAGTCTTGAGGGTTTAAAATAGTATCCGCCTGCTCAACATTTGTAACTGTATTCTTAAGCCTGTTTTGAGGTGTTGTGTTCTCGTCAGTCTGTGACTCCAAATCCTGCAAAGAATCATAACCGATGGTAACCCAAGATAAATATAACAACACAATATTTGATAGTTTGTTATAAATTTGTGTAAATAAGTGTACTTATAAAAATATGGTGACATTATGGACCCTGGCATTTGTTGCTTCATTTTCCACCTTCAAAACAAATATGAAAGATGGGTAAGGCACTACCTATGAAGAGCACATTATCCAAGTCTAGTTAATACTTCTATTGTGTAGAAGATGCACGAAGAGATTCAATAATCTTAGGATCATTAGACAGACGCAACACATTAAATATATGTAGCAATTTTTTGGCGTTGAATACTTCTTACCCACAATCGCCGTAATCTCAGGCGAAAACATACCGTTATCAGCAGACTACATATTGAATGTAAATATGTATTAGAGCTAATTATAAACTCATTAAAAGCTTATGGTTATGTGTATGCGGTACCTTGCCGTATTTATCACATAACTGATATGTCAATCTATCAACCATGTCCCGAACTTCATCATTAAACAGGGACACGTATACTATCCCAGTTTCCTCATGCACATGAATTTGCAGACGGAACCTATATATTTATGACATTGTAAAGCACAATTGGTATCTGTACAATTGTTTTCAGTAGATTCAATGGTCATTAACATTGTAACAGATATAGTGAAAATGTAAGTAAATCTCACTGTGTATTGATGCTTGTCACAATAACATGACATTTGTTGCAGTACCAATTAGTAGGCCCACCAGCCTATTTTTGAGTGTTTTCCGCTTCAAGATCCACAATATCAGTTGATTTTACAACCTTCTATTTACACGATCTACAAACAATATACCACCAACCTTTGTCTTCCAGTAGAACACCCTGAAGAAATAATACAAGCATCTAAGGTTTATTTAATTCATGCTTGTAAACATGTCATTCAACATGAAATAATGATATTGTACTATTTTGTGTAGGCTTTACATGTGCCACATCCAACAGTTCCACAATGTTTGTCGACGGGGATTTACTGACAAAATCTTATTTTGTCGAATTTTTAGAAGTGGCTGAGATACGTGATGTAGCATTTTCCGACTTATCCTTTCCTAGATGATCAAGCAGTATGCATATGGAATAGAAAAATAATACATTTTTAAAATTTTCTGGCCACAACAACATTTCCGGTGTGCTTTAGGCCGTGGATCATGTTAGAAAAAATTGGCAACAAACAAAACTTTTAACTTCAACCATAAGACTAATAACGGCCAAGGATCATGTTAGAAAAAATTGGCAACAAACAAAACTTTTAATTCCAACCATAAGACTAATAACATAAGGTTGAGGAATCATAATTTTGAGCAAAGGTATTTTGGAGATACCTTTGCCTAAAATCATTGACATCTTTGAATTCAGATTTGGAAATACTATCCTTGCCATTAAAGAGGAATAACTTTGTTATGTTATATCCATTTTTTACACCCATTTTTCCTATGTCAAGGTACAACATGATTGTTGGAATCACTCCTAAACTAGAATTCAAGTGTTAGTAATTAATATGTAATAGTTAGCTTAATTAGGCCTTTATATTTGATAATATGCTAAGGCTTATGTAGAAGGCTCATAAGCCTTGGCCCAAGCCTAATAAGGAAAGGATGGGAACTTTGTGTGTTGCCCTAGTTCCCTCCTATAAATACTCTTGTAAACCTTCTATTGAAGGTTGGTTGTTCATCTCATTTCAATATCACGCATAACCTTTCTTCATATCTTACGCATATTGTTTTGGCTTGTTCAACCGATCACTTCTTTATCTTGTTTCTTATATTGATGCTTGTGTTACTAAAATGGGAACCTAACAATGGTATCAATTGCCAAATAGTTGGGTGAAAAGCTTTTGTTTTTGAAGTTGTTTTTAGTATTACGCGTAACTCACGTTTTTCAAAACTTTTTCACGTTTAAAAACTCATTTTTTACACTTTTCAATCCAAGATTCTTGTACTTTCAACGTTTTTAAGTGTTAAAATTTCAGTTTTAAGCAAAAAGTTTCAAACTTTACGTGTAATTCTTCGTTTTAAGCTTGGTTTAATCGTGGTTTCATTTCTCGCATAAGGTGTTTAGTAGTTTTGGATCATCAAGTTTCACACTTTTGTGTTATTTTGGTGATATTGAAGTCATTTCATCACAAAATCGGTTTAGAAACATATTTAGGCGTAAGTTTTGGTTGCTTTCTACGCGTAAGAAAACCCTAATCTTACGCGTAAGACATCCGTGGTTTGATCTTCAGTTTCGTGGTTTACTCAGTGTTTTTCTTGCTTGGATAAGCCTGAAAACACTTCGACTTTGGATATCTCTTACACTGTGATAGTGTAAAGGATTTTTTGGGCTAAACCCTAATTTTACGCCTAAGCTCAAATCTTACGCGTAGAACTCTTTTACGCCTAAGCTTATTCTTACGCCTAAGCCTTGTCTTACGCATAAGGTAATCTTACGCATAAGTTTTCTACGCCTAACTTTCAGTTTACGCCTAATCTTAGTGTTTCTCAATTCTTACGCGTAAGCTAATCCCACGTAAAAATCACTTTTCTGGCGTAAGTATTGGTGTTTTACGCAAGTGTTGCTTTGCCTAAACTTGGTTTTTCTACGCCTAAGGATACTTCATCAACAACGTTTCATTCGACTACAAAGATCCATTTAACAACACAAGTTTTCAACATGTCTCAACCACCATACTCTAACTACTTTCCTTACACGTATAATCAACAACAAAAACAACTAAGTCCACAACATCAACAATTCAATCAACAACAACAAATTTATCAACAACAATTCAATCAACAACATTATCCACAACAAGGAGCAATTCCACCTCAAATAGTTCAACCACCACCTAGTCTTCAAGTACAACCTTACACAAACGTTTACAATCAACATCCATCCAGGAATACTATGAAGGAACCAACTTGGTTTGCAAAGATGTGTGAAGCTTTAAGTAGCCAACAATCCATTCATGAGGCAGGATCACTTGATAGACCTCCAATGCTTACTCCTGGAAACTATGATCAATGGGTGATTAGGTTCTTTAGGTTTTGTGATCTAAAGAAGCCACATGGAAAGTTCTTAAAGAATGTTATCTTGGAAGGTCCATTTCAGATCCCTATTGTTGTTACACCCGGAGATCCAAATGTTGTTCCACCAAGAGATGATCTCACAAACATTGCAATGCTTGTCGACCTTTACGGTGATGAACTTCTACACTCTGAAGGCGATGAGCTAGCAATGCAATATATCCTTTTAGGATTACCCAATCCAATCCTTCAAGTGTTGATGCTCAAAAGACCGCAAAGAAAATGTGGGAACATATTCATCTTCTCATGGAAGGCGAACTCAATCAAGAGGATATGGAATCCAAAATTTACTTGGCTTATGAACACTTCATGATTGAACACGGAGAGACACTAGAGTCTTATCATCATCGATTCTCGAGATCATCAATGATTTGGACAAACACAACATCATCATGCCAAGAATTGCGATTAATACCAAGTTCTGAGTAGTCTTGGTCCTGAATGGGAAAAGTATGTCATTTTCATCCGTCAAGCGAAGAATCTTCATCATGCTACATATGGATTGTTGTACGACTATTTGAAGCCTCATCAAAAAGAAGTTGATAAGGAAAGGGTTATCCGTTGCCAAACTGTTTCACCGTCACTACCGGACAATCAACAACTTGCTTTGTGGGCTCAAACTAGTTATCCTCCTCAACCCGCTCCTCAACCAACTGCAACAATTACACCATATGATCCGTCACAGCAACAATCTCAACAAACTCAATTAGTTCCATACAACAACAACAATGATCAAGCACTTTACAGTGAAGCTAATGAGGACTCCGAAGCTTTCGATGCATTGCAACAAGGATTTGTTATGATTGCTAAAGCCTTCGGCTGGTATACAAACAAATCCAACAATCGCATTCGCTCCTCATCAAACACAAGGAATCGGTGTTGTGAACAATGGACGTGTTGAAGTTCGAATCGTGGTTATGGTCGTCGGATGGGAGGAGGTCAAGGGTTTAATGCTATGGGAAGGAATAACATTGGTGCTCCACAACAAGAGAGCTCAAGTGGTTGAGCAGGTAATGCGAGAATGGGATAAATGGTCTTGTTTGCTAGCTGTAATGAAAAGGACACGGCTAATGCATGCCCAAAGCCGAGGACTAGGGGTAGTGCTTATCACAAGGAGGCTTTACTTTTGGCTCTTAAGGATGAAGTGGTGGAACTCTCACAAACAAAGAACGAGCTTTATGGCGGATGCGATGAGATGATGATATGGAGGACTTGCAAGCTAATGCGCAGTGATGTTGATGGCACAAATGTAAGCTCTCCACATGAGTGACACAGCCCAGTGTATGACATCGATGGCTTGTCTCAGTGCCGAACAAACCATATTCATCATCGATCTAATATCTCGGCCAACATCCGAATCCGCGAGGCTCGGAATGTTCAAAATAAGTCGTCCACATCTCATTCGGCGATTCTCAACTAGACCCGTAGTTACATTTGGCGATCAAGATAATCTTATGATTACCTTTGATACTCAAATTGACTCCGTGGTTATACTTGAGGATCTGAATAGTGATCATGTTGTGACTCACGTTGAACACGCTGAACTTTTGCCTAGTCCAGATATTGATCTCTTACTTAAAGACCAACAATCCCGAATGGATGAATGTTATGCATTAAATCAGAAATTACACACTAAAAATGCATTGTTAACCAGGAATATTGAATGCTTAAAACGACAACTCAATTTTTTCAAAACTCAAGAAAACCGTGAAAAAGGTTTTGAAGCCGCTTTTGCTAAATCACATCAAAATGAAAAATCTTTAGAACGACAGATTCGTGATCTAGCCGCATAAAAGAATGCTTTGTTGTCTCAAATAGAACAACTGAAACATGAACATAAAAAACAACTTAACACTCTTACTTTGGAAACTCAAAATCCAAGTGCGAGTTGTTAACTTGTCAAAAATAGTTCTCGAGTACAAAAGCGCTCCACTAAGCGAATAGATGACTATCTTGAGGAAATTGTCAACTTACAACACAAAATCAAAGAGTTTCGAACTGTTGTTTATAAACATGGTGAATCAATCACAACGATTCAAAAGTTTACTTTCAAACCATATCCAAATGGATATGGACCTAATCTTGTTGATTACAAACCCAAGTTTTCAAACCGAGCATTCAAACCAAATCCTGAAGTTTACAGTGCAGAACATAGAGTTGATGATTCAATTATGAGTGTTGTTGAATATAACCGTCAAGAGGAATTAGATGCAGAAGACGAGAGTCGATCAAAATTAGAAAATGTTGTTTATAACAAACCATTTAACTATTCTAAAGCCGTCACTTTCGTTGCACAAAAGGATTTTTCTAACACACCTTGGGTTATTACACCTACTTCTGAGGGTCCCCTTTCCAATAATGCACAACTTAATGGTCCTTTACCTTCACTTAGTGAAATAAAACCATTAGCCGAACAATGTAAAGTCATAAAATATTTTGAAACATTCACTTCGGACATCAAACTTTTGGAACGTGAAATTGAATTTCATTCTGAAATTAAAATTGAACATTTTCAATCGCCTCTTAGCGTGCACAAAGAGATATTCTTGAGAAAAGAATTTTACCTCATGTCCGAAATTAGAAAAATTGTGCTATATATTGGGAAAGGGATTTTCACAAGGAGCTTGGACTTATGAAAAGAGTTTTTGAACAAACAGAAACATCAATTTCAAATACAAAACGTAAAAAGAAAATGTTACGAAAAGATGTTGATCGACTCTTGGAAGATGTTATATGTGTTGATATCCATAATGTTGTGTTATTGCATTCTTTGCCATATGCATCTGCTTATCTCTCTGCTGATTATGTTGATTCTGTTGAAATTATTGAGAATACTGATAATGTGCATCAGATCGAATCTTTAAAAGTTGAAAATGAACGACTGTTAAATGAGCTTTCAAATGCAAAACGTCGTCTTCAATGGTGTCAAAAGGATTGTCAAAATCGTGAACTTGCTTTGCAAAACAAAATCAACCAGTTGCATTCCAAAACGTTTAATCCAAAATTTGAGCAACTAGATGATCAAAACGCGTCTTTGAAATGCCAAATCTCAAAATATGAACAAGAACTTGCAATAGTTAAAAAGGAATATGGTGTCATATTTGATTTATTCAAACAGAATCGTGATGAAGCATCACACGAACTTGATCATTATCTTGCACACACTAAAGAAGTCATGAATTTTTCTGGAAATCTTCGTTCTGAAAATCAAGATTTGGTGCACACTATCATTAAGTTAAGGGAAATGTTAGGAAAGTATGAACATGTTCAGCCTAGCATCATTAAGAAGATTGCACTGTAACACTTAGCAAGCGTGAACCCGAATGCCCTCTTGACAAAACACAAGATACTAATGTGCTTCCTCTCTTGAAATAGAAATAGTTGCCTCTTTTCCAAACGTCCGTACTTCACGACCTAGGAGCAATACAAGGAAGAATAGGAAGTTGTGACCTAAGAAGAGAACAATAAAGAATCTTCAAGTAGAAGAACACCTAGGACTTTGAATAAGACTCAAGTTGCACCGACTTTAGATATTGCGTCACAAAAATTTAATGGAAAAAGTGTTGTAACGAATGCTAAACCTTTAAGTACTTTTGATATTCAGTCTGATGCTTCTTGTGTTATTTGTCGTAAAAGTATGCTTTCTGACTGTCGTGATAAATGTGTTGCTAAAGCTATCTTGTCTCGTTTACGGAATCCTAAGACACAGAATACCTCTAGGCCCACTAATGCTTCTAAGTCTGTTCTTGGTAAACCGCCTGCTTAAGATTCTAAGAAACGTATTGATGTCCTTGTAGCTCCATTCTCACCTCCAAGGAATGTAGTACCACCTAGTGCATTCACTAAGACTAAAGCTAAGACTAGTTGGAGATGGCAGAAATGGATACATAATACACTAGGATTTAAATGGATACCTAAAATCATTGATGTGTGTATTTCTAACATAACTGCTTCGGAACCCTTTAACTCTTCGGGTTCCACATCTACTTCTATTCCATCTGTGTCGTGTGTGTGTAATGCAGGTGATAAAGATCATCCTTTGGATTGTTGATAGCGGATGTTCCCGACACATGACGAGCAATCTCAAATCATTATCAAACTTTGTTGCAAAGTTCATTGGCTTGTCGATTCGGGAATGATCACTTGCGACTATCATGGGCTACGGAGACTATATCAATGGCAATATCAAAATTAGCATGGTTTATTATATGGAAGGCCTCGGTCACAATCTCTTTTCGATCGGTCAATTACGTGATGGAGACTTGGAAGTTGCTTTTCGGGAGAAAACTTGTTTCATTCGTGATCTACAAGGAAGCGATCTTATGTCCGCTCTCGCAATTCTAGTGCATACACAATATCAATGCAAGACATGAAGACATGGTTGCTTCATCTCCCATCATCTACTCTCAAAGGCTACATCTACAAAATCTTGGCTATGGCACCGTCGTCTCACATCTAAACTTTCAAACCATCACCAACCTTGCTCGACACAAACTGTTGAAGGTCTCCGAGATTCCGGTATTCTAAAGATCACCTTTGCTCGACTTGTGAACAAGGAAAACCACTCGTGCTCATTTTCCTTCAAATGTGGAACACTGACTCTCGACGTGTGCTTCATCTTCTTCACATGGATTTGTGTGGCCCGATGCACGTGCAAACGATTAATGGCAAACGCTACATCTTGGTAATTGTCGATGACTACTCACGATGGACTTGGGTCTACTTTCTTGAAGCAAAGATCAAGCTCCATAGATGATCATCACCTTTCTCACGAAAATCCAAGTTCGACTCCGGAACACCATCCGACAAATCGAGCAGACAAAGAACTGAATTTGTGAACCAAACTCTTGAGAATTTTATGAGAAAGTGGGAATGGAGCATCGACATCTATTGCACGTACATCGAGAACAAAATGGAGTTGTTGAAAGGCGAAACCGTACGTTAGTGGAAGGCGCAAGAACAATGTTAATAAATGCTAAACTTCAGATTACTTATGGGCGGTCGTATCAACCGCATGATATACTCAAAACCGAATAATGATTACAAACGCCACAACAAAACACCTTTTGAGCTTATCCACAACAGAAACCGAATCTCAAACACTTTCATGTATTTGAATCCTTTGCTACCCAAATAATGATCATGATGACTTTGGAAAGCTCAAAGCCAAAGGCGATATTGGAGTCTTTATTGGATCTTGTGAAAATTCTAAAGGTTACCGGATCCGGAATCGTCGTACAAAGCAAGTTATGGAAGCGATTCATGCAAATTTCGATGAGCTTCTTGAAATGGCTTACGAGCATAATGACTTGGAACCCGGTCACAACCGTTTAAACTTCCCTCAAACCCCATCATCATTTGAACCAAGCCCCGACTTACTCGTCAACAAATGGAAGAGTTATCGCTCCATTGTTCTTGATGAGCGTGCTCAGTGTATCCAATGTTTCATTGCTCAACCCGATTATATTCCAATACCGATACACTGCTACAACAACTACTATTGAGGAAGCACCACCGATTGACTCTACAACAACAGATTGAACAAACTACTTCCAACGACCGAACCGGTGATGATGTTCTTAATGAAGTACCCCACCGCCAATTTTGATCCAAATCGTTCTTTAACCCGTTTGCTAATGAAAGCTGCGCACGATGTTGCGGAATCATCTACAAGCCCTTTGAATCCTCAAAATCGCACAATGTATACCAACATCAACCCTACACATCGTTGGACAAAAGACCATCCTCTTGAAAACATAATTGGCAACCCGAATCAACCGGTCGTGACAAGACAACGTCTTCACACGAGATGGTGAACATTGCATTTATGCACTCACCGCTGTCGCTAATCGAGCCTAAAAACATTAAAGACGCAATGACAAAGGACAACCGGATTGAATCCATGCAAGAAGAACTCAACCAATTCAAGCGTCTTGAAGTATGGGAAGCGGTTGAAAGACCAACAGGGTCTCGTCATTGGTCTCAAATGGTTGGAAGAACAAATTGGATCTTTGAAGGAAGGTAATCATAAACAAGTCACGTCCGGTGGCTAAGGGTTATAAACGGGAAGAAGGTGTTGACTTTGAAGAATCATTCGCTCCGGTTGCTCGTCTTGAGGTTGTTCGAATCTTTCTCGCATTCGCGGCTCATATGAATATCACGGTCTTTGGATGGACGTCAAAGCGCTTTTCGAATGGGCAATCGAAAAAAGCGGTTTATGTCACCAACCGAAGGATTCGTTGATCCCCGAGTTCCCGAACCATGTCTACAAACTGAACAAAGCTCTGTACGGACTCAAACAAGCTCCTCGAGCGTGGTACGATAAGTTATCATCATTCCTCATTGCCAATAATTTTATCAAAGGTTCGGTCGATCCAACTCTTATCATACAATATCACGGGGCACATATTTTAATTGTTCAAATTTACGTGGATGACATCATTTTTGGGTCAACACATAAAAAGTACTCAATCGCTTTTTCAAAACTAATGAAGAAACATTTTGAAATGTCCATGATGGGTGAACTTACGTTCTTTCTAGGACTGCAAGTTCATCAATCACCCCGTGGTATTTTCTTGAGTCAGTCCGAATATGCTCTTGAACTGATAAACAAATTTGGAATGCAAACCTGTGACACCTATGCCACACCAATGGCTCATACCAAGAAGCTAGGCCGATTTACATGGGAAATTGGTGGACCCTACCAAATACCGTAGTATCATTGGGTCTCTCATGTATCTAACGACTAGCGGGCTGACATTGTTTTTGCAGTATATCTCGCTCCGTTATCGATCGAGACCAATCTGAAACCCACCTCTCGAGGCTAAAAGAATCCTCCGATACATCAAGGGAACCATTAATTTGGGGATCCGGTATCCGAAGGATTCGGTTTTGAACTAATAGCCTTTTCGACACCGATCACGCGGGATGTTTAGATTCACGGAAAAGTACTTGAGAGCATTACAATTTCTTGGTGATAAAGCGGTGTCATGGCAATCGAAGAAGCGAGGATTGTACATCGTTGTCCTCAATGAAGAGAATATGTAGCCATGTCGTCGTGTTGTGCTCAAGTCATTTGGATGAGAACACAACTCAAAGACTATGGTTACGATTTGATGAATCCCGATGTACTACGACAATCGAGTGCTATTGCGATCTCGTGCAACTCGTTCAACACTCGAAATCAAAGCACATCGATCTTGATATCATTTCATCAAGGACCACGCGAGCGGTACAATTGAATTATACTTTGTGGTATCGACTACCAATGGCGGACCTTCTCACCAAAGCCTTAGCTCCCGCTAGGTTTAATGAGTTGGTCCACCGGATTGGTATCGTTGTTTGACTCAAGAGGAACTGGATGAACTCTTAAAACATTCTTAAAACCAGTCAAACACTAAAACCTCTTTTGTAAATATTTTTCAAAAACAAAATACAAAAATATAAAATATGATAAAACAACAAAAATATTCTTCTATCTATATTTCTTTTAACATGGCAAGTACAAATCTTCCGTCAACACTCAAATCTTTCAAAATTCAGTATTTTTTCGATCAAGTGTTGAGGGGGAGAAATCAAATATTTTTCGGTTTCATAAAACCTTGTACTTGCATGTTATTTTATCCCGGTTGTTTCTTTATTAATGGTGGTCACATTTCTGGTTTACTGACACTCCTCGGACTAAAATTAACAAAATTTCATTATTTCTTAAGTCGAGGGGGAGTTTTATCAAGTTTCTTTTCAAAATATTCTTCGTTTGGTAACCAAAATGGAAGTTATGGGCGTTGGATGAAAATGGTTAAGGTGGAGGGACTAAAGATATCAAATGTTCAAACTATTTTTTAAACAAAAACACCTCCACCAACTTCTCTTTCACATTTACTACTTACATTAAATATCTCAACCACCATCATCCTACGCATAAAAATCAACTCACAAATCCGTGTTTTTTATCTCATATTTGTAAGTGTTTCTGTGTTTGTAACAAGATTTTAAACAAAGTTTTTGATTCATTTTAAAAACTAACGGTTAAATCTTTACTTATGAATGATTTGGTGTTCTACGCATAAGCGTATGAACACCTAATCAAGTGTGAGTGTTTGTGATTGAAATGGTTGTGTCAAAATGTTTGTATAATATCTATGTTACCATTTTTATCCTCAAAACTCACCCAGATACATGAATTGAATGATTTTCGAAAACTAGGGTTTATGCTTGAAATTGGGTATTTTCATATGTGAACGTTTCTGGCTAATTGGTTGCTTGATAGATGTTGTATTCATGATTATATTAATCATATCTAGGCTCAGAAACTACCCAGAAACATCAATTGCCTTAAAATTGAAAACTAGGGTTTATGTTCATAAGTATTTGGGTATTCTTGATCTGCTTAGATTTTGATGTTAAAACGTGGATAAAACAACTCATTAGGCTTCTTAAACGTCCCAGAACAAGTTTGGTGTTAATCCCATGGTTAAATATCTTACTCGTAGAAATTGAACTTTAGGGTTTTAGGTCTACGCGTAAACATGTTCTACGCATAAATGGTTTTTCATGATTTGATTTGAAAAGGAATGAATGTATATGTTAATATTGGTAATATGGTGAATTTATTTCAGGTCTCTACGCGTGTATAACTCAGAATCAAGGTTACTTGCCATCTACGCATAAGGATCACCTTACGCGTAGCATGTTATGCGTAGGAGTAATCTTACGCTTAACGTTTACGCGTAAGGTTCTACATTGGGGACTACGCGTATTGATGAGTGTGTAAATACTCATCATTTTTGGGTCAATCTGAACTGCAAAACGTTTAAAAATGCTCAGAAATGCATCAAAATACTGAAAATATTCCAAAATTGCATTTTATATGTTTGGATACAAAATGTTCAAAATCGGATGAAAAATGAGCTAAGTTTGCATAATTGGCGCTTCGGTCCCCAAGTTTCAAAAATTGTCAGAAATAGTCCCTGAGCACTTAATTTCAAAATAAAAATCACCAAAGGTCCTTTTAAAATCATAACTTGTCAAAATTAGTCCTTTGGTGAAAAATGTCAAAAGTTTTGAGAAATTACAAGTTTGGTCCTCCAAGTTTAAAAATTGGCAAAATTAGTCCTTTGAAAATTTGAAAATGTCAAAAATAGTCCTTGTACTATTGGAACTTGTCAGTTTTGGTCCTTGTGACAAATTTGTAAAATTGGCAGAATTGGTCCTTGCATTTTTCAGAAATTACAAAAGAGGCCCTTGATTAATTAATACCCTTTATACCATTTGGACCCTGCCAACCCTTGTGACCCCCTGTCAATTGGATTTTGGACCCCGTTCATAATAATAAGCAGTCAAACCCCACTGGTCAAACCCACCCAACTCGCGCCAAAACACTGTCTTCTTCAACAACCCTTCTGCAACACTTCACCTCCCATCCCCCCTCCTCACTTTCACTCCTCCATGTCCCCCCACCTTCAACTACCCTCCAAGAATCATTTAATGCACCCCTGCCCCTTTCACTCAACCTACAACTGGCTAATATAACTTTTGGCGCCAAAATCGGATTCAATGGCCAAGATCAATTTAGCTAATCCAATGGCCTCAAATTGAAGTGGGAAACAATCAGAGAGAGGGAAGAAGTCATTTTGGGTATAAATAAAGCAAGAAGAAAGAGAAGAAGGGTAGCATTTAGTTTAAAATTTAAAATTGTATGTCGTTTTTATGTTTCTGTTTTAAATTAAGTTCTAAACTGTAATCTTTTGTTTCATTGTGTCAAGTTAAGTTATTTAAGTGTATTAAAACTCTTTTCAAGCATCAATTCCAGTTTATGTTCATATTCCAAGTTTCTAGTTCACTGTTGCAATTTTCATTTTCAAATTTCTATGTCAAAGCTTTTAGTGGCTTAATTTGTAGACTCAAATAAGCTTACATAAGCTTATTAAAGCTTTTTGTAAGTTTAAATTTAAGTTTCAAGCAAAGTTGGATTCTGGTCAATGAAAGTCAACTGAATGATCCTTGGGCAATGGAAATGGAAATGGGTGATGCAGTGATAGATTTGGGGTGATTTAGAATTCATTGGGTTGGTTTAGAATAGGTAGTGGTTCATTGGTTCACAGGTTTCAAGCCATTGTGGCTAAGGACCCTTTTGTAAGTGATTTTTTAAGTTTCATTGCAAAAATCTGTCTTTGTAATTATAAGAAGTTCAAACATGTTTAATCAAATGTATTCAAGTTATTTTAATTCAGTTTGTTCAATATTGTTAGCTAGTTAAGTAGTTAGATCATTTAAAGTTCAAAACTGTTGGCATAAGGTGTGTTTGGAATTGCTCTTTAATCTGTGTTATAGAGTTGTTCAGTGTTTGATGTTTGTTGTTTCATGCTTGTTAAGTTCAGTTGAACTCATTGCAGTCAATATATTGTGCCTGCAAAAGCTAGAAGTCTACATCACATAAAATCTGTCTTACACGCTTAACTGTTGGATTTTTGGAAACCAATCTCTTGTTTTGGGTTTAAAAATCATAGACATAGGGTGCAGTAGTTCCATTTCATCAATATACTTCATAATCAGTCTTCAAATTGGATTCAAAGTTCAAAAAAGTCAACATTTCATTTTTTCTTCAAAAGTCAAAAGTTGCAAAACCTGTTTTATGCCCAACTGAGTTGATTTTTAGTAGCTTCATTTATGTGTCAAACCTAGTGAAATTGTAGGTTTTAAATCTCCAACTGGTCTAGTTTCTTATTAGCATTTTTGTACATTTTTGTGAATTTTTTATAAGTCTCAAAAGGCTTGCCAAATGGGTCTCATTTCCACATGCCAAGCTCGGTTTGTTGAGTGTGCATGAGTTTATCTTGAGCTTGTATCAAGCTCATCGAGCTATCTAGGTCTCATATTTGGTTCACGGGATCTTGGCCAGGTCTAGTACAAGTCCCTACTTCTGTTTTTCATTTGTAGCTTATTGGGAAGCTTGAACTTAAGCTCAAAAGTAGTACATTCTAACTGATTTTTAGCCTAAAACTCAAATACATCAAATCTGTGTAAATGGTGATTTAGAGGTTAAAAGCAGTTGTAATTAGTTGCATTTAGGTACTTGTAGCATATTAAAGCTTCTGTATCAGTTTAGTGCTTATTTGTGGTTGTTGGCTTGTTTTAAGTGCTTATTTATAAGCACTTGGCTTTCTGATTACATATTCTTGTACACAACCCCTGTTTTTATATTTTCCTAGATTCTAAATATTATTTTAGACTTATCTTGAATTTTCAGATTTTTCCAAGCTTGTTTGGTATTTTCTTGATTTAAAAGCAGTTTTAAGACATTTTAATTAGCTTTTATTGCAATTAAATCGGAAAAGTTTCAAAAATAATTTTTCATTTTTCTTAGGTTAAGATAAATATAAAAGTCAAAAAATATTTTCTAGATTTTTCTTAGTTAAATTTGTATTTTTAAGCAATTTAAGTAGTTTTAAATAGTTTTAATTCATAAAAATACAAAATAATCGAAAAATACAAAATAGTTTTGAAAATTCTCTTTTGTTATTTTAGATTTTTCCAAGTTATAATTTTATTTTTCTAGCTTTATTTCATATTTTCTTGTATATTAGGCTATTATTAAATAGTTAAAATTAGTTTTTAAATTAATAATAATTAGATAAATAGTTATAAAAATAATATTCTTTTTCTATAAATTTTCTTTTATCATTAGGTTTGTAAAAATATCATTTTCATATTTTTAGGATTAATACTGCTTCAGTTTCACATTTTCTTTTGTAAGTCGCGTAGTTTTTAAATTAAGTTTTATAAAACATAAAATCAAAAACATCATTTTGCAAATAGTGATAGCATTTATTTAATATATTTTATCTTTTTAATTTTCTTTAATTTGCATTTAAGCCCCTGTAATTTGTTTTCTTTTTCCTTAGTTATAATCATTCAAATCCCTTTTTCTGTTCAAATCTCTCGATCACTATACGTTTGGTGATTCATCGCATAGCTCGCTGGGACATAACGACCCGGGGAAACACTATACTCCCCTGATCTTCATTGAGTTCGTGTCTGAGCTGTTTTAAGTTTCTTACGGTCGGCCATTCACAAGTGGCCGGCTTGTGTGAGAAAACTTGACGGTTCGGGCCAAATCACGTATCTGTGAAGGATATCGTGTGATAACCTCCACGCATAAGGTTCACTCTTACGAGTAAGCCTTACGCGTAAGGTTCCATATCGCCACGCGTAAGCTCCACGATAAGGCCCTCTTTTCCTACGCGTAATATTTCTTACGCGTAAGTCAAGAACCTACGCATAAGCTTACGTTTACACGTATAATCACTCCTGTTTACGCATAAGCTTGCCATTTCTACGCCTAAGCCTAGTACAACCTTAATTGTGAATTGTTACGCGTGCAAACATGTAAATAAATAAATCATAACGTCACGAAACCAATAATGTCACTAATAAGCTTAAATGTTTAATAAGTTGTGAAAAATAAGTGAAACCATAGACTTTAAAACTTGAAGTTAATCAACTCACGAAACTTATCACGGCGTCTTTGGACTATTGGACAAACAAGTGACATTGGACTCGTAACAATCGTCGACATATCACATTCAATAATTAGACAATAAAACCATCTGTTGACTAACGTAATGTCTTTCGATATGTTGGTTCTTTTGGCTAAATATCTTCGAGATCACGACATGGACGCCAAATGCAAAACGTGGAAGCACCAAACGTTCTCACCGTTGAAGATATCTTCCTAATGGCTATCCAATGAAGATCGGAAAGAACAAGCTTTGTGTTGATTTTGATAGTCTCACCGCTCGTAGTCTTCTTGTTTAATAGTTGTGGACATTCAAGAATCACCCTTATCGAGCATGCTCACCAATTACGCTACTGATCTGGGAGATCTACATTCACCGGTTCGGCATACAATGCGAAAGATCAAAGGACAAAATGTTGTAACGGTGACGCTCAATGACAAACAAGTCACCATCACACTGCGGACTTAAGGTCGTTTCTCCTCATTCACATCATCGAGCCAACCGAATACAATGCCACACCCATCAAGAGGTCGTTCTACAATTCATGATCGACATTGGTTATGACGAAGCTTCGTGGAGTAATCATAAAGCATTCATACGTGGATCTTAAGAATATTCCTCACCATGGAGAACCTCTACATCATCATCACCAAATTCGTTTACGGACGTGATAGTGGCTATGAGCATCCCAAGCTCATGGAACTACGATCTTTTGGGCTTTGGTCAACATGAAACACATTGAAGTAGAAGCTCGTCACGGGACGACATGATGTCATTCCTTAAAATGCTTGGCTCCAAGATCCCATATATCGATATACCAAACTGTTGATCCAAAGAGCTCAGGGTATAATCCACGATATCCCTCGAGAACCAATGACCCCAACAATCACTCCATGTTGTATGAGCCTACACTCACAATCGATTTAAGGAATCTACAACAAAGAAACAGGTGCGTGTTGCTAGATCACCTTCTAACCGATGCGGTCAAACAACTCTATTCATACAAAAGGTATCCGTAGCGGTTGATGAAGGCAAAGTAGGTTTTCTTGATGATAAGTCCTCCGGACACCTACTAGGAAAACCATAAGAGGTCAGGGGAAGTGTTACAAGCACTAAGAGTCGTGAAAGTTTCCTAAGAGATCACATATTCTCAAAGGAAAGTTCCATCTAGGAAGCTATTCCCAAGCACGAACCGCAACAAAAGCTAGTGGATGAAAGCTCGAGGATCTTGAATCGGACAAAGAGGTCTTCTACTCAAACTCCAACCGATGACACTCAAAAAGTAGCAAAACCTCCCAGTCCAAAAGCAGATAAAGGAAAAGGGAAAACTCTTGTGCTTGAGCATGATAAGGAAAGTTCTGAAGAAGAACCAATTGATGAGGAAAGAGAATATCAAAAGAAGTTGAAGAACCTCATACTCAAGTATTTTGCAGATGAATTCGTAAAGGATCAAACTCGTGGCCCCGTAGGGTCAAGTGGTAGAACGCAAGCCACACCAGTTTCCGATGCGGTTAATAAACCCGATAAGGAAACTGGTACCACCACTCACGAACAACAACAAAGGAAGATAGAGGATTCCATCAACTATGACATAGAGGAACCAGACATGGAAAAGACTGAGAAAACTCCTGATGATGATACTAAGACCGATGAAACGGCTAAGTCTAGAAATGATGAAGATCTTGATTATGATACTTTTCTTCTAGAGCAGTCCCGCACGCCCAAGGAGGAAACTTCTTAGCCACCTAAGGACCCGAGTCACCTCACGTCTCCTCATCATCGACTCGTCTCTCACTCTTCACCTCCACCATCCAAAGGAACAACAAGATCCACATCTAAATTTGTGAAGAAACCAAGCGACTCTTGGATATCCCAGGCTAAAACCAAGATTGTTAAAGCTGTCAAGTAGGTCAGGAAGAAAGACGTGACCAACAAGAAGTTGAATCAACTAGCTGACAGTATCAATCTTATAAATGACGAGATAGACAAGATGCCAAATGAAAGGGAGTATATCCAGCAGTTCATGCAACGAGATGTCCAAGGGGAACTGAACGAAATAATTAGGGGCTACACTCACAAGTTCCTGCTTGACACTGTTCCTGGAGTTACACGGGAGATGTTCACCAGAAAGCTCTATCCAAATCTCATGAAATTGGTCAAGCAAACAATGCAATCCACTCCGGTTACAATGACGATCAATCCAATAGAGCTTGCAGTTCTCTCTGATGCAGAGTTGATTTCCATGTTGGTGCTACAAATGTCTCAACGATCTGCAACTTTCACCTCTGATGAAACTAAACTATTTGAGGCACTACTGGAATATCAACTCAAGACTTCATGCAAGGAGCAAGCTGAAAGGCCTAAGCGTCCAAGAGACGATGAAGATAAGAATAAAGATAAAGATAAAAAGCCTAAACGCCCGGAGAAAACTGGTGAATCATCCTCCATGCAACCTCCACCCCAAAGGACTCCATCTCAACAACGATCTCATCCATGCTCTTCTGCTGACAAACCTCAGGACTCTGACTCACCACCCCAGACAGAGAAAACCGGTGATCATTTCGAATACACTGGTGGTGAAAATGAGGAAGTCCCTGAGCCATAACCACAACCCACCTCTCCCGCTTCAGCAAAGAAACCAGCATCCTCATCTAGGCCAAAGAAGAAGAAGAAGTCACCTAAAGTCGATGTCGTCTCATGGCTGACGAAGATGACACCGAGTATGACCGGTTCTCTACACTTGTTGATGCTACTCCGCCTAGCGATGATCAAGATATGGTAGAAGGTCGTACGTTGGAGCATGCTAAGTTACTGCAAGAAAAGTTTTGAGTGAAGAAGATGACGAAATCAGAGTTGAGACGCATCAAGAATGAAGCCTTTCAACTACTCAAAGACAGCTCGGAGAGTGCTATTGAAGTTGAATATCACCTTGAAAACATAGCACGAGCCATGTCTAACAACATTGATTGGCTCAACCTTGAAGCAAACATTGATTTCACCAGAAAAGACAAGGCTCCATACTACACCGACTGGTCTAGACCTCTACCAACGATTGGCCAACCAGATAAACCTAAGATTCCATTCCGCTACTTCTTCAACAATGACCTGGAATTTCTTCTACACGGTAGCGATGGTTCAAAGAAATACGCTACATCACTTACACTTCCGTTCCGTGACCATATACTCCAACCGCATAGCCATCGAGGAAAAGGCTACTCACATGTTTTCTAACGGTGTGGAACAAGATGACATTGATGCAATGTATGGGATTCACCATTGGCGGGCAGAAGAATCTACTACAAAAGTCGCTGTGTTCGAAAATCTAAACATGAAGTGCGGTGATAAAGGGATTGTTGTTGTTAAGCATGTAGCTCTTTCGCCTAAATGGGATTACACCTTCCTCAAGAATATCGTGGTCAAAAGACAAGACGAAAGGGACTATGAATTACGTGAAGCGGACTTTCGAACTTGTCTCTCAACGACATTGAAGATCAGTATCTTGCCAAGGTGCAGGGAAGAATGAGACAATCATCGATCGAAATTCAACGTGAATACATCAAGTCCTTGCTCATCTTCATCGAAGCATAGTGATCCAGAACGTGTAGAAGATTTACAACTTGTCATTAAATCGTATCGACACGTGTCAACCTCACAAGACCTCGGCTAGAACTTCCCGACATCAACCATCTTCCACAATACACTCTCATCAAGAAACCATTTGGAGTAGTATACCGTAGTGAACTACAACGCAACCGCTTGATGGCGTGTAGAGATCTTCATAAGTTTGGGGATCACACATCAAGAAAGTCGGGACGGCTTGGCTTATAGGTTCAAGGCGATACATGAAGGCATTGGGTCACCAGCGATGGAATTCTCGGGAGAGACGGGATGTTAAGAGGATCATCACTCGGATCGATGAAAGGTTGTCTGACGGGACCGATTCGTAACTCGAAAGCTTAGTAGGTGGTCATCCCAGATTACTCTCACAGCTATCAACGCCCGACTAGCATTCCTAGAGACATTCTTTGGACTACCGGTACCCCTTAAGTCGTTTCATTTTCTATATTGATTTGGATGTGTGATTATTTAATGACTCGCTTGTGCACATATAACGATGTACAACCCGTTCTTGTAATGAAAGGACCACGTGGTGCGCTTGATTGCCACAATCCTTATAAAAGGAGCGAAAGCTTCTTACTTTTGAGTAAAACTTATCAAAACTTTCATTTTTCAAAGTTTTGCTCAAAAGAACAAGTACTTCCCCTTACGTTTCCAAAACCTCAAAATTTAGTATTACTTGTTGAGGGGGAGTATTTGCTAAAATCTTTGTTCAACAAAATGTTCTTCGTGATAGTCTTCCCACAAAACTAGAAATGGTCATATTTAATATCAAAACGTTATCAAAAATAACATTTATATGCCATTTTTGAGGGGGAGAAAATTAATGTGATAAGAAATATGTTGATTTGCTATTGAATCTTCGTGTGATAAGACTTAACCCATGAATTGACGAGCTCTAAACTGTCATAAATCAAAAAGATTTGTCTTCCTAGACTTATCCGAGTAGATTGTACCTATTCGAGGAACTCTTGATAGACATGAACTTTGACGGGTTTGACAACCTTTCGAGGTTTGTCCACACCTTCAAGGTAGTTACTAGAGTTAGTTGTCACCTAAAAGCTGTCAATGTACCTCTTTAACTATGCAACGTAACCGTGTCTCATGGGGATTGTCTATCTTGAGTCGATCAATTCAAAAGTGCGCGCTCTTCTCTCACAGTGCAGATTTCTGTCTAAACACTTAAGCACGTGTGGAGGAGGAGTATTTCTGCTAAAAGATAAAACTCTCACAGTGGTACAAAATGTTTTTCATTCATAAACACTTTGAGATATTTTCAAGAAAATGGTTTTGGGGCAACATAAGTTAGTCATGGAGGTATAAGGTGACTAAGGTTAGGAATAACCATCCTATGATCCGCCAGAGCCGGAGGGATCTACCCAAGGACATCACAAATAGTTAGTACTTAGAAGTCCTTAGGTATGATTATAAAAAAAGGAGAATATGAGAATAGGAGAAAGAAGGAGTTGAAGAATTAAAAAGAAATGCAAAGAAAAGGGTGTAAAGAAATAGCCCTCCAGATTATTCAACTTAGGGCAGACACCGGGTTCAATTCATATGCTACTGGTTGTCACTTGATGATGCCGGTATTGAAGATTAAAAGTCGTCATAGACCCAAATGACGCATGCACTAAACCTTCTTAGCCACTCAAGTTTCTCTTAATAGAAGCTTGTTTCATTCTCATAGGAACCCTACGTAAACTATCGGTTTCTCTTAGAGATTCTTGGTATTGAAAAGGAGACCCTCTCCTAGTCTCCGCTCAGAAAACCAAAACGCACTATCGAGTCTAGAGCCACGAGATTCATCAAAAGATCTCTTAGGTACACTTGACATTTATCGCTTGTCGCTCAACAATAAGAACGCAAATGATACTTTATCGTATTTATGAGAGGTTCACATGTGATCCTCGGTGATTGAATGGAAACTCTGCCGTGGTCAACATCAAACAACCCCGACAAGCAGTCACTTCGTAACTCCCGTGGATTACGCTTAGTGTGTCTCAAACGGTCTACGATCGTGAGGTGATGCTTCGTGTACCTCGGCGACTCATCTCGAAGCTGTAGATGTACTTGGTACATCGCGTTATCTCACTGTGGGACTCCGGTTCAGAACGGCCTTTGTGAGAATTAGAGATGTGTTTTCACACTATGTCGTTAACACCCTCGAAATTCAAACTTGTAAGTCTTTGGAATCCGCTTATTACTAACCATTCTTATGTTTTCTTCTTATGGAAGCTCTGGAGCGGACTGATCGTGCAGATTCTTCACATGCTCATACCAGCAACATCACGAATGGAAGTTCTCTCAAAAGGCAACACAAAGTGAGAATGATTCTTCATCAATTTCAAAGAATCTACAAAGTTTAAAGACTAAGAGAACTACATCAGTACTGAAATCCAACGTCAAAAAGTGTGTGAGCATGTTGAAGAAAGATGTGGAGACACTGGAGCATCGAAGCAGACCTGATGCAGACAACAACAACATACTATCACTACCATCACAAAGAACATAGATCAAAGAACGAAGTAAATGATGACGTCAAAGCTGAACTTTTCAAAGAAAACAATTTCTCTACACTGGAGAGATTGTTCGAATCAAGACACTTCTTCTCACAATAAAGAAGAATGTCAGAAGACGTCAAAGCTACTATTACATCTGCACCGTCAACGTTTATATAATCAATCACTAACACTTAGGGGGAGATTGTTGGAATCACTCCTAAACTAGAATTCAAGTGTTAGTAATTAATATGTAATAGTTAGCTTAGTTAGGCCTTTATGTTTTATAATATCTTAAGAGAACATGTAGGCGCCCATGCCTGGCCCAAACCTAATAAGGAAAGGATGGGAACTTGGTGTCGCCCAGTTCCTCCTATAAATCTTCTTAAACCTTCTATTGAAGGTTGGTTGTTCATCTCATTTCAATATCACTCATAACCTTTCTTCATATCTTACGCATATTGTTTTGGCTTGTTCAACCGATCACTTCTTTCTCTTGTTTCTTATATTGATGCTTGTGTTACTAAAATGGGAACCTGACAATCTCCCCCTAAATGTTAGTGATTGATTATATAAACGTTGAAGGTACTTATTTATATTGATCAATATTCTACAACTTACCATCCCATATCTTCATCATTGTCAGTTGAACAACTGCAATAATCTTACCATGATCATCACATTTAAATAAAAAATCACAAAATTCTTGAGCAAATGATCCCCACAAAGTGCAATTTAATTCAACACCTCTGCAATTATTATGACAATGCTTTAAAATATGCATATGTCTTGAATTGATTTTGATATGAAACTGTACAAACATGTATTTAAGTCTTACTCAACATCTATGAGTGTAATTGGTTTTTTCTTTCCCACCTTTCCATGTTTGTCAAAGTTATCTAGATCGCCACACGTGACAACTTGGCCTATCACATCTCCACACGTAAAAAAAACAATTTTTTAGTTTGTAATATTGTATAATAGTGTAATTTGCAAAAGTAAATGTGACCACATACCAACCTGTCCATTCTCCTCAGATTGCAGGTCAACGATCGATTTAAAAGGTCGAAACTCAAAACCATGAATATATCAGTAAAATCAAGACATTTTTCTACTATAGTATTTGATAAAAAGCTAAGACGCAAGCCTTTTTTCACGATATGATATTTCTCCCAGACTGTAACATTGAAGTGTTACAACATTGCCTTCTTCTAACTAATGCTTGAACCCATTCACCAAATCCATCCTTACTGTACCTTGCATCCTTGTATTTTGTTCCAAAAACATGTATTCATATTATTAGTGTGTTAATATAATTTTTAACATCTAAATTAAACAAAAAACCAACTACACTTGCGTGCTCATCCATTACTATCAACTCCATAATGTTGATGTGTTGCTTGCCAAAAACAGTTTGCATCCAAGCACGAAGAACTCGGATACGCAATTTGATATTGTACTTCACTGCAAACAAATCATTGATGTACCCAACAATGAATGTAGCATTTGTACTTTATGATATTGAACTATGGTTTTAGGGAGAAGGATGTGTACATTTAGCACAAAGTCCTCCTCCATTATATAGTACAATAGTTGCTAAAATTATTCAGCCATATATTAGAATGTATTTAATCCTCCGATTAACTACAATGTTTAAAAGTATAATGGAGGATGACTTTGTGTTAAATGTATTCCTTTTAAACACTTCAGTTAATCAGATGATTAAATACCTTCTAATATATGGCCGAATAATTTTAGCAACTATTTTACTATATAATGGAGGATGACTTTGTGCTAAATGTACACATCTTTCTCCCTAAAACCACTGTTCAATATCATAAAATACTATGACTACATTCGTTGCTAGGTACATCAATGATTTATCTCCAGTGAAGGACAATATCAAAGTGAGTGTCCGAGTTCTTCGTGCTTGGATGCAACCCGCTTTTGGCAAGCCACACATCAACAATATGGTTTTGATAGTAATGGATGAACAGGCAAGTATAGTTGTTTTGTTTGTTTAATTTAGATGTTAAAAACGTATTAACATGCTAATAATATGAATACAGGTTGTTGGAAAAGAATAAAAGGATGCAAAGTACGTTAAGGATAGCTTTAGTGAATGGGTTCAAGCATTAGTTGAAAGAAGGTAATGTTGTAACACTTCAACGTTACAGTATTGGTGAAATACAACCGAAATATCGTATCGTGAAAAAAGGCATGCGTCTTAGCTTTTTATCTAATACTATAGTAGAAAAATGTCTTGATTTTACTGGATCTATTCATGGTTTTGAGTTTCGACCTTTAAGTCAATCGTACACCTCCAATTTGAGGAGGATGGACAGTTTGGTATGTGTTCACATTTAATTTTGCAAATTACACTGTAATACAATATTACAAACTAAAAAAATGGCTTTTTTTTGTTTGGAGTGTGCAGATGTGATAGGCCAAGTTGTTGCGTGTGGCGATCTAGATAACTTTGACAAACATAGAAAGGCGGGAAAGAAAAAACTGATTACACTCATAATTGTTGAGTAAGCCTTTAGTACATGTTTGTACAGTTTCATATCAAAATTAATTCAAGACCTATGCATATTTTAAAGCACTGTCATAATAATTGCAGGGGTGTTAACTGAATTGCACTTTGTGGGGATCATTTGCTTAAGAATTTTGTGATTTTTGAATAAATGTGATGATCATGGTAAGATTATTGCACTTGTTCAACTGGCAATGATGAAGATATGGGATGGTAAATTCTAGAATATTGATTTTAGTTGTTCAACTGGCAATGATGAAGATATGGGATGGTAAGTTCTAGAATATTGATCAATATAAATAAGTGCAATCATTTGTTTTTATACACACCATTTCAATTGTGTTCTTTTTTAATCATGTTGTACCTTTAGATAGGAAAAATGGGTGTACAAAGTGGATATAACGCAACAAAGTTATTCATGTTTAATGACAAGCATAGTATCTCCACAATTGAATTCAAAGATGTCGATGATTTTAGGCAAAGGTATCTTCAAAAAACCTTTGCTCAAAATTATGATTCCTCGGCCCTATGCTATTAGTCTTATGGTTGAAATTAAAAGTTTTGTTTGTTGCAAATTTTTTCTGACATGATCCATGGCCTAAAGCATACTAGAAATGCTGTCGTGGCTAGAAAATTTTAAAAATTTAAAGATGTCGATGATTTTAGGCAAAGGTATCTCTAAAAAACCTTTGCTCAAAATTATAATTCCTCGGCCTTATGTTATTAGTCTTATGGTGAAAATTATTATTATTATTATTATTATTATTATTATTATTATTATTATTATTATTATTATTTTGTTAACATGTGTTTTCAACCCGACATTGCGAGCAGACTAATCCCACGGTGACTACCCTTTTGGATAGTCCGGAGTCGGTGCAGGTGAACCTCCGTGACCACAAGGGGATTAATTTTCTCCCCGCTGGATTCGAACCCTTGTTTGTTGCACATTTTTTCTGACATGATCGATGGCCTAAAGCATATTGGAAATGTTGTTGTGGCCAGAAAATTTTAAAAATGTAATTGTTTTCTATTCCATATGTAGACTGTTGATCATCAAGGAAAGGATAAGTCGGAAAATGTTGCATTACGTATCTCAGTCGCTTTTAGATTATGTCAGTAAATCCCCGCTAAGAAACATTGTGGAACTATTGGATGTGGCACAGGTAAAGCCCACACAAAATAGTACAATATCATTAATTCATGTTGAATGACATGTTTACAAGCATGAATTAAATAAACGTTCGATGCTTATATTATTTCTGTAGGGTGTTCCTTCTGTTATTGTTGGAACCATCCGTACTCTACAGGAAGACGAAGGTTGGTGGTATATTGGTTGTAGATCCTGTAAATAGAAGTTTGTAAAGTCAACTGATATTGTGGATCTTGAAGCGAAAACCACTCAGAAACAGGCTGGTTGGCCTACTGAGTGGTACTGCTATAAATGTCATGTTATTGTAACAAGCATCAAAACATAGTGAGATTTACTTACATTTGCACTCTATCTGTTACAATGTTAATAACCATTGAATCTATCGAAAACAATTGTAAAAATACCAATTGTGCTTTACAATGTCACAAATATGTAGGTTCTGCCTGCAAATTCGTGTGCACGAGGAAACTAGGATAGTATATGTGTCCCTATTTAAAGATGAATACGGCAAGGTACCACCTACACATAACCATAAGCTTTTAATGATTCTATAATTAACTCTAATACATATTTACATGCAATATGTAGTCTGCTGATAATGATATGTTTCCACCAGAGATTATGGCGATTGTGAGTAAGAAGTATGCATTAAAGGCATCAATGTATGAATTCAACGCCAAAAAATTACTACGTGTCTTTAATGTTTTGCGTCTTTCTGATGATCCTAGGATTATTGAATTTCTTCGTGCATCTACTACACCATAGAAGTATTAACTAGACTTAGATAATGTGCTCCAATCCCAATGTACTATGTCTATTGACTTTATTCATAAGTAGCGACTTACTCATCTTTCATATTTGTTTTGAAGGCGGAAAATGAAGCAACAAGTGCCAAGGTACAGGATGCCACTCCATTTGTAAGTATACTTATTTACACAAATTTATAACAAACCATCAAATATTGTGTTGTTATATTTATCTTAGGTTACCATCTGTTATGATTCTTTGCAGGATTTGGAGTCACATACTGACGAGAACACAACACCTCAAAACGGGCTTAAGAATACGGTTATGAATGTTTTGCAGACGGATACTGTTACAACCCTTCAAGACAAGACGAAAGTGGAGGCAATTCAGAAGTTTGTATTTGATGAATGCGAAGAAAACAGTGCAAGCAGAAATATCAAGTTTCAGTTAGAGAAAGAGATCAAAATTGAAATGCCATCAATTGTTCTTTCCGGTCAACACATGGAAGTGACAGACTTGTTTGCATTATGAAGGATCAAGTTTCACTTTTTATTTCCGTTGCATTTTCAATGCCTTTGAACTTATTTCTAGGTTGTTTGGTATTGTTACACCATTATCTGGTGTTTGACAATGTTTGATTTGGATTGTTACACCATTATTTGGTATTTGGATAATGTTTGTTTTGTATTAATGCACCATTAACTGGTACTTGGATAATGTTTGTTTTATATTAAGAGAATGTTTAACCAATGCCACAAAAAGACAAATCTTAACCAATGCCCTTAGGGCATTGGTTAGACATTCCCTTATATTAATGCACCATTAACTCATTTTTGGACAATGTTTGTTTTCGATTGTTGCACCTTTTTTTTTTTTTTTTTTTTTTTTTTTTGGTATTCTATTGATGCGACTAATGGTTTTTACATGTTATAACTAACTTTTTATGTATACCGGTTTAGATTTGTGCTTTTCTTTTTGCAGGTTACTCTAACTTTTTATGCAAACGTGTTCCTCCAGAAGACAAACATGATTTGCTTTTTAGGTTATTCAAGCTGATGAGCTAATGGAATTATGATACGTGCAGTGGATGAGAAAATTTACTCTTTAAATAGAATGTATTTGTATAAAGATATTTTAGCAACAAGAAATGTATATTTTCACAATTTTAAAAAGATATTGATACCATCGATTATTATCGTTTTAAGTAAATTACGTTCATTTATTTGTATGACTCCATTTCATATTACAACTCTATTTAAATTGAATGACAATATAAAATTAAAAAAAAAAAAAAAAAAAAAAAAAACTACCTTTCTAAAAATAAAGTTGTTCCAAAAACAAAAATGTGTTTTGTGTGTGTGTGTCGGCAGTGTGTGTGCAGTTGGTGGTGGGTTAAATATAATGTTTTATTTTAATTATATATTAGTTTGATCGAGCAGCCGAGGTTAGTTTTCTTTTTCTTTTTCCGAACCATATTATATCTCCCATAATTAAATGCCTTTTGGTATATCATACTGTAACATTTTGTCATTACAAATATGGATTGTACAAAAAATATGTTGGTAAATGATTTAAACATCCACCTTATATAGCATATGACCTTTTATAATGCGAATTTTGTGGTACAAGCTATATATTACTAATTAATTATTGGATACATATGTTATTTGGTGTATATTGAAGATTGAGAAATGCCATAAGGGACATGGCCGGATTTTTGGGTGTGCAGAGTGCTCAACCGCATTGGACCTCCAAATTTTTTAGGCCTCGGTGTTATATGTGAAGGGCTGATTTTTTTGGGTAAAGGGTTTGTACCCGGTGAAGTAAATTTGATAAGAATACATTTCGAAACTTACGTTTTTGAGGTTATATAAGTGAAAAGAACAGAAAACAGTCTCACGTAACTAATAAGATGAGGAAGATGATAACTATGAGTTATGTTCAACATGTACCCTAAGGTTTATAGATTTCTATATTGATCTAGTCTTCTAGCTTTATCTCTAAATAAGTACAAGTGGGCTTACTAAATTTCAATCCACATCTAAAAAAGTTATAGAATTTGTCCAATTTATTTTGTAATGATTATTTTTAAACATTCTGCGTAAAAAAGACCCATTAAATGTGGTCCAATTGTGTTAAAAAAATGTGGTCCAATAATACTAATATGATAAATAGATGTTATACACAGATATTTATATGTTTTCCGCTATTCACGTTTTTCAATTTTTAATTTTACATATTTATGTTTTTTTGGTATTCGAGAGATCCATTAGTTGGCACAACGCCTCCAAAATCCACGGAATAGACCTGATAAGGGATTATCACAAGTAAGAGCATTAGTTGAAGAATTAGTACGCTCGCTTCAACTTGTGATGAATGCCTTGGAACATTAGAAAGAGGTGGACCACACTTACGGTGTTCGAAGTCGTAGTTAAATGTCATGGACCACCTGTGGAGATTCAAGACATAGGCCGAGTGTCAAATGTTTTTGGTTTAAATATGTTGGTCTGATTTTGTTACGTTTCTATTTGCGATTTTAAACACCATTTACATATCAGACATCAGCAATATTTTTTTGCTTACTGGTATCTTCCATTTATAAAAAGTTTAAAGAATTGAGTTTTGGTCGTAAAATAGCAACGTACTTTTTCAAGTGTACCGAGTTAGTACGTGTACGTACTATTTTTTGTTCCACTATATAGATGATGGGTATAATTGTATCTCAGAGTTGCAAATTGTACATATCAGGGATGGCTCCCCTGACACTGGCGCCGGAAAAACATCATTAGTGATTATGAGGTTGCAACCGTACTATACTATATTTTTGGGTAAAGGGTTTTCCCAGTAAAATATAACCGTACTAGACTATTACTATGAGCGTTTGGTAGTGAAGTTGGTGTTGATGTGACGCTAAGGTAGCGGTGGTGAAGTTGGTCACATAAATATGATTAAAAAAATCAGATTCTAAAACATCAATTTTAACTTGAGCCGGTTCATTTAGATTGTGGGTATAATTGTATCTCAGAGTTGAGATGCCAACTATAACAATGTGTTACCATGGAACTTCTAGTATTATTAACAGCGGCAAACCCAGAAATATGTCAAGGGGTATCCACCTATAACCTATATATTGTTGCACTTAGTGTTAAACTCTTACACTGTGGAGAGAGTCTGCAACATGCAAGCATGTCTAGCTACCCATGCATGCAATCTTTATTTGAATGAAGAAAAAGTGGATAAAAAATAGATCATACCTGAAGAAGCAATTGTGCATCCCCATTGCGAAGATCTTAAGCGATCATGTAGCTTTAATGAAGTCTTCACCCACCTATCTCCGGCAGACTTCCCTGATATTCTAGCGGATTTGAAGGCAACCGCCACGGTATCAAATGTTCCCCGCACTGATTATAAAATACAGTACAATTTAAATTAATATTAGGGTATGATTGATTAGCCTGTAATATCTTTGACAAATACTAGCAAACAATATGTAAGAAAAATAAGGAAACGATCTTGTTCCTTATTTTGTGATAACAAAGTAACAAATAAATAAATAAACTTGCTTGCGTATAAATATATTTTATGTCAAAGGAAACATGAAATTCATTCGTATCTTAACTATCTATAAACTTAAACTATTTTAGAAAGTCCTTACACTATTTTTGGAAAGTATATGCAAAGGTGGAAACTATTAACACACTATTAATACACATCGAAAACCGGGTTGACTCGGTTGCTTCAAACCTGGCGAGTTGACCCGGTTTAGTTTGACCCGCTTTTTCAACCGGAATAGTTCAACCGGTTGAACCATCCGGGTCGAACCGGGTTTCAAACATTATGTTTAAACCCCAAATTCTCAAACTTTCAATTTTTTCGTTTATAACCCATAAACTTTTTCATCACTAAAACTATCTGCCGCTATAAAATCATGCACGAGTGCTCGTCTAGTGTTACCGCAAAACCTTTTCAACTACTCAGTGTAGGAAAATTCGTTATAACATTTGCTCCAACACCATTACATCGCCATTGTCATTGTCATTGTTATCATCAAGTTCTCGTTCATTGGCCATCAAATGCATTAATGATACTAATGACAATGCAAGTGGGGTAATGGACGGTTTGCATTAAAGTGCTATCTAAACCGGAATGTCGGGGTTTTGTTATAGGACTTGCTAAAGCTAGAGAGAAAGTTGATGCGGCAGATCGAGAGGCAATTTGAGCAAAAAGAAAATGAAATTAAGAAGATGAAACAACGCATTGATATGATCAGCTTCAAATCGAGCAGTCGGGGTTTGTTTTCTATTCTTATTTACGAACCATATTATATCTCCCATAATTAGATGCATTTTGGTATATTATACTGTAACGTTTTGTCATATTGTTGCTAAATAATTTAAACATCCCCCATATAGCATATGACCTTTTATAATGCCAATTTTATGGTACAAGTTATATGTTACTAATTAATTATTGGATATATATATGTTACTTGTTGTATATTGAAGATTGAGAAATGCCATAAGGGATTATCGATCAGAAGTAAGAGCATTAGTTGAAGAAGCAGAACGCTCGCTTCAACTTGTGATGAATGCCTTGGAACATTAGAAAAAGGCGGACCACACGCTTTTGGTGTTCGAAGTCGTAGCTTTATGTGATTATGTCATGGACCACCGATGGAGATTGAAGACGTAGCTGAGTGTCAAATGTTTTTGGTTTAAATATATGGTATGATTTTGTTACGTTTCTATTTGCGATTTTAAACATCATTTAGACGTCAGACATCAGCTTTGTTTTTGCTTAATGCTATCTTCCATTTAAACAGTTTAAAGAATTACGAGTGATCTGTTGAGCTTTAGCAAACTTTAAGAAATAATTTGTTAATGGCGGGCAACTTCAACACATTGGCTAATTGTAACTTCCACCACGTTGGCTAATGGCGGGCAACAAGAATATAAACGGGGATAAACAGTTGTTTATAAGAATTGAAGTATCACAAACCAAGAGTAAACATTTGATTTCATCCAAAACTTATCATTAATTAGTCGATGACCAGCTACTAAACACTTTACAGATATGAAGTTCAACTAAAGGTGAACAAATACATGCATGAATATTAGCCTCCTAACTTCACATCCTTCTCCCTACACCACAGACAAACACAAAAACAAACACCAACAGAAAGAATAAGCTATAGACCGATTCCAACTAACAAATTTTGAGCAGTAGCAATAATGAATGGCAAAGTTTAAAGAGATATGACTGAAACCTTTGGATGTGATCAAGAATAACCCGTCTTGCACCGGGAGGGATTTTCACCTCTTGCAGATCACTGATTAATTCAAAGAAAAGAAAAAAAGGAAAAAAGATTGAAAACTAATCATCTATGATAACATAAAAAGGAACAAAGATTGCTTCGTTTGTTTGTTACTACTTGCCTGTCAGTAAGCAATGGCAGAGTTCTGTCTGTGAGCAAGCCCCTTTTGAAGTTCTTCTCATAATGATCAAAACCAAGACTTGATAACATGCCTCTCGTTTTTGCATATAACACACCTTCTGCTTGATGCTGCAAGCATCTCTCCCTTACCTGCATGCGGGTTCAGGTTTAGAAAAGGTAAATTTGTATACAGGTTGAAACCGGCTTACTGGGTAGAACTAAAACACTTACGTCAAGATTCGATTAATAATTTGTAATGAAACAACTTGTATGATTGTTAAAACTTAAAAGAGTAATCCAATTCTGTCAATAAAGTGAAATGGATGTAATAATGTATGCATGATACTTTATACGTGTTTCCTTTTTAGCCTATTTTACTTTATCTTCATATTATACCTATTTGACACGTTCGGGCTAAAATGGGCTAAAATATAACTGGGGGATCTGTGGGTTAGAAAAATGTTGAAGGAAGAAGTAATATGATTATCACCTTATGAGCTCCACCATAGAAGAGAGCAAAGACAAGACCATTCGAGATTGCATAAGAACCCTTCATACCACAAACCAGTGCACCCACAAATCCAGCACCAAAACCTGCCACCAGACTGTACAATATGCATAGATGAGTATGTGTCTCCAAAGACCGAAAACATAACATTTTGTTTCGTGCCTACTCATGGTATCTTATAAGTAGCAGGCGTGTATTCCCAAGTGAAAGATAGCCAAACACTAGTATGGGAGAGTTTGAGTTTGTAAAAGTCAGTTTATGTGTATGGTAAGTCTGGTTATTAACAGTGTAAGCATTCTAATAAAAGAATGGCCAAAAGACAGGTGTCTGGGGTGCATTATTACAGTACAGAATAAAAGGTTCAACAAGTTCTTATAATTTTTTAAAAAAATTAATAATAAAATAAAAAATCCTAATACTAAAAGACTAACATCAAGGGTTATACGAGGAACATGATGACTGGAGGCTGTTGATATATATTTATAATTTGAGTAAGCGTAAATTACCCTGATTGGACATCTATATCATCCTTGCCTCTTAATCTTTGCATTACAAAAGACGTGCCAGTATAAACACCCGCGACAACAGCCGTGTTACGACTTTGCTCAAAGGGCCCTCCTCTGATAATAGTTGGCACTTGTATCTAAAAAAGAAACAAGAAGCGTATACTTTCAGATATTTTTTCCGTAGCTGTTGAAACTTATCACGAAATTCTTTACTGTGTATGTAACTTAGAAAAACAAATGCAAGACATAAAAATTTAACCTGCGGATATGTAACTTGAAAGGAAAGAGCAGAGAGCACTCTGGCAGAAAGAAACTGGAGAGAGCCACTGATGGTGCCAGCTGCGACGGCTCCTGTGATGGTGATGATCACATCACTAATGGGTGAAGAGTGTTTGACGAGCCAATTCTTGATGAGCATCTCAAACTCATTGCAATCCTTCTTCTTCGTCGTAAGTTCATTCTGCAAACACAAGTTAAATCATCATCAGATTGGGCTGTATCACCTTTGATTAATGGAGTAATATATCCTCCAACAAACCATTCTGAGTTTGTGCTGCGTGCGTCGTGTTACTTTTCACTCTTTTTCTTCTTTTCCTTATTTATATACACTCAAAATACTCTTTCACTTTTACTGTAACTCTATTTTCTTTAAGTTGCATATTGCAAAAATACTCCCCGTAGATATGAAAATAGACTCTTTCAAAATAAATACTCCCTCCGTCCCAAATTAATATAGATTGTCCACTACTAAATATACTTTGGTCGAGTTTACCATATTATCCTTTTTTGAAATTATTATTACAAATTTTAAATAAAACATTAATTAATTAGTTAAAGGTATAACTATTATTCTACAAAAAGTAAGAGAGAAAAAGTAGTAATAATTGTGTTTTTCTTAAACCGTGTAATTTTTGTCATAGGACAATAATTTTATAACGGAGAGAGTATTCATTTTTAACATTTTACAACTTTTATAATGCGTTTAGATGGAAAGAAAATACCATTGTTTATAACAAACTATTTTATACAAAATAATAAAAATAGAAGCAATAAATCATTTTTAGGTCTAAAACGATAAGGGTGTTCAAAATTTAGCTAAAGTTTTGGATCCTATTTTTTAAAATTAATTATTATATATATAGATACCAAATTTTAGCTAAATTTTGAATGCTTTTATCGTTTTAAGGCTACAAATAATTCATTGTTTTGCGTTCAAATTAAAATCTTTCCATTAAATTTTCTATAAAACAGAAAATATGCATTTCTCAATTTAGTAAGGGAAAGTTAAAAACATGTTCTTCTTGTTTTTTTTGTTTTCTGTGTAACCTCTTATTTTCTTCAAAATATAAAACAATGTCACATGAACGCGTTGTTCACGTTTTGTGGAAAATTAAATCTCCGCTTCTTCTTTTCTTTTTTACAAAACTGAAGATAGAAATATAAGAATCTTTTTCTCCAACTAAAATCATTTTTGATTTGTTGAAACACAAAGTGAACACTTAGTTTGAGATTTAAAAAAAAAAGAAAAAGAAAAAACTTTTATTATGGTACTGATTATATTTTATCTCTACAATTTTAAATGCGAAGAAATTTACCAAAAACTAAATAGCAAATTTACGAAACGCCCCTTAAACTTTAAGTCACTTTTCTAATACTCCACCGTCACTTGAACTCCTTCACATGTTACAAATCAAAATTTAAAATTTCATTTTCCAAACGCAAGATATACTAGCCTAATTCAAAACGGACGACCGATTCCCAAAAACACAAAACAAAAGTCGATGACTTCGAAACGAACAATCAAACGTTACCAAAAAAATCAAACTGGTCAACCAAACAAACAAATCGGCTCAAATGATCTTTTCCAAAGACAATCAAATTTAAGCGGCCAACTTCAAAAGACCGGGAAAAAAAGATCTAAATTTTCGAACTCACAAATTGCAAACAATCAAACAAAATTCACACGACCAGATTATAACCAAGTCATCAAACATCAAACTGATCTTCAAATTTCATTTATCAAATTCAAATTCTAATTCTGATGATGACCCCTAATTTGATAGGTATTATGGCTCAAATTCAAACCAATAAATAATCCTACTTTGTCCAACAAAACCAAGCTTCTTTGTTGCAAAATTAAAAGCGAATAAACAAACATACCAAAACCAATGATCGAACTAAAGACAAAACCAATAATCCTCTCAAATTCAAAATTCTGACGATGGGTGATGATATCAGAAGTTCAAAACGATGGAACAAAACAGAAATATCCCTAACCAGCAAAAATCCATCGAACAGAAACAATTTGCGTGCCTATTAAAAAACCAAACTAGTGTGAAAATTGATGAATGGATCAAGAATCAAACTAATTTGGAGTGCACCAGCCGGGAATCGAACCCGGGTCTGTACCGTGGCAGGGTACTATTCTACCACTAGACCACTGGTGCTTTCATGTCTGTTATGTCCCCATATATTTTATGTATCCTTTAAGCCACAAAGCACAAAACAGCACCCCACCCTTGCTCTCTGTGAAAAGCTAATAAGCAATTGGAAATGGTGGCTACAGTTTCATATTATCAGCAGTTCTTTTTATCTTCTTATGGAATACTTATATGATACTGTACAAGCTTTAAAAACATGATATCCAAACATGTGTGTCATCACAAATTGTCTTCTTCAATGCAAATGGGATTGTACGAACTACAAATACTATGTTGCTTAATAATCTAAGCATCTACCATATAACATATGGTCTTTTATGATGCAAATTATTTCATTAATTATTGGATATTTATATATATATATATACACTAGCGAAGACCATGCCAATGCAATGATGTCTAGCGTACGATAATTAATGATTTGTGACACTGATGAGTGTTTTGTGTAGCGTTTAAAATAGAATGTGAACCGATGAAAATGCAATTGCAAACGGTTGTACTATACGATAACTAAAGTCTAGACAAAATTCTTAACATCTATCAAACAACATATAAAAACAGTTAATGAAAATGAAAGTAAACATTACATCAGTTATGAGATAAAAACTAACAACACACGTTACTTGTCGCATAAAACTAACAAAGATGAGATTAATGGTGCCGTTGTTAAGAAGAACGCAAGTACCAAAATTAGCATGAATGTGATTAGACAAAAAAAAAATGGCTAATTTTGGCTATTTTATAAAAGATTTGGGCACATTTTGCTTCATTTTTCTTTTTGAAATGGGCATATTTAGCCTATTGAAAAGTTAAATGTGCACTAACGGGCACATATATTATCTTAATTGTAGAACATTATAATCGTTTTTGAAAATAACTTATATATATAATATATTTATATAACAACATATCGTTTTGCGTTAAAAAAAAATTTATGGGTTCTAAACGGAAAATAATAAAAGTTTGAAGATTTGGGGATTAAACATAATGTTTTGAAACCCAGTACGACCCGGGTGGTTCAACTGGTTGAACCGTTTCCGTTGAAAAACGGGTCGATTTAAACCGAGTTAACCCGACAGGTTGGGTCAAAATGAGTCAAATTAAACAGGGTTAACCCACCGGTTTTGAAGCGTCCAGGGTCAACCCGGTTTTCGATATGTATTAATAGTTTCAAATTTTCACTTTTACTTTTTGTTTTTCCTTTATATATAGTGTATCAGGTACCCGCTGCGTTGCGTGTGGACTCATGACGATTAACCGGAGAAATAGATCTCAAGAGACCGATTCACCGGTTGTATCGGTTTTAACGGTCCTCTAGTTAGTTTTCGGATGGTTGTTATTGGTTAGCCAAACCGGTGGCGACACGGTTTGGGTTCAACCTGTTGGTCCGATCCGATTTTCAAAACTATATGTACCATCAACTTCATAATTGTATGAAGTTTTGTGTGTTTATTAATTTGTATAATGTATATAATAACATGTACTTTTCATTTTAGGGTGTTTTAAAAATAATATTAATTAGTATGTTTAATTATTTTATATTTAGAATTATGTTGTAGCTTGTTTAAATTGTACATTGTGAAAATTTTATTGTACTTTTTAGTAAGATAGTTTTAGTGATAAAAAAGTTTATGGGTTATAAACGAAAAATAGTAAAAGTTTGACAAATTGGGGATTAACATAATATTTTGAAACCCGGTTCGACCCGGGAGGTTCAACTGGTTGAACCGTTCTGGTTAAAAAACGAGTGAAAATAAACTGGGTCAACCCGACGGGTTGGGTCGAAAAAACGAGTCAAATTAAACCGGGTCAACCCGCCAGGTTTGAAGCGTCATGGGTCAACCCGGTTTTCGATGTGTATTAATAGTTTCCTTTTGAAACATATGCAGGTATTAATAGTTGAAATTACTCATAATTAATTATTTCAACATTTCCATTTTAAATTTTTTCACATTTCACTTTCTTGACTTTTCACTTTTCACTTTGACCATTTTTCTATTATAGATAGTATATATATATATATATATATATATATATATATATATATATATATATTATTTGTTGTATATTTAAGATAAAGAAATGGCATAAGGGATTATTAGAAGTAAGAGCATTAGTTGAAAAAGCAGAACACTCTCTTCAACTTGTGATGAAGACCTTGGAACAATAGAAGTTGGTGCCCACTTATGGAGTTCGAAGTCGGTAGCTTAATGCCATGGATCATGCTTTTGGCTAATTTATATGTACTACAATCTTGTTAAGTGTCTATCTGCAATTCTACTTCATTTAGAAATTAGACATCGGCATAATAATGCTAGTGTTTTTATCGTTGTTTTGTTCGAAGAGGGACATATTTACCCATCACGACATAGTCCAGATTTAAGATTATCAAAATCCTTACATGCTGGTATAACCTGTATTATGTTGAATGTTTTGTTTGATTAGTATCTACACAAACTGTGTAGTGTTGTTACACATGTAAAAGATGATGCATATCAGTTAAAGGAAGGCAAAATTGTGTCAGATATGTTTACTACTTTACTAGTAGCCAAATGGCTACAACATGCTTAACCAATCTCCAACTGATTAATCCACTACATGCAACCATACTTTCCATAAATCAAATCAACCAAAAATGTCGACAAATGTGGCACAAAACAAATACCAAACCTCAATAACATTTGAAATGCAAACACCTTGGTTTTGGTTTAATCGATAAGTTTGAGAACTCTACAAATACTTAATAAGGTACCTACTTATTCTGTAGCTATCTCATGGCAAAATCCGTGCCTCCATACACTTTTGGTTCATTATAAACTTTGGTCAGCTCTGAGATCTCACATCACCATTCCTCCATCAATGGTAAGCACCTACAAGACATGAATGTGAGTTTAAAGATGCCGTAACTTGTTTACTTTTTCAGAATACAGTGAAATCATGTCGTCCAGTTAAAATGGGACCATTGCCGCGTACTCATGTTTGAGATTTTGTCACACACAATTAATATAAAGTTAACATATATTCAAAGAATTGGGATTAATAAGAACCTGTCCAGTCATGTAGCTAGATGCGGGATTGAGAGCCAAGAATTCAACAAGCCCAGCGACTTCTTCAGGTTTGCCATACCTCCCTATAAATCACATAAAAAAGAGTCAATTCACTGTCAAGTATACAAAAAAAAAAGTAGTCTTCATTAACACTAGTTCTAACAGTTACAGCACGAAACACAGAAAATAAGTGTACCCCACCCAAGAAATAGATTGTTACATTTGACTTTACACATGGTTGAAGAAAATGTGACTATTGATTAAATGTCAACAATACCATTAATAATTTTATTGGATTTTCAATAATGCCATTAATAATTTAAGGATTGTCAACAATGCCATTAATAATTTAACGATAGTCAAAAATGCGAAAAATCAAGAGAGAAATGAAAAAAAGAGAGAAAAAACTCACCCAAGGGGATTGTCTTCAAGATCTGTTTCTCAATGTCTTCACCGAGCTTAGCAGTCATATCAGATGCAATAAATCCTGGGGCAATAGCATTCGCCTGTAACAGAGAAGGAAACATTTACAACAACTCCCGAGGGTGACAATTTCAGCAGAATTACCAAAAACTAAGTCGATTTGGATTGTATCATATCTCCAACAGATCAAAAGGGTAAAGTTTGGCTAGAAATTAAATGGGTCGAACATCACCCAATTGATCTTAGATTCATAAAGTAGCCTCCCAAATTGCTTTATTGAAGAAAACAATATTTTTTTATTCTGATTTTGGTAAATAGTTTTTATGATTTTATTTAATACATCAACTATTTAAAAACAATCCAAACAAAATAGAAACAAAAGGAGTTGGTTGGTCGGACCAACTCGAGCTTGGCCCATCTCAAGAAGTTGCTTGTTTTGACTGAGTTACCCAACCCACCCAATTTGCAACCTTTAAGCTTATGAAGAAACATCGAAAACTTACAGTTATGCCTCTACTCGAGTACTCTTTTGCGACGGTTTTGGTAAATCCAATTACTCCAGCTTTTGCAGCACTGTAATTCGCTTGGCCAACATTGCCCACTTGACCAACAACAGATGCTATATTGATGATTCTTCCCTGAAAAGTTTACCATTGGATTTGTGTTATAACATAATTGGTGAAACTTGAAAAGGTAAAGAAAAAAAGAATAATGAAATGAGATACTAAAAGACACTTGATCAAACTACCTTTTTCTTTTTCATCATAACCTTGCAAGCTGCCTGAAAAGAGAGAAAATTTAATAAAAACAATACTCAATCATGATAGCTACAAATAACTGAGTGTGTTCGAGAACAAAACCTGTGTGCATAAGTATACACCAGTGAGATTCAGGTTAATGACCTCCTGCCATTGCTCTAGCTTCATCCTCATCAACAAACCATCCCTCGTAATCCCTGTATAAATGGTTTTAGTTATACACACATAGTTGATAAATATATATATATAAAAAAAAAAAAGAAAAAAAAAGAGAATCCTATTCTCGACTCTTCCTAGAATGTTGAGCAAAGAGGCATTTTTCCAATCAAACTTGATAAATATCAGTATCTGAATAATTTCTTTATCTGACAAGTTGAAATTCATTCTTTTTTTTTTTTTTTACTTTTACTCAGGTTTTACATACTCAATTACTTTTATGAGTAACTTGTTTGACATATTTATTTATTTGACAATTGTATTTTCTTAAGATCTCTACTATTCCTGTATAAATATTTTCCTACCAAACAGACCAATAAAGTAAGACTAGGTGAACCGAGAAGAAGGGTGGGGGAGATAAGAATAGGTAACCTGCATTGTTGACCAATACATCAATAGTCCCCCATGCATCAACTGCCTGTAATAATTTAAGAGTCAGAAAAGTTTCAAATGGCTTTTAAGCAATAAACAGGATGTGACAGCTTATTGACTCACGGTTTTGATCATAGCTGCAACATCTTCTTCTTTTGAAACATCTCCTCCAAATGTAAGTGCTTCACCACCAGAGGCCTCAATCTGAAATAAAATTGCCTTTCCATTATAAGCATCGCATTCAATTAGGAGGGGGAAAAAGGATTAGCCAGCGACTTCTACAGTTCTCAGTTTCAACCTTTCCAATTTGTGTAGAAACTTAAACTTTTTAAATACAAATTCAGAGAGAAAATAGCTAAATGAATAATTCAATTGTTATTCAGTGGTACATGAACCTACTCAAAGGTCAGAGCAAGAAAAAAGAACCATAACTCATTTTTTACCGCGTAATAAGACTAATGTGAATGTATAATAGTATTATTAAAGCACAAATATCCAACTAAGAAGATACTGGAATACGTAAGAAATGCACCTCTTTACAAACTTCTTCAGCCTCCTTAGAAGACCTTGCATAATTAACTAAAACCTGCACAATCAAATCCATACCTACCGTAAGAACAGAATTCCGCATTTATATTTCACAAAAAGTCATCTTTTTATATTGTCAATGTAACGAGAAAAGATCTTTGAAAATATTGATGATATTTGTAATAATAAGGGTGTAAAGTTCAATAATAATTAAACATTTTATTTCTGACCTTGCAACCAGCTTTGCCTAAGGCTAGGGCAACTGCTTTGCCGATACCTCTTGAGGCTCCAGTAACTATAACAACAGGAGCTTCCACCTTTGGTGTTGCTTCAACACTTGCGTGCTCAATAGTAGCCACCTGAGTTTTTACTCCTACAAGTCCCATTAATAAAGAAATTTCAGCCTTATATAGCACTAGGAGTCTGATCAAATCATACGAAATCACTTGTGCAAATCAATTATAGCAAAACATAACTGACCGTAACTTTATGTCAATAGAAACAAATAAGTAGCTTAAAATAAGCAACGTATATAGTCACAGTTATCCCAAAATAAACAGATAAGCAAGTTCTTACCTGCCTAAGTTCCTCGGTATAAGCAAAAGCAGTTTAGATTAACCAAATACTGCAAACTGCTTATACGCAAAAAGTATTAGCAATCACATACACCCAGGGGTCGAGCCAAGGTAGTAGTAGTTGGGGCATCCCCCTAGTTTTTTCAGATACACAAATATACAGGGAAAGAAAGTAAAAAGCGATGGGAAAAAATTCCAATGCCCTCACTCGTAAAATCAAAGTGCCCTCATCGCTCTCAGCTTGCAAAACAATTAGAGTGCTGTAAATTAAAAAAATGTTGTTTTTTTCAGGTGGCTTGTTCAATCGGAAAACATGGAGAAGGAAGATTACGGGTAACTGTGAAAGGGATGTGGGAAGTAGGCCAATGGATATAACATAAAAAGGGACATAATTTGGAAATTTTGGGTTTTAACTTAGAATTTTTTAAATTGTAGTATACTATACTACTAACCACTTGTGACATGAGTAGTATGTATTCTTAGTCTGGATGTAATCACATTTTTTTCTAGTTAAATTATTCGTAAACGGCGAGCACTTTGTAACAAGTTTTATGACACTTGGTGTGTTAATTTTTCGTATTTGATCAGTGTATATATTATACAGCCTAAATGAGTTTATTTGTAAATAAACTAGTTGAAATCACCAACCAAATTTTATTTTATCGACACCTAAACTAATAATTAGTGTTAATTGCATCTAGTAGATCAATTTTGTTGCCTTTATATTAGACCAGAACCGACCCTACCCGATTTGTTTCTAATTATACTAAAAAAGACATCTCCTGACATGTTATTTAACCCCTCGCTCGATGCCCCCTGATCACATTTCCTGGCTCAGCCACTGCACAGGGACGGAACCAGGGGTTCCGCGGGTGCCCGGGACCCCTATGGATTTTTAGGATGTAGTGTTAATTTTTGTAAAAACATCAATTTTTCCTAAACGCATCTTAAATAAACCCGGTCCTTCGAAATGTGTTTCTATATTACGGTTCAAAAAAATTTGTACACCTGATTATATTTGGTCCTGGTTCCGTCCCTGCCTACACACAATTAAACCTAATTCCTAAAACAATAAAATGAATAAAAAACAGTAATATACCAGAAGAGGAAGAAAAGGATCGGCATTTGGAGAAGTTAAAAGCGGCAGCTTGATTGAAATGAACTGATGACGTGGCAATAGTTTTTCCGAGTTTCCGATCAGCGGTGGATTTGAAAGCGTTAACAACGGCGGATCCGGCGAAAGAAGCAGATGCAGCAGCCATTAGAGATCGAGATGAAGGGAGAATAGAAGAATAACAACGAAGATAAGCAGAAGCAATTGTTGATGATGGTTTGTTTGATATATATATGACGAAGAAGAAGGAGATAATTGAGTTAGTGAGTGTGGGGGTTGTTATTAAGGGCTTTGGAAGCTCCGTTAAATGGCGATATAGTCTATGTTTATTACGTTGGATTGTCATTCACTCAAGTCACACACCACTTTTTTCTTTCTCATTTTCATTTTCAATTTTATTTTTTATTTTTCGTTAATAACCCAATCATAATTGACGTATCTTTGGTGCGGAGAGGTGTGAAGCATTTTGAGACGGTGAGTGGCAAACAATAAGCAATTTAACTTTTAGTAGTCGTTTGATAAAAAAGAGTGAGTTGAGACTACCTTTTAAGAAGGATAATTCTTCAACGTTCAGCGTTGAGTATTTAAGATCAGTTTTACACATTATAATTACACCTACAACTACTTTACCAAATGTTATATTGCAATTTGTAGCAGGTGGACTTTATTGTGAAGTACCTTAACTAGATACAACGAGTCTGTCTCGAATATAACGTGAGAGTACCCCTTACAAAGAGCACGAGTCATAGCCCAATGAACAGATTTTGCTTCGGCTTCCAGGGGAGAACTTGCATAACATTCTAAGCGACCACCATAAAATAAGACCTCTCCCTTGTAATCACGGGCTACAAAGCCTAGACCCGCCTTTCCAGACTCTTTTTGCCACGCAGCGTCACAGTTATTTTTTATTTGCTCGACGTCTGGCCTTAACCACAAACCCGCATGAGTATTATGTACCTCACTGGTGCCGCTAATATTCTCTATCTGATTTGCCTTGTGATAGTCTGATAACTTCCACATTCCCCTCACTTCCATTCAGCTGGCCATGAACACGCTTGTTTCTCCTTGCCCACAATCCCCACAATATCATCATGAATATCTCCCATTTTGCTGGATAATTCTCAGGAATTACCTGCCAAAAATCTAGAAATGTGACAACCCCTTGTGTATCATAAAAAGAACCGAAATTCCAATGACACCATACATCCTTTGCTGCTGAACATTTGAACAAGACATGTGCTAAATTTCCGGTTGTCTCACCACAGTGAGTACAAGAAGATGCTGGATTCAACCCACGAGATTGTAGGTTGTCAATAGTAGGCACGTAATTATTCCAGGCTCGCCACATAAATAATTTGACTTTACTTGGGACTCTCGCTTTTCATACAACACGCCATAAGTCAATGGAATCGTCAAAGATAGTAGTAGTGCGGACCATATCTTCATCTGCTTCAAGTGCCAAGAGATAAGCAGATTTGCATGAAAATTATCCTCCTGGATTATTATGCCAATAGAGAACATCATTTCTTAACTTGCTTACAAAACAACATGCAATCTTGCTTTTAATATTATGCGGAAATAATGGATACAGAAGCTCATGATTCCAACCATCACCTTCAATATTCAATAAATCACGAACCTAATCAACATCACAATTATTCGGTTTTGGACCCAAACTTCTGTAATCATTCCATAAATTCACACTACGACCATCACCGATATTCCACTTGCATCCTTCACGAACAATATCTTTAACCGAAAGAAAACTACGCCATATGTAGCTTGGTTGGTATTCGATCTTGGCATCAAAGAAGCTCGATTTTGGGAAATAGCTTGCCTTAAGAATTCTAGCTGCCAATGTTGTTTGGGATGTGATCAAGTGCCAAACTTTCTTTGCAAGAAGTGATTTATTGAACAATTCCAAGTGACGGAATCCAAGACTTCCTCGAAACTTTGATAATTGATACACACATCCTTTCCCACGCACACCACCGAATTGGGTTTTGTTTAACCCCGTCACCCCACCAGTATGCGTTAAGCGCCTTGTGAATACGATCAATTAAGTTGCCAAGAAGTAAAAAGATATTCATAATATACATAGGCATCGCTTGCTCTACCGACTTAATAAAAACCTCTTTCCCCGCAATCGATAAAGTTTTCTCCTTCCATCCACCAAGTTTTTTTTTTATTTTAGAGTAAACTCCAAAATACATCCCTGTGGTTTACCCCGTTTCGCACTATATATCCCTCACCCAAAAGTTTAGACAGATACATCACTCTGTTAGTAAACGTTAGCCTATATACATCCACAAGGACGAACGGTGCAAAATTTGTGTCGTTAACTTGGACACGTGGCAGTTAAGTAAGGGTAATTTGGTCATTTTATCTCTCAGCTACTTCAATCTTTTAATACTTTCAGTCATAAACACAATCCAAAACAAAAATCCCAAATCAGAAACACAATAAAAAACAAAAATCCCAAATCAGAAACACTTGCACTCTCAAAATCATCCAAATCATGCAAATGCATAAGTTCCAGCTAACAGTCATGTTGAAGAAAGATTCGAATCTCATATGATTTCAAGGATCTTTATAGATCTATTACAAAAATACATCATAGATCTTGAAACTAAATCTATAATAATCAAATCAAGATCTCAGCTCTCTTTTGTGTGGTACGACACAGACCTTTAAAGATCATTACACACGAAAGGAAAACTCATCATCAATCTTTTTTCGAAGATAACTTCGTTTATTTATCCGAACAATTAAAGGAATAGATAAAAACATATTGTTTTCACCTCCTTTTGATTCGGTTTAAATGAAAACGTTTACAATACATAACAAACGAACACCTACCTGATAATTTTTCAAAGATCTTGAATTCGTGGTACTTAGGTGCCTCGTTATAACAAGAGAACAAATGAGTGTTGATGTTTGTGGTTGAGTACGTGTGAGGAGTGAAGAAAGAACGAGTGATTTATACTCGTTTTTTTATTTCTTGATCTGTTACAAAAAAAAGGAATGGGGGCGTGAGTTTCTTGGAGGATTATTAGGGTTGATTGATTGTGTTAAGAGTATGTTTTATACGGGTTACTAGGGTTAGTGATTCTGATTTTGAGAGTGCAAGTGATTCTGATTTGGGATTTTTGTTTTTGATTGTGTTTCTGATTTGGGATTTTTGTTTTGGATTGTGTTTATGACTGAAAGTATTAAAAGATTGAAGTAGCTGGGAGATAAAATGACCAAATTACCCTTACTTAACTGCCACGTGTCCAAGTTAACGACACAAATTTTGCACCGTTCGTCCTTGTGGATGTATATAGGCTAACGTTTACTAACGGAGTGATGTATCTGTCTAAAATTTTGGGTGAGGGATGCATAGTGCGAAACGGGGTAAACCACAAGGATGTATTTTGGAGTTTACTCTTTATTTTATCCAGGACAGCTTAGAAAACCAACTTCTTAGATCTCCCAATAACTGAAGGCATTCCCAAATATTTATTCTGATGAACAACTTCACGAACATTTAAGCATTCAATTATACGATTTCGAACCTGTATATCAACATTGACACTAAAGGATATTTCTGATTTTTCATAATTAATTACCTGTCCAAAAGCTTGACAATATCGTGTGAGTATGCTTTTCAACCTGCGACTTTCCTCTACCGAATATCTCGTAAAGAAGATGTTGTCATCATCAAAGAAGAGATGAGATATTTCTAGTGCTTGAACTCTCGAGTAGGGAACTCGGGGAGTGGAGTAGGGCAAGGAAGGTGTCCTTGTAGCCGAATCACTATAAATCACTTGTGTCGCTACTTTCTATCCTTTACTTTACTTGCTTTCATTATTTACTTTACTTATTGTTTTATACTATCTATCCATCCATACGAATTCACATAAGATCGAATCTAAATCTTTGAAACTTACATTAAAATCGGTAAAACTATTCAACCCCCTTCTAGTTTTCCACATATTCAATAAGATAATGGATAAGATTAAAAGGGGATAACCCAAATGCACATAAGTTTCTCATGGATAAGAATCCCAAAACATGGTCCAGAGCATTCTTTGACGTTGACAAAGGTTGTGAATCAGTTGAAAATGGGTTTAGTGAATGCTTTAATAGTGTGATTGTGAGTGTTAGGCATAAGCCACCGATAACAATGTTAGAGTCTATTAGAGTAATTGTACTTGAAAGGATGCAGAAGATGAGGGGGATTAGTATGAAGTGGAATCCTGGAGTGTGTCCCAACATGTCACAATTCTCAATTTCAGGTCATTTTACAAACTTTGAAATTTTTACTATTCCTCTCGGGAATTTTCTATTCATCGGTTACTATTCATCATTTTATTATTCATCGTTTTTTAGGTCGATTTGATATTTTGAGAGGTTATTTCAAAATTTTACTATTCACAAAAACACTATTCATTCCCGGAGAAAAATTTATATTCATGATCCACTATTCATCATTTTTCGTAAACTAGGTTTACGAGTATCAAATTCGCGTAACCGTAATGGTTTGGCTGCGTATTCATTAAAAATCATTGAGGACATTTCATATAGACTAGAAGTAGTCTACATATCATCAGTAACATCAACATCATATTAGTTCATGCATGGGTTTGCATTTTTCATTTACGTGTATTTTCCTATTAAATAAACGCTATCGCATGATCATTTATTTTGAATATTTGATCCGACACTTCCAAAAATTATCCTAATATATTTTTATACTCATTTTAAGACTATAAAAATTATATTATTAGTTTACCCGATGTTTTGAATTTATTTTGTATATAAATTGTTATATATAAATATTTACGAAGGTTTTCGTAAATTCAACTCGATAATTATTTATTCACTCAATTCTTGCGAGAAATGTATTATTATAATTTTTACGACTTCGATATATTTTATTTTGTTCCGTTAAAATATATTTTTAGTTAACGCTACACTTAATAATTAATTTTATGTACAAACTATACATTATACTTAAACTTATATATACTTAATTATCAATAATACACCAATACTTCCATTTCCCCTTGCCGACCAATGCAGCCATGAGTCACCATAATATTGTAAAAATCTTTCTAATAATTGGACACATACATATATCTATGACTAGGCAAATTTTATACAAGATATTTTGCAAACAAAACACATACACTTCACATATTCTAAGGTGAAAACAATCAAACTCTCTCCCATTTATCCTTGAGGTTCGGCCAAGACATGAACACAAGAAGGAACCATTAATTTTTCAAGCTACAAGTGTTTACAAGATCCACTTTGTGTTCTAGTATAGGTTTTGAAATAAAAACCTTGAAGTAATTAAGTATTTAGTTACCTAAACCTCTTCAATCACTCAAGTAAGTGTTCTAATGATTTTTCTTAATATTTCATACTATTATATGATCTATTTTTATGGTCTAGTAACAAAATCATGCAAGTATTATGTGATTCATACCACTTTTATTTGTTTTTATTACTTATTTTGAGTTATAATCATCCTATAATTAATCCCTTGAAACATATCATTGTTGATGATGTTTAGGAACCCATGACACCCTAAGAAGGTGTATGGTAGGATTAGAATAGATTTGATGTTGATTTGAAGTGATTGAAACAAGTATTACGCTAGAAAAATCATTTTCGACAAATTAAGAATGAGGTCTGATCATTTTGTAAAATCTGGAAATTTCGACAGGTCAAGGATTACTTTGGGCTAGATATTCAGAAAATATACTTTAAAACGAAACCGTGGTCGCTTGAACGGGTTAAAACGGATTTATAACGAAGAAGTTATGCTATTTTCAAGTTTAACGACGAAAACTAAATTTCTGGAATTATACTTGCTGTCAAGGGTTATTTAAGGGGAAAAAATAAGTTTTAAACCTTATCTAAATGATTCGATTTATCAAAAATATATTAGTACATACTATCACGATTCCGAGGATATATAGAACGTAGAAAACCGAGCTTTATCGACTAAGTTACAAGCGTTTTAATTATGGCTATCGTAACTATTATTTTTCACAAATATTAACACTTATATATTTCTATTAGGCCAAAATGGTTATCGCAAGTGACCATGTTTGAAGCCGTTTTTCCTATCGATAGAGTACTTTTGAGAAAATAATGTCTTTAAGTAAAAGTGAGTTCACCTGGCCTATTTTCAAATTGTTCAACCGTTCGTCAAACGAAGTTGTAACGAGTAATATACGATCTCTCGAACTTTTCCGAAAACTACTCATAAACTATAATTTCTTGATAAATCACTAAGCAACTATTGTAGGATTTCGTTTCAACGTAACTACTTGTAAAGTATTTTTTAACATGACGAGATGTCACAAACGTATATTTCGACGATAAACATTATTTTCAAATGCACAAGTGGTATGGATATCATATGAGTTTGCATGCACGACATTGTTTCATGGCTTACACTAGAACATATCATTCATATTAGGTTGCAGATAGAGATCGCACCTCATTTCTGTGTATCTACTTTTGTCATCATAATCATTGCATCAGGTGAGTTCGTAGCCCCACTTTTACTCGTTTAATTGTTTTATAAACTCTTCAGGGGAGATACATGCTCAACTACTTGCTTTTACGTTATACTTATATGAACTTAAATAACTCTTGTTTCACTACTTATGCTAGTAAGTAGATTATGCCCGAACTAAATTGATCACTATGTTATGAACACTATTATTTGAACCACTTTCCTTGATTTTGAGCCCTTCGACATATATATTTGAACTCTTTTAACTTGATAGGAACCTTTTGGCATAGATTTGAACACTTTAACTTGATTTAATTCTTTTGACATATAATTAATCTCTTTTAACTTGATTTAAAACATTTTGACATATAATCAATCTCTTTTAACATGATTTAAAACATTTTGACATATAATTAATCTCTTTTAACTTGATTTAAAATATTTTGACATATAATTAATCTCTTTTAACATGATTTAAAACATTTTGACATATAATTAATCTCTTTTAACTTGATTTAAAATATTTTGACATATAATTAATCTCTTTTAACTTGATTTAAAACATTTTGACATATAATTAATCTCTTTTAACTTAATATTGAACCTTTTGACTATTTTGAACTTGTTTAACTTTATATTGAACATTTTTGACTATTTTGAACTTGTTTGACTTTATATTGAACCTTTTGACTATTTTGAACTTGTTTGGCATAATATTGAACCCTTTGACTATTTTGAACTTGTTTAACATAATACTGAACCCTTTGACTATTTTGAACCTTTTGATATGTTTTGAGCTCTTTGACTGTTTTTAACTTTTGAACTCGACTTAAACTCTCGAACTTAATTACGAACTTTTGAATGGAACACTTGGACTTAATTATGAACTTATGACCTATTTTGAACTTATTGAACCGTACGTGTTATGTCCCTGACTTAAAGTCTCCCCTGTTCGGAGCAGTGAAAATTCTCCCCTGTTCGGAGTGTTCTTAATTGTATATTAATAGTTGTATGATGTACCGTTCATACATTCTCATTTTTAGTCTCCTATTAGTAGGTAGTATGGATAACGCTATTAGAGGTCGGCGAACCTCTCGTTCACTATGTTACGGAACGCATATTATTTATTCTAGGGGCTTTGCCTGACATACATTATTATATACGTGGTGCTATATTGTGAACTATTATGACAGCGTATACATGACCACTAGACACACTATATTTTGTACAATGGGTTGTGAACACACAGATTGCAAGTTTTGTACGGGCGGAACTTGGAACTGAGTGGATTTACAATGCCTTTGCTTTGTGAACTATTATGATAACGTGTACTTGACTTCTAGACATACTACTTTTGGCAGTGGGTTGTGAACACACAGGTTGCAAGTTTTGTATGGGCGGAACTTGGAACTGAGTGGATTTACAATTCCTTTGCTTTGTGGACTATTCTAAATGACCAAGAACTTTGCCTTTGCTGCATGAGCGTTCTTTAAAAGCTTTACATGTTAGACAAACTCTATGAACTCACTCAACCATTGTGTTGACACTTTTAGCATGTTTTATCTCAGGTATCTAAGGCATTCACTTCATGGCATGCATGTGGACTTATCATAGAGTCGCGGAGTCGACGCGTCTCACATATATTTTATGCACTTAACTATCGTTTGATTGTAACAAACTCATTTTGGTACATTGGAAATCTTTTGGGACCTATGTTTTGTAAACTCTAATTATTTTACTTGATCAAACGATATTTTCAAAACGACACTTTAGGTCGTTCAATATAACTGTAACTTTGATGCTATGACAGTCATCCCCCAGGAATTTTATTCCGCTGCAAAAAAGGTAATTTGGGGGTGTGACACAACATCCAGAAAAGAGTGAAATGGCTCAAAGACCAACAAAGGTTTGTATCCATTAAGTTACACTTTGAATTTGGCATTCTTTGATTCAAACTGATAAGTTTCAATTGTAGGTTTTGGCATGTAATACCTACTGGTGGGAATGTGTTTGAGGTGAGACAAGGGAGTGATGGATTCACATTTGATGAAACAAAGAGGACTTGCAGTTGCAGGATGTGGCAACTATCAGTTATACCTTGTGTTCATGCCATAAAGGTCATATTTTTTATGAATAGGTTACCTGAGTCTTATGTCCCAGCATGGTTTGAGACAGCCATGTATGGAATGGCATACAACAACTTGAATATAAAACCTGTTGGTGGTATGGATTTTTGGCCTGATCAGAGCATGTACTCAACTGTTTTACCACCAAAACCTAAAAAAATGCCTGGTAGGCCTAGAAAGAAGAGAATCAGATCTAAATGTGAGGGTGGTAGTGGTAGTAAAGTGTCCAAAGTAGGTGTTCAAATGCATTGTACAAATCGCTTGAAACCTAGACACAATAAAAAAAAGTTGCAAAGAACCTATTGTGGCAAAGACACCAAAACCAAAAGGGGTTACGGGTAGGCCTAGAAAAAACAAGGTTGTTGATGATGCAAATTTTGGGGGATATAATGTAGGTGGTAGTAGTAGTGAACTAGGTGGTGGATATGAACTAGGTGGTGGATCAAATAAAGGTGGTAGATCTGAACTAGGTGGTGGATCAAATGGAGGTGGTGGGACAGAACTAGGTGGTCAATCAAATGTAGTTGGTGGATCAAAAGGGAAAGTTACCAAAAAGACATGGTAAGAAGAGGGGCTGCAGTTCAGCATATGCAAGATGGTTTGGTGATGATATTGGTTTAAGTCTAAATGAAGATCAAGTGCAGATGGAAGACCAAGTTCAAACAGAGATTGAATTAACTCATTTTGAAAGCCAAACTCAACAAGACCAAGTGCAGACGGATGACCAAGTGCAGCAACAACATGATGCAGTGCAACAACCAAATGATTAAGTGCATAAGGGAAATAAACCACAACAACAAAAACTGAGAAGACCAAGTGAAAGAATTATCCTAAAGATGTTGGCAAAAAAATGGATGGACATGGCAGTACTCCAGACACTGCACTTGATATATAAGTGCAATTGCCATCTATGTTATCTTTTGTATGTTATGTTAATAACAGTTAGATAGCCCATTTTGTATATCATATGAGGGCACGGTTAACCATCTCTTGGATGTGTAACATTGGTATAAACTCTTTAGTACCATCTAGATATGTATGTATGTTAACAGTTTATGAATGACCATCTCAAAATAGCCCATTTTGTACATCACAGAGGGCATATGATGGTCATTATTAAACTACTTTGATGAATGAAATATGCATTATGCAGTTTCTAATATATTTATGTTATTATTTTGAAATTTTATACAGATTTACAGTCACTGATATACAAATCTGCAGTCAATGGATTATACATATTTGCAGTCAATGCATTATACATATTTGCAGTCCCATGTGTGTGCAATAAGCTATACAATAGGTGAGAATCTTTACCAAATGAAATGACTACACTCTAAAAGGCAATACACTGTATTTGTAACTAGTTAACAACCAATCAACCCTTCACATTCCACACCATTATAAAAAGGCATGTGAACCATGCAAACAATTCACACATCTACTGATCTAAACCTTCTTTTGCAAACATGAGTTCAAGCAAGAAACCAAACACGAGTTCCAACAAGAAACCAGGTATCCAACAAGATTTATAAGCCATACTTTTTTTATCTCATTTTCTCATATCTGTTACACATATCCAATTGAGGTGGCAAGTGTTTTTGTTTTTTTTCAGAAATAATTTCCATTTCCAGCACTAAAACAGTTGACACCACAAGTTCAGAAGCATCATATCCACGACCATGGTCTAAGTATTTTCCAAGGGCTAAAGATTCAAGCTCTGACTCAAGCTATGATGATATTGAGTTTTATCAACCAAAAGTGGGGTCAAGCTCAAAGCATGTTGAAGCTAGCAACAATCCAACAGCTGAGGATGATGAGGAGCTACTAACCTCCAAACAGATTGCCAAGCTTGCATTTGATGCTAGGTCTAAAGTTCTAGGATTTCCAAATAAGGTAACTTGTGATGAACTTGGTGTCAAACCATTTGCTGTCAAAAATATCAAATCTGCAGATGACACTCCAAAAGGGAAGGGAAAGAAAAGGATAGTTTAGAACCACTAGTTACTAATGCTTGCAGTTTACATATTTATGGCTTAAGGCCCCTAAAATAATCCTATTTTAACCTCTATTATGAATTCTATGTTAACCGTTTAGGGTCTGCAATTCACAAACTTATACCCAGGGTCTGCAGATCATGGTCTAATATTCATGGGTATGCAAATCATGGGTCTACAAAATTAACAACATCAAACTTAACAACATAATAAAAAAATAAGACTTTCATTAACAAAGATTACACCATCACATCCATTATATTACTTGCCAATTATCATACCTAATCCAACACAGATCAAACACAAAGATCCTAACATAATGTAAAACAACTTATCATACAATTGCAACTTTGACTTGTAGCCTTCAACACATATTCCAACCTTGACTTATCCATAGCAAGATCCTCAAACATGTGTGCAGTATCCACCATTCTTGCTCATTTGTTTATGCCTTTCAAAGAATCTAAACACCAAGTCTTTGTAGTATTCAGTAGGAAGATCTTCATCAAGAAACTCATAAACTTTACAATCGGAACATTCTATAAATCTCTTACCTGAATTCCTCTTTGTGGTTGAAGTTTGAACTCTTAATTGACGATTACATTTAAAAAAGTGTTCAATCTTACCACCAACTAATCTTGATTGAGCTGAAGATGATGAACTCATGAATTAGGTATTTTGCAATTTAACAGTTGAGAAAATTAGGGAAAAAGGGGAGGGGTGTAAATGTATGCCACCTCAAATCCCTTCTGTTTTTGTGTTATAATAAGTGTGATTAAGAGAGTTAATGGTTATAATAGGAAAATTAAAAGTTTATGGTATACAATATGAAAAAGTGGAAAGTTTGTAACCTTTTGAGACCATTAACCCTAATAGATATGCATAGAAATTCTAAGCCTTAAATAATTAAAGTCTAAAGCTTAGTTTTAGCAGCTTTACCCTCGAGACACCCCTGATTCTTATCATTTGATCGAGAGTTTGTCAACAATGTGGATGCATTGAGCATGATGCATCTAATGGAATCTGCCAGAATTCAGAATTTGCATGTTGAAAGTTGTATACTACGTGTTACGAGTCGTGGATTGATAAGTTGAAAGCTAAAACGTTCCATGTGATCATTGAATTGTTCAACATGAAAAAATTGGATTCCCGCTGCTACTTGTATTGATTCGGTTTATCGTTCACTTGGCAAGAAGTGAAATATGTTAATCACCTTCAAAGTGTGTGTGCTAAATTTCTTTAAAAGTTATTAATTGGTTGCTTAATAGCGTTTCAAGTTATTTGATTAGTTATCGTTTCCTCTCACACGGTGGTGCATACTATCGAATTCAAAACAATGAGAATGGATATTCTACTTACGTATTATTGGTGGTTCGTGGAAAAAATGAGCTCGACTGTAACATAAGTACCACAAGTTTTTTTTTTCTTTTTGACTAAAATACACCGTTGGTCCCTAAACTTGGCAAGGCACATCGTTATGGGATAAAACTCGGCCTTTTCATCGCCATAGGTCCAAACCTTGGCCATTAAATGCCAGAATCGTCCCTTGACCAGGATTGGGATAGTCAAACCGATTTCCTTCGAGGGTATAATAGACCAATCACATTTTTGACCCAACCTTCAACCCAGGGACCAATTGTGAGTATGGCGACTAGCCGTTTCTTCCCTGATAAGCTTGCATTTAATTTCGCGGGAACCAATACACCCACCCAACAAACAACTTTACCAATCATATAAAACAACATTATCCAGAAACGATAAACTGCAAATCGAAATCAAGAATATAAATCCTCATTTCCAAAACTTAAAAGACCAACCCAACTTCCAACAAAACCATGTTGATCGATCTTATTACCAACATGCCAGATGAAGTGATCACTAACATTTTGAATCGGTTGCCTTTGTTAGAAGTGGTGAGAACCTCTAGTTTAGCGCTAAACCGGAGGTCTAAGTGGACTTTGCTCACCGATGTCATACTTGATGAGGATTTCTTTTATCATTTAACATACGAGTTTGATGGGAGGCTTGTTACTAGATTCTTAAATCGGCTTATGGGTCCAATAAGAAAGTTTGTCTTCGCTGTAGAGCCAAAATCAATTATTGGAATAAACAACTTTCATTATGAGCAGTTCATGAGTGGCTCTTGTTTTGGTGACAATGGAATTGAGGAGCCGATTATTACAAACCGGTATGGTGACCAAGTTACGTTCCCAACCCAACTTTACTCTCGTAGTGAGTTGAAACATCCGTACTTCATGTTTGTGCTATGGCTACTTTGGAATATTTTCATGGCTTTCCAAATCTACTCGACTTAGAATTGATTCATGTCAATTTTCTAAGCGATGCAGCTTTGGGACTTTATTCTTTGGTTGTCCTCACTGAGACTCTTAAAATGAATCGTCCTAGTACAAACGAGATGAGACTATGGGATATTGCAAAACTTGGGAATTTGAAGAAGTTACATTTGTCATTAGGTCGTTATAATGTTGTGACGACAATCACAACATCCGATATCTTTCACTTGACAAGACTTCAAAATCTTGAGACCCTTACATTGGATTTTGGTGATTGCACGATAAGAACAATTTCGGTTTACAACTTATAATTTAACAATGTTAAAGAGATGTGTAACAGTAATGAAATTTAATCTTTAAAACTTCTTGTAGTTGATACATGAAGCTAATCCTAGGATGAGGGTGCCCTTTGTTTCCCTGATTAACCTTAAGCTGTCCGATGTCGATTTTGGGAATAGTGTTATGGTAGCTTTCACCATTATAATGATTCGGTCATCTCCGAATTTGAAAATGCTAGATACCAGAGTAAGTGTAATGTTGTAATGCATATGTATCAAATAAAACATTCCTAAATTGTCATGTTTGTGTATCTCAACACTATTTGATTTTTCAGGCTGCAAACACGCTTAGTGATCTACCTTTGCAAAAAATTTCCATTGTTGTAGATAGAAACACATTCAGGCATGGCCAGCTATAGACAGTGGTGTTTCGAGCTTTTCCCAGAACAGAGCATGAAATAACTTTAATAAAGTGTATACTTGCGTGTTCCCGGTCGCTAAAGACAATCAATATCAGACAAAGCGATAGGAGTCATGATGGGAATGAAAATACTAGGAACAACTGGGAGTTGGCTAGGCATTGTTGAAACTCCACCGAGCTTCCCCACACCGTGGTAAATTTCTTTGATTGGTTGTAGTTTATGTTTGGGTTGAATACCTAGGACAATTAATGTTGCAAAATAGTTTTGGTAATTTTGTACAATAATTGTTTATATGGTTTGCTTAAAATTAGATTGTTCATATGTTGTTGTTTGTGCGTATTGTAGGTGATGAAAGTTTGACATTCGAAAGTCAAACTTTCATTTAGCATTTTAATTTGATTGTAGCAAGTAAAGCGCATTTCTAGTTTACTTTAGTTAGTCAATACTTGAAAATGGTGAATGGGTTAAGCGTGAACGAGAGTCGTAATGTCGGAAGGATTGAAAACCTTTGGAAGATTAAGTGCAAAAGGCGTAATGGTATTTGAAGTTTGATGATAAGGATGGCTAGTGGAATGTTCAATAATATATAAAATGGTATTTGACTTTGTAAAGTCAATATTGCAAAACCATTACTCAATATTTGTTTTGGAGTTAATCGATAATTTGATATGTTTTAGAAGTCTGACTTAACAAAGTCAAACTTCTAATGGTTTTACGTAAGTTGGCAACTTGAGGGACCAATTGTGTATTTTAAAGTGATTATTGGGCGGGGAGTTTTAAGTATGACAACGACAACCAAGACAAATTCAGAGAGTGAGTGTGAAAAAAAAGTAACTATTAGACCCTTGACCGTCTCTTACCGGAGACGATATTAACTAGTGCACACCAAACGATAAACTCATCTACCACTTTTTCCACACACAAACAATTTTCCAATGGCGATTTCCCATTTTAAACGAACTCATGGAGGTTCTTGATTCACCAAATTTGAATGATCGTATGGCTATCGGCTTGAAGAAGAGGCGCCAAAGGGATTCAAGAAGCTAGTTCTTTAGTGCATTCAAGACATCAAGACAGGAATCATCAAGCGTAGGGAGTCGATAGAAGAGAATCAAGCTCTAGGACCTCGTGGAATTGCGCTGACGGTGTGGATGCGCCGACCAAAATCGGTCAAGGCACACAAAGCAACTTGCCCAACTCATACTGATTGTTGGTCAAACAGATGAAGGTATTCGGTTCAACCAAGAGTTTGTTAAGAAAATAGTGAACATAATGCCCGAATTTTTGGTTTTCCATGGGGTAGATAAAGGCGGTCTTTTGGGTGATAGTTTTGGGAATATAGGTTGCTAAAAGGGTATGTAAATTAGATTTGATGTAGTTGGTTATGATGTTTAACAGACTTTATTAATGATAAAATATCATTTGGGTTATGTGTTGTTTAATCTGTTCTTGTATTGTGATATTGGGTGTATTTTAGTGTAATTAGTATCAACAAAACCAAACATCCCTTATATCGCAAAACCTAACAGCCCTTGTATCAAGAAACCAAACAGCCCTTGTATCAGCAAAACTTTAATCAAGAAACCAAACACCCCATTGTATCAACAAAAGCAAAGGCAATGGTTTAAAAGATGTGGTGAAACCGCAAATACTTTAGCACTAAATCATAATGTATCAACAAACATCCGCTTGTATCGCCTAAACCAAACGGCCCTTTTATCGACAAAAGTTGTTACAAAAAACCAAACACCCCGTGTCAAGAAACTTAGAGGCAAGTGGTTTAAAACACGGGTTGAAAATGCAAACGCTTTAGCAGTAAACAACAATGTATTGACAATAGTGTATTGTAACATCTTAAATTTTGACTTACCAAAGTCAAACAAACTTATGAAAGCCAACAAATTGTAACTTACTATTATGGTATGACTTGGCTAAGTCAAACCTATTAAGAAATGCAAAACGATTTCAAACACAATTACTTAAATAAGAACCAAATTTTTTATTCATCGATTTCATGTTCTCAAGAACTACAAATGTTTACTATTATCTAAACATACACTTAGCTAGACCCACAACTCTCCCTATCATCGTTTTCCTTCTTTTCCTTCATTTCCTTCATTTCCTTAAGATATTTAAACAAGATTTCCAGATTTTTAATCCTTTCTCCCAAATCGTTAAACTTTGATAACAAGATGTCATTCTCTTCCTTCTCCTTCTTAACACCCAAACCCTTTTCATTTGGGCAGTCTGCTTTCCTCAACGAACTCAACAAAGCCTTCCCCTTATCGTTTTGTGCCATTATTGTTTTTCTTTTTGCTTTGGGTAGAATGTGTGTTGATTGTATTTTAGGGTTCACTCAGCCGATACATATATAGTTGAAGGTTGGGTTACATTTTAACTAGGTTGGGTCAAAAATGTGAATGGTCTATTATACCCTCGAAGGAAATCGGTTTGACTATCCCAATCCTGGTCAAGGGACGATTCTGGCATTTAATGGCCAAGGTTTGGACCTATGGCGATGAAAAGGCCGAGTTTTGTCCCATAACGATGCGCCTTGCCAAGTTTAGGGACCAACGGTGTATTTTAGTATTTCTTTCTTTTTTTCTTTTTTTTTGAAAAACAAATTTGCTATAAATCTTTTATATAATAAAGAAATTACATCATTTCGGAGTGATTTTGTCAATTCATTTTTATTGAAAAAACAATTGGGGCAATAGGGGAGCTCGATTTCGTCACGTAAGCAAAATTATGTAATGTCATGGTTAATAAAAGTCAAAATTAAATTGATTTTGGTCAAACTTTAATAAATTTGGTGAAGAATTTTGGTTGATAAAAAAAATACAAAAATATAGGTGTCAAATTTGTGAAAACAAAAACTTAAAAAAAATAAAAATGAGGTAATTAATAAAAATTTAGTGGTTGATTTTTTAAAAATTATATAGAGTTAAGTGTAATATTATAAGCCTTTATGTTTTTTAATAACTTTAGATTATAAACAAATACCCCTTTATATTTTATACCTTTCATACTTTATACCTTAAAAAATACAATGTATATGTTGTTTTAAAATAACAACATATAAATTTGCATAAGATTATAAGTATCAATTTTTTTTTGCTATATACGTTTAATAAGGATTCATTTATTTAATTTTTAAAAGTTTAACCTATGTGGACACGAGTTTACATTTTAAATACTGCTAATTTACTGAAAACGAGAATATAATCAGCAAATTGTAAGCACGGGTTACTTTAATATAAAAATAAATATACGCGATTATACTTATAACAATAACTCATGTAATTCTTATTTATTTATATAAGGATATCTAGAAAAACATTCTTAAAAAACTTTAAGGAGTATACTTTAACTTTATCAACGCTCATTATATGCTATTAAACTTGCATCATGTGTACAACATAATATCAGTAGTGAAATTTAAATAACAACATCAACATCTTTGTCAGCTAAATAAAATTAAATCTTGAGTTACCTAACGAAATTTTTTACAAATATTTTACCAAATTCTAATGGATATTAATGCATAATGAAAAACTCGTGCATAAGTATTAGTTGTACTTATATCACAATTTTCATGGGCTAATTCTTATATGTGTATATACTTAACTTAAATGTTAAAATAAATTTGATTTATGTGTAAACTTCATGCATGCACGAAACTTATAACTATATAATTATCTGCTATTACTTTTAAAGACACAATATTCAATATTAATACATAATATTTTTTTGACTAAAATACACGTTTGGTCCCTAAACTTGTCAATGCGCTTCGCGTTAGGACAAACTTGGGCATTATCATCGCCGGAGGTCCAAAACATGGGCTTTATATGCCAAACTCGTCCCTTGACCAATAACGCCGATGTCAACGTTCCGTTATACTCTAGAAAACCCCGTTATCATGTTATTGTTGAGGGTAGAAAAGTCATTTTACTTGATGTACTATAGCTATTATCTTGTCCAATTTCCCGCCATTATGTAGAATATAACAAAGCTGTGTACTCATTGCTCATCCCCAAACTTGTTTTAGAAGCCTACCCAGAAACCCTAATGCAATGTCAATCATCAAATCAAATAATCTAAGTAAGAAAATAACAAACAACCACCTTGGATTTACTCTATGGCGAATAAGAGAATACCCTTTCTTTGATGATCATGAAATTGAGGAAAAAGCTGCAATCTGGAGATATTGTAAGTCTTTTTTGGTTATAGCCTATTACAATCATATGTTAGTACGACTGTTTAAGTTATTCCCCTTTTAGGTAACTTTAGCTTAACATTGTTTTTGTACATTTTTTATACAACGGGTGAAGATCCTTTAGCATGATGTTCCATTATGAAGGTACATTCAAATACTTTCCAGGTAGGATATATCAAGGAGGCAAGAAATGCCTTGTTGATCATGTGGAAATAAAAGAGGTATCCGTTGATGAAATGGATGCTCTCATGACCCAAATCGGTTATGAGATTGGACAAACCAATTATTTCTACTTCTTAAGCCTGGTTGTACATTGGACAACGGTTTGTTTTCTTTATGAGAAGCTGCTAATGTTGAGTTGTTGAAAGATGTTGTCATAGAGCATAAGCTGATAGATGTCTATGTGGAAATAGGGAAGACAAGATTAGAACTTTCCGAAATGTCCCCACAATCAACTAAGACTGTGTTTTGGGAGATGGATGAAGATAGGAGAAAAGTTGCTACAGCGGCTATTCAATCTTGTTGTAGACGATTGGTGTTAAATGATCTTGATAATGAACCTGCCCTATATCCTTTTATCCAACTTACACAAGTGCCTATGGACGTCAATGATATTGGTGAATCTAACAATTTGCCAAACATTGATCCTGTATTTTCCACCCTAGACACATCATTTGCTAGCCAACCTGTTCATAACAGTGAGCGTGCTTTAGTACTTATTGATGAGGACAATGCTATTAAGGAGCCTGATAATTTTGAGGTTAATCCGTTCCGATTGACTCAGGGGAAGCACTTAGACAAAGTAGGAAGAGCACTAGTTGATGTCAATAACAGGTTTGAGGAGCCTGATAATTTTGAGGTTAACTGCTTCAATTGACTCGGAGAAACACTTAGACAAAGCGGGAAGAGCACTAGTTGATGTCAATAACAGGTTTGAGGAGCCTGATGTGGATGTAACTCTGTTTCAATTGACTCAGGATAACATGGAAGAGGATCCTATTGTTGATGTTACTCTGTTACAAGACACTAGTGACTTAGGCAATGCAGTTGATGATTCAATTCAAGCAAATGAAGAGAACACTTGTCAGGAGAATGATGCACAACTTGCTATGGTCTAAGTAAGTCAGAGTAACGAGTTAGGTGAAGCAGGAACAACCAGTATTATAAGTGATGACATGCAGTTGGAAAATGATTTACCTGTGATAGTTGATGATGTCTTTTGCAGTGACTATGTTTTTTTTCCAAAAGGCAGACTTTGCAAATGGAGTCTATACCACATTCTTCTATTCAGTCGGGAGTTTGCTACGCAGAGAAGTCAAAACCTAGTAAGAGAGCATTCAATAGAAACTAGGAGGAGTTGTTTTTTCGTAGAATGACAAAACAAGAATAAGGGTCGATGTAAAGGTTGTGTTCCACTTTCGTGCCCAAGTGAAGGTCCTGACTGGATATAGGCCCATCTAGAAGTCCATTAAATGAAGGGGTATAAATGCATTGCTTCGGCAAAATGACCCTTCGAAATACTCGCCCATGGCTATTGTTTGTCGGCAGGAATGGTGAGGCAGTGTATCCGTCGGTCGGGACATATAATGAGCAACACACTTGTTTGCAATCAAAGGCGATCGAGCTTTTGACCTTCGCTATATCTCACGAAAATTACAACACAAATTGAAACCAATCCACCGGTTCTGTCAAGTCATGCATAATCAACTTACCAACTAATACGAGCTTCAAGTGTCCTCGCATAAGGTTTTAAGGGCCAAAACCTAGCAATAATGACCATCAAGGTCAATCCAAGCTACAATTTACCATGTTGAGAGATTATGTTCAAGAGTTGCGAAGACAAACCCTAATACAAGTGGTGATGAATGTGGAACGACCTCCGGATGAAGCTCTTCCAACCGAGAATTCAAGAGAGTGTATGTTTGTTTAGGTGCATCAAGGAAGGATTTAAAGCATGTGGGAGATCGTTGTTGGGGTGGGTTCTTTTCCAATTCGTGGTCCTTTGAATGGTCAACTGATGACAATGTGGGAATTGATAGCAACAATGGTATATACCCTTTAGCTTATGCTTTTGTTGAATTAGAAAACATAGGATCATGGACTTGGTTTCTTCATTGTTTATCCGATGATATAGCACTTGAGCCAATCTCAAGCATCACTTTTATTATCGACATGGAAAAGGTACTCCTTAATTTGTTCATGAATTTAAGTCTCTTTGTTTTGAAAGCAGAAAGAAACATATTTGATTTTGTGCGGGATATAAGTAGAGCTTTAGTAGAAGTTTTTCCGGATCGTAACACAAATTCAGTATTAGAAGCATTCATGAGAAAATGAAGCGCAATGGAAAGGTAGGGCCTACAAAGAGCATCGTGGAAATGTGCAATGACCTCAATCTGTTGTCTGGTTCGTAAAGCTATGGTCGATTTCAAGAAACTTAATCAACCAGCCCATGATTGGTTAAGTAAGATACCACCGATCCATTGGTCAAGGTCACATTTTTCATGTAAGTGATCTATCTATTTCAGTTAATTTTTATTCGTTAATGCAGTATAAACAGTTATAATTAATACATGTTTATTATTGTTTATCTTTAGGGAGAGATACTTCTTATGTGTTACTTAATAACATGTTTCAAGTGTTTCATGATAAAATAATTGAGGGTTTAAGCAAACCAATTATTACAGCCTTAGAATACATCAGGGAATACTGTATGAAGAGGATAATGCATGTTCTTATGGTGATTGAGAAGAGTGATGGGCCACTAACACCAACTGCACAACACATACTAGAGGGTATTAAGAAAGATGTTGTTAAGTATAATGTTTTATGGAATGGGGGGAACTAAGTTTCAGGTTAGTGGACCATGGGGTGACCAATATGTAGTTAATGTTGTACACAAGTCTTGTACTTGCAGAAGATGGGAGATAACAGGTTTACCATGTAAACATGCTGTTGCTACCAATTGAATATGGCTTTAAATGGGCAACAAGCGGAGTCAGTAGAAACATGGGCTCATCCTTGTTACTATCTTCTCACTGGGAGGCAACCTACCATCACCATGTCCAAATTTATAACTAGCAAATGAACATTAGGAAAAATCAATCGTGCCAACAACAATTGTTCCACCGAAATCCGAAACAAACCCGCCTAGTTCAAGAGGTAGAAAAGAGTTAGGATAGCTCCGAAAGTGAAGAGATTGTGAAGGATGGTAAGTCGTCAAGGGCTTGGAAGAGTGTTAAGTGTAGTATTTTGGCATTCTTGGACACAACCGGAAAACATGCCTAGGGTATGGTGGAGTGAAAGTAGTCGAAGCGCCAATAAGGAAAATGTCAAACAGTGCCTACTAAAGCTGCAGACAAAAAGACACATCCTAAAGGTAACAAAGTAGCGGCAGATAAAGAAGTCAAGGTACGGTGTTGTTGAAAGTCAAGTTAGTGCGTTCAAGGAAGTGGTGTTCAATCGAAAATCAAGATCCATCAATCAAGATCCCATTATACATGATGCATCCTGCCACCATCCCAAGAACATCAAGATGAAGCAATTGTGATCCCAAGATGCATGAGCAAGCCAGTGTCAATCCCAAGAACATGATCAATCCCGATCGATTCTCATTGCGGTCAGTGATGTTCAAGCAGTTTCTGCTTCAACCCAGCCTGCTACACGAAGAATGACTAGGCAGCAGGCTGGACTGGAAAGAATGATGGCCTCACCATAGGTCAATTATGTTATGCTAATTATCTAGACAATGTTTCATCTAGTTTATTTCCTATGGACAAGTTATGTACTCTAAAAACATATATGTGTGTGTGTGTGTCTAACTGTAGTTCTCATGCCTTGAAAAGTATGCAATTTTATGCATTTGGAATTATATCCATTTGCATTAACTATGGAACCATGTCATTATTGTGTATTTTTATAGATGGGTGATGAGTGTCTAAATACTCATCATTTTTGTACAAAATAAACTGCAAATTCATCTGAAAACACTCGAAACACATCTAAATGATCAAAATATCACAAATCGTGTTTTATGTGTTTCAAATTCAAAATATCAAAATCGATGAAAAACATATCAATTTTGCAAAATTGCGTTTCACCCCCAACTTTCAAAATTGTCAAAATAGTCCCCGAGTCCGAATTTCAAAGAAAAGTCACCAAAGGTCCTTTTAAAATCAAAAGTTGTCAAAATAAGTCCTTTGGTGAAAAATATCAAAAAGTTTGAGAAATTACAAGTTTAGTCCTTCAACTTTCAAAATTGGCAGAAATGGCCCCCGGAAAATGGCAAATTGGCAAATTTGGTCCTTGTACTTTTTGAAAGTGTCATTTTCAGCCCTTGGATAAACTTTTCTGAATTGGCAGCTATGGTCCCTCTATTTTCAGAATTTACATGAAAGGTCCCTTGGTTAATAACCTTTAAACACCCATTTTGGACCCTTTCATAACCTGTGACCCCCTGTCAAAATCAATTGTGAACCCCCCTTTCTAACTGGTCAAACCAGTCAAACATATCAAACCAACCCACACCATTTCCCCGTTTTCCCTCCACCCTTGTCTGCCCACCATGTCCAGCCACCATTCCACCAACCCAGCCTCCCAATCACCTCACCATGTCCCCTCCTCCTCAGCATACATCCAAGGATCAATAAATGCTCCCTTACCCACCATATCAACCCCATTTTTGGCAGTTAACCATTTTGGCGCCAAAATCATGTTTAAACGGTCAAGATCATTTCAAGGCCATCCAATGGCTAGAACCTGTTGGGAAACATTCAGAGGAGAGATACAAGAGCATTGGGATATATAAGAAGCAATTTGGAAGCAAGAAAAAGGGGTGTTCTAGTTTTTATTTTTAACTTTAATGTCGTTTTTTTATTTAAAAGCTTTAACTTAGTATCAAACTTGTAATCTTTTGTTAAAGTGTATCAATTTAAAGTATTTGAGTGTATTAAGACTGCTTTCAAGTATCAATTTCAGTTTAATGTTATAATCATTTGTTTATGTCCACTGTTGCAATTTTATAAGACTAAATCTTGTTTAAAAGCTTCAAAAAGCTCATTTATCAGTATTACTAAGCTTATACAAGTTTCACAAAGCTTTCTATAAGCTTACATTCAAGTTCTCATTCAAATTGACACTTGGTCAACGAAGGTCAAACTGGGTCAATATGGCAATGGAATTGGTCAATGGGTGAAGCAGCTATGGATGTGGGTTGATATTAAGCTAGGTTAGGGGCTTGGATAGGTTAGAGGTCCTTTGGTTAACTGTTGCAAGCTATAGCAGCTTTGGACCCCTTGTAAGCAATTTTCAAGTTTCTTGCATAATCTTAATTTGAAGTTAATACTGGTTCTAAGCTGTTTATTAGGGTGTATTTGAGTTAATTAAACTGATTTGGATCATTATCATGTGTTAGTTTAGTGATTGGATCATTTTTTAGTCACAACAGTCTTTATCAAGGGTGTTTGGATTTATAGTTTAAAAGGTGTTAAAGGTGTACTCAGTGTATAACTTTTGTTTGTGCAGAATTGTTTAGTCATATTAGACTCATTTGAACCATAGTTTGGTCTGCAACATCATTAAAAGTCAAAATCATTTGAAACTGTCTCAACAGTCCACTGTTGTGATTTTTAAAAGAGCAAATCATCATTTTGTGATTAAAAGTCTTAAACAAAGCTGGTTTTAAGTTCATTTCATCATAACACACCTAGATCAGTCATAAAAATTGGATTAAATCTCAAGAAAGTCAACTGAGCTTCTATTTCAAAAAGTCAAAATGGTCAAAAATCTTGTTTTATGCAGAAAGTGCAGCAGTTGCACAGGACTCATTAAAGGGTTTTAGGTTCTGAATTTTGGGGTACAAGTAGTCCTCTAGGTGGGTTCCAAGATATAATATCTGTTTTTGCTTTAAGCTCTCTGGATAAGCTTGGGCATAAGCCCAAAGTGAGGGCCATCTGCCTGCACCCCAAACTCAAAGATAAGTCGAGTACTTTCTCGACTTTGTGCAAGCACGCACAAGGCTTATATAAGCTTGTTAGAAGCTGGTCTTTTGGTCAGTGGTAGTCACCTAGGTCTAGTTGAGGTATCAATCATTGGTTTTTAGTTTAGAGCTTATTTGATTGCTTATTTCTGGTCTGCAAGTGAACTCCATTTTCTGTTTTAGCTTAATATCACAATCATCAAATCTGTGAAATCTTGTTAATCAGTGTTTGTAGCTTGTTGATTTGAATCTAATTTGGTCACTTTTAGTTAATCATAGCTTCTGTTCTAGTGTGGTAGCTCATTTTAATCATTTGGCTTATTTTGTGCTTATTTCAATAAGCACTATCACATCAGTTCCATAATCTTGTACACAAGTACCTGTTTTTCTAATTTTCATAGCTTCTTATCATTATTTTAGAGTTTCCCTGAATTTTTCAGATTTTTATAAGCTGTTTTGCTATTTTTCCTATTTTTAATTAGTTTTTAATACTTTTTAAATAGCATTTAATACAAAAATTAGAAAAGGTTCAAAAAATAAGTTTTCAATTTTCTTAGGCTTAGATAAATATAAAAAGTAAAAAAGTAATTTTCCATATTTTTCATAGTTCATTTGGTAATTTTAGCAATTTAATTAGTTTTAATAGTTTAAAATTCCTAGAAAATAGATAAATAGTCACAAAAATACAAAATAGTTTTAAAAGTCTATTTTGATATTTTAGACTTTCCAAGTGTTAATTTTATTTTTCTAGCTTAATTTCCTATTTTCTTATATTTTAGGTAATTAATTAATAGTTAAAATAGTTTTAATTAGATAATTAGTTTTAAAAATAATTTTCTTTTTCCAAATATTTTCTTATATCATTAGGTTTGTAAAAACATCATTTTCATATTTTTAGGGTTAATACTGATTTAGTTTCACTTTTTATTTTGTACATCACGTAGTTTTTAATTTTAAACGTACGTTTTAGATTTTAAACGTTCATCACTTTAAATATAGTGATAGCGTTTATTTAATAGGTTTTATCTTTTTAATTTTCTTTAATTTGCATTTAAGGCGTTTTTAATTTATTGGATTTTCCTTAGTTATAATAATCACAATTCCCTTTTTCGTTCAAATTTCTCGATCACTAGACGTTGATTGATCCACTGCATAGCTCGCTGGGACATAACGACCCGGGGAAACTCTATACTCCTCTGATCTTAATTGTATTAGTGTTTGAGCAGTTTTTAGTCTTTTAGACTTGACTGTTTAGCACCGATCAATGGGCTAAGCTTGATGTGTGAATAATTTGCATCAAAAGTAACCAAAGCTAAACAGAACCTCATAAGAATGTTGACATTTAAAAGTCAACCCTAAACAAATTGTTAACTATCTGCATACCCATAAGGCATTGAAAATAAAAAACAAACCAAACTGAATACTTCATAACAACGTTACTACAATTCAAGATACTGAACATTAACCATCTCGCCTCATTACATAAAAGCTAAAAAAGTTATCCCAATGCATAAACAATCAAGAACAACATCCAACTTAGCACCAATAATCAAGAACAACATCCAACTTAGCACCATGTAAATCTTCCACTTCCACACATCACCTTCAGCAGCTACTAATCTTGCCTCAAGCTCATTTCTCCCCCTCAAAAGGCCTGGTATGATCATTCTTGAACGAGCACGATTTCGGGATCATACCATCTTATCCATCGACAAGAAGACCCTATTCATGATTATGACAAGTCATTAAACAACCACCATTGTTACAATGTACTTTGTCGCTTGAAATCAAACTAACACAATAAATATTAAGACGACTTACTTCAACAGAGACAACCAAAGAATCGACGCCCAGGTTGCAGAGGTCCACAAGTGCGAATAATAGCTTGCTTACCACACCAAAGAACGTACCATCTTGAAACGATTATCGTTTTGTAGAAGACGATTTTGCGGGATAGTTTAGGGATGGATGATAAATGACGACCAAACCGTGTTACACAAACATATACTAGCTACAAACACTGTACAACGGTTTCTATTTAGTACGCTACTGATGAAAGACGGTTTGCCTCACCAACATAACGTTGACAACGACATTATTAGTCGAGGACGAGTTTGGCGTATAAAGTTCATGTTTTAGACCTCTGCAATGATAATGCTTGGGTTTGTCCCAATGCCCTTGATGACAAGTTTAGGGACGAACCGTGTATTTTCTCGTGTGTGCACGGGCATTATAACTAGTTAGATAGATGTCAATATGCCATAAGCTGCATTTGTGTTAGATGACCAATAAGTTTGGTTTTAATATAAATGGTCCCTCTGCTTGTTTATAAAAGGATTTGATCTTTACGTTTAGAAAATGGCACATCAATGGATTTGATCTTTTAAGGCTAGCAATACATGTTTCGAAACCAAACATTTCTTAAATTTTGTTATTAGATTGCTTGTATCATGAACTAAGTCATCAGTTAGTTATAATTTCATTGTGTTCATAACTGTGAATAAAATTAAGATACAGTAATGAAAGCATGTGTGTTAACCACTTGATGGTTGGGTATATTTGCTTGTTAGTAATAAATTTCTATCCACATTTGTGGCTAAACCCATATAAATTAAACCATATGAAAATGATTAGCGTAAGTAAACTTATGTCTAAATTTGTGACTAAACTTACATGTTAGTGATTCATACAAATATTGGCACAAATTTTTTATATAATTAAAAAAAAAAAAGAAAAAGAAAATGTTACTGTTTATTATTTTATTGACTATTAGTAGAATCTAATTTCAAATCGAATCCTCTTATCAGCAAATAAAAGTAAAATTGATTTTTATTTGGTCAAACTTATTTAAATTTGGTCCAGCAAAGTAAATATGTCTAAAAATACATGTTTCTTTTGTAAAGAAAAACCTTAAAATTAATAAAACTTTACTTGTTGAATTTTAAATAAATTATATAAAATTATGTGTAAACTTATGAGTTTTCATTTTTTTTAATAAATTATAAAATAAACAAATACAACTTTAGACTTTATACCCCTAGACTTTATATTTTTATAAATAACAACATATTAAAAAAGGAAAAAAAAAAAAGAAGAAAAAAAAGAAAAAGAAAAAAAAGCATATATGTTTTTATCTATAAATATTACATTATAAGTATAGATCAAATTTATGTCCATGCACGAGCTTATAAATATCAAAATAAAAGCACATATATACGAAAAACTCGCGTTATTTCTTTTTATGAGTTTAAGTAAGGATATTCGAAAAACTATTTTTTTACTATCTGCGTTCAATAACGGCTTATCTTTTTTATAAGCTTACCCGCGTACACAGGTTTAATAATTAAATACGGCTAAAATTATTATTAACGAGAATGTAAATATCTAATATAAGCACGTGTTACTATGATATAAAAATAAATATAGGAGATTGTACATATAACAACGACTCTTGTAATTCCTATTTAAAGTTTAAGTAAGGATATCCTGATAAACATATTGTTTTAACTTTATCAAGGGGCATTGACACGCATATTGTCTACAACATGATATTCAAAGTTAAATTTAAACAACATCAAACTCGACATAATGTCAGTGAAACAAAGCAATATCCTTCGTCTAACAAAATATTTACACGGAATATTAATCGATATTAACACATGATGGGAAGTTTATATAAAACTCCGTACATACACGAGAACTATAAGTATTAAGTAGATTATTTAGTCATATGCAAATCATTCCTCAAACAATATTGTATTGTTTTTTCGGAAATGTTCACACTTTAAATATTTATAGAACCAAATTAAAGTATGCAGTGTACAGCAAGATAGCAAGTTTAATCTAAGCACAAGGCTAATTCTTTTTAATTTATTGGTTCTCATTTCGTGGGATGAATATATCTGCTCTGATGTCTTTGACTTATTATATGAAAGAACAAACTACAATTACCTTACAAAGCCAAAAGAATAATCAAAGACAACAAAAGAAGAATAATGTTGTGTGTTGTTTTTTAATTCATTTACAAGGGTTTCACAAACAATCAACTCGGGTTGCTCACTAAATACATCATAAATTCAATATATATGAACTTACTTTCTCCGTGGTACCCTTGATATGTATAGTACTTTTTCACGTTACAAAATTACAAGTTTCGCCAAAACCTGCAGGAAAGTCGAATAGTCAGTTTCTCTATCAAATGTTGAATGTATCAAACGGGCTAAAACTCGCTCAAAGTTATAATATGCAAAAATCCTGTGTTTTGATAAAAAGAGGCTAATTAAATAACACTTGCAAAATTACGGTTTTTGGCTTTTTGCAACCATACTAGAACGTTAGTTATTTAAAGAACTTCATTAATAAGAGACAAAAGTGTTTGTATGTCAACCAGACCCAAGCCGTTTTAACCCATTACCCGCCCTGCCAATCAGGTCACATCGACTCATGGCATGAACTGCACTGCACTACTCTTGGATTACTTACCATGAGATCACCCAAGATACTTTAGCAAGACTCCATCATTTCCTAGCACGAATCCTTGTTTGTCATTGATAAACCTGCAGCACGAGATAGGGAAAAGTATGATTAGCATGAAACATGTTTGTTTACACAGTTAACTCTCAAATGTATAGAAGTCGATCATTATCATGTTTAAGATGAAAAATGGCCTATAAACTCACTTTACAGAGTAAAGATTGGCAGCAATATCATCAGCTGCTTTGTCACGACTCCATGTCTTTCCACTATTGGTAGTTTTCAAAAGGATTCCACTTCCTCCAGCTGCCCACGCTTCATCCTGCATATTCAAATTGCCAAAATCTCAGTTACAGAAAAATACTAGTCGCCTAATATAATATCCACCTTCGAAGAAAAGGTTCTATTCAGACTATGAAATCGAACTACTTGTTTTGAATAAGATATATATATATGGAACTAGATATTAATTTGCTACCAACAGTTTCATTTCTACAAAATTTTGAATAACCTACTGACCCATTCGATCCTTTTCTTTTCAGCTAATTTCTCCTTTCTAGTTTGACCCTTTTGAACCGTTAGACATATTAACAAATCCAGATAGACTGATTTATAATTGGTAAACTTTGCCACCACTACGCCACGGTCATAAATAATAATTTGGAAGTTTGTTAAGAAAAAAACACTAGGTGTAAGAAATGCTCTCAGCCAGGATTGTTTGCTAACCAAGCAACAATTTTATTAGTTATTACCTGTGATCTGTAACCAACATCAAGAATGCCAAAACCACGACTTTGTACTGGAATTTCTTCAAACTCCTCGGTTATCTGGGGGAGAAGAGTTCAGATGGTTAAACAAAATGTCAATGAAATGAAAAAAGGTTTATCGCAGCCTATTTTGGTTTATCAATTATGGTCATGCTTAAAAAAGAAGAACTGTATGCCGTATATTTATACTTACCCCTGTTCCTTTGCTAAGATATAGACCCCCACCACGTACAAGCAGCCACAGGCCACCATCCGCTCTCCAACCCATATTTTGGATTCTTCTAGCAACCGCCCTATTGTGTGGTTGCCAGTAAGGCTACAAAGTTGCAAATTTACGATCATATGAGTTAGCAATGATAAATCCTCAATCTTTCACACATGAACATGGATGTATACTGACAGAAATGCATCTATTACTATCACAGCTAAACAATGTGAAAATCTTTAACATATAAGAAAAGGGCCTTACCTGCCCTGGTTCCCAAGTGAGGTAAAAGTTACCACGGCTAGAAACAGCAACATAATTTCCTTCAGGTGAGCGATTCACAGTATTGAAGGTGCCTGTATAGTAACTAGCACCACTAATACCACTAGAAACTGTTCTGCAATTCAGAAAGAGTATTATAAGCGTTAGTTTTGACAACAATTTGACTTTATCCGAAGGTTAAAAACTATGAAATAATCATGTTAACTTAGGTAGAGGAAGAACGGCTTAATTTTGTAATAATCACTCGCACAATGCATTAAAGTTCAGTATTATTTTACCCAAAAAAAGTTCAGTATTATTTGGTTCTACTTAAGCAACAGATGAAATACGGCTTGAATAGATCACCTGTTAAGAGTAGCTGAAACAGTTTCTTGAACAGCGGCTTTCCAGTTGTAACCTTTGTTTGAAGTAACGTAGATTGCACCTTCATCAGTTACCATCTCCGCGCTGTTTTCTCCTGTTGCCTTTATATAAACCTACAATAAAAAAATGTATCCTTTTAGCTTTTATATGAAAATGCTTTTACCGGTCGTCCCAAGAAACAGTGGAACCTATAAATACAATATAATACCATGTCCCCTGGGAGTTCAGCACTCAATGGAATACGCTCCCAACTATCACCAGAGTCCGATGTATGCAACAGAATTGCTGGTTTCCCAACAATCCACCCTTCTTTTCCCTTAAAAGTGATGGCGTTAAACCTGTAGTTAAAATCTTCATCTTCAGCTGAAGATATTGAGCGGGAAACCCATGTGCTGCCACCGTCTTTAGTCTCTAAAAGAGTTTGTCTTGTCCCCAAAAGAAAACCTATTAAAAATCGCCATCCAAAATATGCTCCTCAAAATCAATCCAAAGCATTGCAAGCAAAATAATCAAAATTTCAGAAGATTAAAAAAAGACTAGCTATACGTGGTGTTTGAGATTATCTTAGAGTGCTTATCTCCTGAGAAGCAGTACTAGTTCCTTTTAAGTGCTTATTCATTCAGCAGTTTCAAGTAGAATCTTTGGGATTGCTGATTAGCTTTAAAACAATCAAATGAGCAAAAAACACTTGCAAATTTTGACAATGTGCAGAACAAGAAATATTTCCCTCTCAGTCATAGATGAACCAAGGCCGTTCCATTGATTTGGGTGGCCCGGTGCGAAACTACGAATGAGGCCCCTTAAATCACGAAAATCTTAACTATTATGGAAAATTCAAAACATAATATACTTAAGACATGTATAAATACTAATGAACATATACTAAATCGGAGGCCCCCTCACATAATATTTAAAAAGAGCTGTAAAATCTGAAGTTAGACATGTACAAATACTAATGGACATATACTAAAATGGAGGCCCCCTCATAAACGGTGGTCGATGGCTCTGTGCGGTTGCCCCACTTGCACATGCTAATCACCGCCACTGAGATGAACTTGAGTATTTGACTAGTGTAGGTGAAAAAGTTGGGAAGAAGTCCCTTTACCCTCACGGGTGTGACTATCTACATCCTACCTCCCCCCGACCCCGCTCCGGTGGTATGTTTTTGTCGTTGTAGGATTAAAATTTGGGGTTTTAACAATCTAGCTAATTGGTTACATTTGTTGGCAATTTCACTCCTAGTACATCTGTCAAATTTTGAATGTTCACAAGACACGAGATTTGTTTGGAAATTTTCCCTTAGACATAATAATCCTAAGACCTCAAACATATAACATATAACATCAAATACATCTTATTTGAAAAACCATAATGTGAAGAAATTACCATGAGAAGGGTCATCAGGAACGAAAGCGATATCAAGAAGAACAACACCAGGATCAATAGGAAGATAAACACGCTCCCATTCAGACAAAGTGTCAGCTTTAGCAACTGATAACTTAGAATTATTCAATCCTATAAACGGCGCTAGCGAAAGCGCAGCAGCAGCAGTCGCTGTATCAGTAATAAAGTCACGTCTGTTAACCCCTGCACAAGCTTTTATAGTGCTAGTAGTTTGTTGGAAAGTGCGGGAATGTGAGAGTCGATGGTTGAATAATGAGTTGAGGATTGAGGATGGTTTTGGGGACGTGATTGGGTCGATGAGAAGCTTAGCTGATGATGATGATAATGCCATTTTTGTTTGTCAAGTGTTTTGGTTCTGCTGGAAGGTGTTTTTTCACACACACTCTCTTATCCAAAATCTGGAAAGTGCCTACGCGGGAGTGTTTATGAGTGGATATTATTATTAGATAGACTGTGATATATAAGATAATGATATATGTTAGATAGTATGTATTGATTAATAAAAAAGGGGATGTAGCTCAGATGGTAGAGCGCTCGCTTAGCATGCGAGAGGTACGGGGATCGATACCCCGCATCTCCACTTTTTACCTTTTTTTTTGTTTATCTTTTGGATTATAGATAATAAATCCATTAATAATTACGTATATAATTTGTTTTTTTTTTTCTTATTCATAAAAATCACATGATTGCTGTTTCCTACGGAACCAGTTCTAGGGCGCCTCCAGGTTAGTATGTATAAATCTCTTGGCACCAACATTCACATAATTATCCTAGTAGCATCATTAGTCCATAGGTAATAGGTCTTACGAAATGTTACTCTATGGATCGATGAGCATCCGGGTCTTCTCCACTCTAAGTTACATTCAATGATAAGACCGGGTGTAGTAGTGTGGTCTTGACCATAAAAGTATCTACTACTTATGCGATAATTCTCTTTTTACATTAAATACAATATCTACTCTTGTGTTGGGGTTTAGTCACGGACTCAACATATGTGAAAAGGCTAATAATATTCTCTATCGTAATCCAGGTCATAGGACCTTAACTCATAAAATCCAAAGGTTTAAACAAAGTTTAACAATGTAAAAAAAAAAAAAAAAAAAAAAAAAAAAAAAAAAACCTTACGAGCCTGGTGCCAAAATATTGTAATCACAGTATACTTTTATTCCATACCCACTTTACCCTAGTAACATTATCAGGATCGAATTCATTTCTTGAATTGCAAAAGCTATATACCAAATGCCTCAGATTAGTTTAGTACTTTAGTGGTGAACAAATAACAATGCAATAAACTGGCCATTTATGAGGGGTCTCGGGTATGCTTGCGGTCAATTCCCCTCGGACAACCTTTTCGACCGCTTGTTTAAAAGGCTCTTTTAGTAGTATAAAAGGTACAACTTATCAGTCGAAACAGACACAAGTATCAACCTTCCTTTGCTCCAATTAGTATCTAAGTGTGTATTATCCCGTGCCAGAAAATTACAATGCTAGTACAAGTTCTTTTATTTCCCTCCATCGCCAATTTTTATCTATTATCTCAAAATAATACCAATTCAATACAATATCAGATTTCGTATAAATAGAGACAAAAAGGTAGACAAATTACTAATCACGAGCCGCCTTGTTCTTCCGACCACTTGTCGGCTTTGGCAGTCCATCAAAAAGTGGACCTGTGATGGCTGATATAGATAGCCCTTGAAGATCTGCCTTGAAGTTCAACATAGACGTTAGCCAAACTGATGACGGAGGCGGGCCACTGTTACTGTTATTACTACTAGTCTCTGATTGTTGAAAGGTTGGCGCACTTGAAGACTTCCTTACCCCGCTGAAAACCTGAGTCATTGATGAGTCTCTTGACCCTAGCGGGATCATGCTAGGTGCATCTGGTTCGGGTTCAGTAGTTGTGAGATTAGCTGTCTTTGGCTGCAGTTCTATGCTTTTAAACAGTGTTTCTGGATTGTTAAGGTCGACCTCTGATTTACGCCTTCTTACCAACTTCTCGATGCTCTTATCAGGCGAAGCTCCTTTCTCGTTTGCAATGGGAACTTTATCTGTTCTAGAATTCATGGAAAACCCATTAGCTTCACTTTTTGACTTCCTGTGAAGACCAAGTGGTTGGGGCGAGGTTTGAGCCATTCCAAAACCTTCACCAACACCATTTTGATCATTTGCCGCAAGACCATAATAGTCTCGTAAAGAGCTGATAGATGATGAAATGTTCCGCTGGGGCGAGGCTGATAATTTTAATGATCTAACTGGGCTATATGAATCAGAATATCTACTGCTTGGATGCATCATCTCTGAGCTGGTTTGTCTGCAAGAATTCAAATATATCAGCACATTAAGCAATCTATCAGAACATGACACACTTATTCACATACAAGATACGAGTAGTATTTAAGTATGGAGGATTCTTCGATTTTCCAAAACTCCAAACTAGATAGAAACAAATCCATTTGCTGTCACAATCTGACTCTCAAAAGCAGACCAAACATTTGTTTCAATTCTTTCTTTTGTTTACTTTTAATATAACCTAGGTGGGAAATATCAGTTTTAAGCATAACGACAATAATAAGGTCAAGATTTAGCGCTAAAGTGAAAATCATAATACTAGAAAGGCCTTTTAACTTTTCAAGTACACCTATTTGACGACAGCATATATTACCACAAAGTGGATGAGCATTTTGTGTAATGTTTAGGGAACACATTAGGCTGCTGTGTAATGTTTAGGGAACACATTAGGCTGCTAACACCCTAATGGGGGTCGAACATGTGTGAATAAAGCAATACCTCTGTTCTATTTCGATTTGTGCCTTTAAAACCAGTACTTAATTGTGCAGCATGATGCGTGCTTAGGCTCATGCATGTACTTATACATGCACATACATAGTATACATTATACAACTATGCATATAAGTAATAGCACATGAGTAAAGTCCCTCAGTTGCATTTTGATTAATATGAACTCCCTCCCTCCCAAAAACTTAAAGAGTTTGATTTGACATTTTTGTTCAATGAAAATAATAGAGTGAAATAGCTAAAAATGCCGTTTGAATGTTTGATAAGACAAAACTGTGAACCAAGACAGAATTGGAAAATATATAGTGAACCAAATCTAGTTAACCCAATATCTTTTAATGGTTGTCAATGGTCAAACTCAGCATTTTTGGACACGCCTAAAATGGAAAGTACATCATTTTAGCAAACACACAGATCAACAAGCAACAACGGTAAGCAGTTCCACTCAGTTACAAGAAAAATAGTGGATGATGAAATGATACGAATGGATGCTAAAATGATGTACTTTCCATTTGAAACAAAAGTAAACAAAAGGTGAAAAGATATATACCCTTGAGTGTGGCATCCATTTGAAACAGCCGGAGACGGTGGAAACCTCCCTGGTGAGGGTATTCGAAGTGACTTGCGAGAAAACATCTGTAAATCAGACGTAAGGCCATTCATCCTCTTGATGTCAGCCACCTTCAAGATTTATTAAAAAAAAAAAAAAAAAAAAACATCATTTCCTAATCCAAATGCAACAATATGAAAAAATGAACTCGTCCAACCATAATTTTCCTAGAAACAACTAAATAAGCTCATAAATCATTTACTTTCTAAATTAAGGGGGGTGTTTGTTTCAGCTTATGGCTTATTTGGTTTTGGGCTTATGTTTCATAAGCTCACTTTTTGTGGATTATTTGAAACTTTTCGGCTTATATAAGTTCATTATGACCTAATAAGCTGAAAAGTTTCAAAATAAGCCACAGAAAATGAGCTGATAAGCCATAAGGTAGCTATATAAGCAGATACAAACAGCCCCTAGTTAACGAAACCGAACAACAAGACGATTAACAGATAAGTAAGGTGGTACCTCAACGCCATATTTAATAGCAACACCAGCAAGCGTATCAAATCTTGAAACAATATGCTCAATACCACCACCATTACACATACGCGAACCACTGTCACCAGCACTGACACTTGAAAAACCATTGCCGACACTTGAAAACCCATTACCGACACTCGAATAACCATTACCGACACTCGAACCACTACCACCACCATCATAAGATGATGATGAATGTTGCATTAATAACGAACCTGAATACAACTTGGAATCTTCCATTAACAACAACATAAATCTAATCAGCTAATTAAACCTTAAACCACAGCTGTCGGTACAGTTACTAACTTATTTCCAACTAATCAAAACTCATAAACAACAAAAAATGAGCTGAATAAATAAGATCTCATTGATTTATAAATAAATTGACTGTGTGAAACTGAAATGTTAGGATGATGATTGATGATGACCATTTTCGATCTGTTAAAGGTCTTGTATTTTTATACTACAGTACTAGATTAATTAATTAATTAATTAAATAATCAAACGTTTGACTCTGTACACATGGTTGATGGAGCCGCGTTATTCCTTCCTGTGAATAGAATATCTCATGACTGTTTAGTTTACTCATCATTTTTTAAGATTTTTTTTGTTTTCTTAATAAGAATTAAATTCGATGAATGTGTAAATATTTTCACATATAGGTTAACTCCATATTTTAATATCACAATCAACCAAAATAATTTAAGCATTCATTTCCATCTTAATGCAAGAGATGGACAAGGATCATCTTAAGTTGTAAGCACAACTTAACTTAAGTTAGTGCATTATAAGCCATTGGATTTGATCTAATGGCTCAAATCAAAAGAAGTTCTTTTAATTTGAGCCATTGAATCAAATCCAATGACTCATATTTCCCCAACTTGAATCAAGTAACTTGAGAGGATCCCCACCCATAAATCTATTGTAAAACGAAATCACTCCATGTAAAGTCGTTTATTTAAAAAAAAATTATTTACACCTAGCGATGTTGAATATTTAAAAAGGCATAACTTGTTTAACGAGATGAGATCGTGTAAAAAGTGAAAGCAAAGTCCTACTTTTTACTAAGTCTAAAAAGTCATCCCAGCCCAACACGTGTCCTCATCTTTCTCTTTCATATTTCACGTTTTTTACCTTCTTCTTCTTTCATGACATGAAGAATATAAGTCCACTTTTTAAATCATTTACATCATTCAAAATCACAAATTTATGTTCAGATTTTTGTTTAATCGCATCATAAATCGATTCAATCACAACAAATTACAACAATTTTCAAAAGTTCATCAAAATTAAGGTTTCATTGACTTTGAGTCAAAACGAAATTACAATGCCAACTATTGATTAACAAATCATTAATTAACATAGATAGCATCAAATTCTTCATCTTTTTTTTCCTTTTAAAGTTTGAATCAGATCAAGTGTTTATGAAAGTTTTCATAAAGTGTTTGATGAAATATTTCAATCAAAATAAATTTGTGATTTTAGAGTTTGAATAATGTTTAAAACTGTGATACTTTTGACAATGATGAACTGAATTCGTAGGTATGTTTTGGTTTATGAATAAATGTTGTGAAAAGGTGATTTTTTGAAGTTATAATTTTCCTAGGTATAGAAGAGGCAACAAAGATTTGTTAAAGGTTCACCTTGATTTACTCTTGTAAGAAAAGGATGGAAAATTGTATGATGATTTGTTAAAGGTTTGTCACGTAAAAGTTCATCAAGTATGTGTTCATCAAAGAATGTTCACAAAGCAAGTGTTCATCACAAAAAGTTTATCAAAGAAAGCTAAGTTTTAAACTCATTAGAGAATTAATCTATGTTCATCGATACAAAATGTTCATAATTTTTTTTTTAATTTTTTTTATCTTTATCAATATAAGTTCATCAATACGAAATGTTCATCAATACTTTGTCCAAAAGTTCATCAATAAACCATCATCAGTGGTGGAAACACGAAATTAGACTGTGGGGGTAAAAAAAATTCTTTGACAATAGCAACAAAATGCGGCAAAAACAAAACTAGGATCAGAATGATAAATCTAGTATCGTTACTTAGAGATGACGGATTAATAAGGTTTTAGAGTGTTGAATGTTGGTTTTTAGTGTGTGGGTGGGGCATTTTAAAAAAACCCTAAAAATAAAATCAAGCCATGGGGGCACCACCATCCCCATACACAAAGCATGAGTCCGCCCATGTTAATCATGGTGTGTATGTTCATCAATCATTATGTGAATGCTCATTGTTGGCGTATGTACCCCCAAGTACCAAGCCGAAGGATCGAAACCATTCGGACAAACACCCAACTGACAAGACCAAGCAGGCTCTAAACGCCAACATCACATACCGTAGGGTTGGACACAACCCTCCGGTACAACGGCTAGATCACGTCATCAGTCATAAAAGGAAAGGAATCCTGGGTCAGAACCCTTGATAAAGGCTTTTATGGTTATAGATTGCACTAGACTAGAAAGGACAACAAACACACAACTCAACACAACATTACAAAGTGAACTAACAACATATTAAGTTAACAAAAGACATAGAACAACATTAAAGATAACAATGAAAAGTGATGTGAACAGAAAATTCTGCCAAACACAACAAAGACACTTAGCACAAACACAACAAAGACACTTAGCATATGAGTCTATCTCCAGTAAGCATAGGAGTAGATCTCCACCAAACAAAGAAAGATAAAGCCATGCATTAAAACACAATACTTTGCGTTTACAGACACTTATTCCTCACACAGATAGAAGCCAAACAGAGCAAGTCAACCTCCCACCCGAAAGAGTCACTTTCACCTTATGTGACCCTCAGGTAAGGACAAGACTCCTCATCTATAAAAGGAGAGAAGTTACTGCATTAAATGTCAACTTTTTCTCTACTCACTTTTACACACTGTAACTCTGACATATCATATTCTCATTCTCACGCCGGAGCTTGGTCTAGGGATAAAACCCTAGATGAGGCTAACGCGTGTTATTCTTGTGTGACATGTTCGAAGGGTCCTGGTCCGGAGAGTTGTTCGAAGAAACGTCCGAAGGATTATTGCTTGTTTAGGTAAACATATTTTTACTTCAACAAATTGGCGCCATCCGTGGGACCGCTATTCAAACTACCATACCGAGTCACATCACCTCACTAAATGCCTTGATTAAAGAACATAATACCAAAGGAACCAGCCCCCTGAAGCCAATACAGATCAACTTCGGAGACGAAGCAGAAGAACCACCCCGAGGAGTAGGAAATGAAAAGGACCCAAAAGGGAAAGGGGTTGACAAAGAAGATCTGCAGAAACCCTACAAAGACGCCCCCAAATGCCCGTTCACCCGGCGGATCATAGAATTCGCTTGAACAGAACACGAGCTACCCAAGAATATCAGGCTCTACGATGGGTCCACGGATCCGGATGATAACGTCATCCGTTTCTCGGGGGCAGCTAACCATGGAGGTTGGCAGATGCCAGTGTGGTGCTGGATGTTCCAACAGACATTGGATAGGCCGGCGAGCGGTTGGTTTGATCGCCTGCCCAACGGTAGCATAAATAGCTGGGAGGAACTTCGGGAGAGTTTCCTCGAAAGGTTCGCACTCAGGAGGAAATGTCTCAAGGACCCGATGGAAATCAAAAAAATTATCCGGAAAGCCAATGAAACATTGCCATAATTTAAAGAAAGATGGACAGACGAGGCCAGTTATATCCCGGGGATACCAGAGATAATGCAGATATCTTCCTTCATAAATGGAAGTAAATTCCCAGAATTAGTAAAGCGTTTCTCAAATAAGATACCCAAAACCGTGACGGAAATGATGAGTAGAGTGGATGACTTCGTGCGCTCCGAAGAGGCCTACAACACCACGGAACTTCCTAGAGGAGAACATAACCGAAGATCATATGCTATGGCTCAGCACCAAGACCGACCTCCCAGAATTTCAAACTACCCCGACAGACGAAGAGTAGACCGGAGAGTAGAACACAGACCTCGCAGCCAGTACACCCTCTACTACCTAGCGAGAACAGATAACCATCGGAACGAGTACAAAAGGAACAATTACAGGAGCGACACCCGTCCAATAGACATGACCCTCCTCACGAAACCACCAAAAGAAATCTTGGCAATAGAACTACAGCTGAAATTACCCCCCACCTCTGAAAGGGACACCAAGGAGGGAAAACTTGGATATATTCTGTGACTACTATGGCGAGAAGGGTCACCTCACCAATGACTGCTATCACCTCAAAGAACAACTGAAGGCTGCCTTGGAAACCGGAAAGCTGGACCACCTTATAAAGGACGTCAGGAAAAGAGGAAGGAACCCCCCAAGGGACAACCAGCCCGGCAGGGGAAGAGTGATCAACATGGTGTATGGAGGGGGAAAAGAAAGAAAAAGAAAGGTCATCGAACGGGAAGAAGACCGGATGAACGTCCCCATTGCTTTCCCCCTGGTATTACCCGGAGATGTATCCGAAGAACCACTGATAGTCGAAGCAGATGTCGAGGGGTATACAGTAAGAAAGATTTACGTCGACCAAGGAGCAGCGGTAGAGGTGATGTACAAGCACTGTTTTCAAAACTTGTGCCCGGCAATCAAAGCAAAGCTGAGAGAAACGAACACACCATTGGTAGGGTTCTCAGGAGAAGCAATCAAACCTCTAGGAAAATTCGATCTGAATGTTTGCTTCACAAAACGATGTTCTATTCAGCCGAACAATGATGACGTTCACTGTGATAAGATCCCCCTCTCCTTACAACATTATACTCGGAAAATCAGGCATAAAACAGCTAAGAGCCATTCCCTCTACCATTCATTCCATGATGAAGTTCCCAACGCCCAGAGGAATCGCCACCCTCGTCACCAGATCGGTCATCATTTCCGAATGCAGAAGGCTAGAGAAACAGTTCCAGGAGAAAGTGTCTAAAGAAAAAAGGACTGAGTGTGCCACATAAGCAGAGGAGCTACGCGGAAAGACAAAAGAGGTGATGATCAACCCAGAGTACCCCGAGCAACTAGTCACCATCGGATTCAACTTCTCCACGGAATGTAGAAGACAACTGGTGGAACTGCTGAAAAACAACAAAGATGTATTCGCCTAGCAGCCAGCCGACATGACCGGAGTCCCTCGGCGAATCATCGAACACAAGCTAAATGTCAATGTGCACGACAGACCAATCACTCAAAAGAAAAGAACTTTTTTAGCAGAGAAAAATCAAGCAATCAACACCGAAGTAGAAGAATGGCAGAAGGCTGGGATAGTTCGGCCAGTGAAATTGTTGTTCCCTATTCACTATCTTAAAAGTAGTTAAGTATGTAAAACAAGTTAATAGTGAATCAATGACTGAAAAGATATAAGTAAAACACTAAGAGTAATTTTCAACATCATATTCTTATTAGAAATGAATCAAAAGAATACGTTACCCTAGTACTTGTGGAACAGTACTAGGGATTTGTTGGGAATAATACTAACAGTTACCACTGCTAGTCTTGTGAAAGACACTGCTAAAGATTACACTAGCAGTGGAAACTCATTACCACTGCCAGTACAAATATTACCACTGCTGTTAGGATAATTGTTAAGTATCCGTGTATTTATAAGTATAGAAAAGATCTTGTTTATATTATATATTGTTAGCATTATACTTATCTTGTAAAGGATTCTTTGTGCTATAAAAGGAGATCGTAGGTCATTGCTTAGCATACGTATCATTCATATAAGCTTCAAGGTGTAACCCTAGTGATAAGCAAGATCACTCGTATTATTTCTTAATAATATTGAAGCTTAGCGTTAAACTGTTCTCACTTATATTACATCATATAAACCATCTTCTAGTATTACTAAGTATATTCCGCGTGCTTATTAATATATATCAAAGTATCACTAACACAAGGTGTGTGTTTAGATCCATCAAGTGGTATCAGAGCGAAGGTTCTGATATTTTGATTTAGAAGATCCAAGGAATAAGCTTAACCTACTCACTCAATTCAATGGAGATGGAAAACCAGTCCAAATCTTCTACTCCAAGACTTCCTAAGCTCAAACTTAATGAGTTTGAGATGTGGAGGATAATGATTGAGCAATACTTTCTCATTCAAGACTATGCTCTATGGGAGATCATCTTAAGCGGTGATTCTTTCAAGTCCATGACGAAGACTCGGAAGGTTGGTGACACGATGTTGTGACAGTTTATGTACCGAGACTAATCTCGAAAAAGAACCGATGAAGAATGATCTAAAGGCTAGAAGTTTGTTGCTAATGACTCTTCCTAGAGACCAAATCATTGCCTTCAAAGAAGTTCAAGACAAAGAAAAGAACTTTTGAAAAGATTTGCTCGGTGTTTGGTGGTAATGATGCTACAAAGAAGACACAAAAGACATTGTTGAAGCAAAGTTATGAAAACTTCTCCGCTTCAAGAAATGACTCACTTGATAGCATCTTCACCAAACTCGGAAGATTGTTACGAATCGATCGTGTTTGGCATTGAGGTAGAAAAGGAAGACCTCAATTTGAAGTTTCTAAGAAGTTTGCCTTGAGTTTCATACTAATGTTATAGTGCGGGAAAATAAACCGGATATTGAAACTATGAAGCTCAATGATCTTTACAATAACTTCAAACTCATTGAACAAAGATTGAAGAAATTTGGAAACTTAGTACAAGCTCAAGCAACTTGGCTTTGATGTCAACCTCTGTTGTGATGATGATCTCAAGATGACCGTGATGATGATATCGCCATTCTTGGTTCTACAGTTTCCATCGGTAATGCTAGTGTTACCACCGCAGTTCAAAGAAGAAGATTCTTTGGTATTGGAGATCCTACCTTTTATGCTTTTATCTCCACTCAAGTTAATGGCTCTATATTAACTCATGAAGACATAGAGCAAATTGATGAAGATGACTTGAGGAGATGGATATAAAATGGAAAATAGCTCTTCTTAGCATGAGGGCTAGGAAATTCTACAAGAAGCGGCAAGCCAATTCACATCAATGGTGGTGAAGCCGCGGGTTCGACAAAAGAAAGTAGAGTGTTTCAATTGTCACAAGTTGGGGCATTTTTCTAGGGAATGCGAAGACCAAAGATGCAGGACAACAGTCTACTTGGTACAAGCAAAAGAAAGAACCAACTGTGGAAGAACCAAAGGCAATCTTGGCAATTGATGGTGTGAGCTATGATTGGAGTTTCATGGTCGATGAACAAGAGGAAGAACCTTCGATGTCGCTCTTGTGTCACTTGAATTTGCTCTCATGGCTTTCTCGACTACGAGGTACAAAACTTTGAAAGTTGTTCTAAAACATGTAGGGCTGCTAGAAGTTGAAAGGCTTAATGAATCTTATGAAAGTCAAAGAACGAGTTGTTTGTCGCTAATTATGATGTGTCAAACCTTAGGAGAGGTATAGGTGTATTAGAAAAACAACTAGAGCACTATAGAGAAAATGAGTCAAAATATAATGATGATATGATTCTTCTTAGAAGAGAGGTAGATCATAAGACAAGCGTGAATGAGGCTTTCCAAAAGAGCTTAAAAACTTAGAAAGATAAATGAGAATGTCAATTTAATGTAGACACCGTTATTATCGGTCTAAGTCAATTGATAAAATTTGGAATGCTCAAATCACTAGTAAAGTTAAGTCCGGTATGGGTTATAATCTGGTGCCTCCACCACTAAGAGGTGTTCCAGCACCTCCAGGTATAGATTTAGCTCATACAGGTCTAGAAGACTTTCAGGAACCTATTCGTGAATATGGTCCTCCCAAAACTGTGAAATGTGAGGAAGAGGTTAAGCGTAATAATGATGTTTTTGAAAGTGCTAGTGACTCATCAATTGTTGATGAGAATGTTAAAAAGAATGTAGAGGCTTCTATCCCAAAAGTTGTTAATATTGTTACAGAGGAACCTAGGAGACAAGCTAATAAACCTAGATCAACTGTAAGGTATGCTGAGATGTATAGGAACAAGTCATCAGCTCCTAGGGGTAACCAAAGGAGTTGGAATCATGTTAAATCTCAACAACTAGGTAGTGACTTTGAAATGAATAATAAAGCATGCTATATCTGTGGTAGTTTTGATCATTTACATGCTTATTGTGACTATCATGTTGGGAGAAGGGAAGTCCATGGGAATAAAAGGGTGGTGTCTAACAGGTTTCAAAACAATTTACACCCTAATCCACACAACAAAATGATCCCAAGAGATTCAACTAAGTGGTCTTAAAACTTTTGCCACCGCTAAAAGCTGTAACACTGCTCACCCTAAATCACCTGTTACAAGTGCAAAGCCCAAAACAACTTTTGCAAAATCTATACAAACAGGGAAAAGGTCTTTTCAAACTAAAAGGGTTCAAAATAACCAACAGTGGGTACCTAAATCTAAACCAGCAGTTACCACTGCTCAACCAAAAGTTCCCACTGCAAGGGTTGTAAACAAGACCAGGGGAAACATGGGGAATGCTGTGAAGGCCTCAGCACGTTGGAAATGGAAACCTAAAGGAATTATCTCATCAACCAATCCCAATGGTGTATTAATGACCTTTGATAGATATATCTATACTGATACACGAGGCATATCCAATTCAATCATGGCTTGGGTCCCCAAAGGAAACTAACTCTTTACTTTTATGTGCAGGAACATCCAAGGACAAAAAGATCAGATCATGGCTACACAGATAGTGGATGTTCAAGGCACATGACTTGAAACAAGTCCTATCTCTCAGACTTTGAACATTATGATGGAAAGTATGTCAGCTTTGGAGGTGGAGTTAATGGTAAAGTTGCAGTTAAAAGAAGATAATCTCAACCAGTATGATGCAAAGAATTTAAAGTTAAGGACATGGATTTTTATTAAACAAATCTGCACTCTAAGTGCAGACGATACATCCATGTGTTACATACTACCAGCATCATTACACAACAGGAATAACTGAAAAACAACATACAACAACCTACTACAGACACAAGCTTCACATCCTACCCCATCCCAACCCCAACCTAACCACACAATACCACCTAAGGCTTCTTAGGGAAGGCCCACTCTGGCATCTCTTTGGGTGACATTCACCTATGTATCTCCCTCCACACCTTGGGGCATGCTAGGCCCATCACCACTCCTCTAACAGGTGGTGAGGAAGATGAAGGACCCACTGGTGGTGGTCGCATCAACACTTGGGAGAGAAGGTGGTGCTGCTGACTCTTCGGTGGAAGGATTGTAGCAAGGGGAGGGACCACAAGGATCTTGCAGATGTTTCATCATTTGTGCCTTCATATGGAGAAATGTAGCTTGAAATGGAATCTGTGTTATCCTCTTTAATGATGGTATCCTGAGGCATTGGTTGGTGAGATGAAGGACCAGCAGCTGAGGGGTTTGTGAGAGCTGAATGAGTTATATTTCTTGAAGCAACCTCCTCAAACACCTCTCTTTTCGTTCTACCAAGATTGTTCAAAACATAATGCCAAACACTATCATCCCAAACATCCGAAGATGAGCTGTCAGATGAGACATTGATAGGGTTTGTATGACTCATGGTGATTTTTGGAGAGAAGTAAGTTTGAGTGAGAGAAATGTTTTTGGAGTATGTGTGATATGAGTGGTTTGTGAGTTATAAGTCCTTAAATAGAGGTTAAGATGAAATCAGGAAGTTAATGTGGGGAAGGTGTAAGTGGTTGAGAAGTAAATGAAGTCTTTTGACTTTGGAAAATACTTCAGTGACTAGAAGTTGACCATATTGACTTAGAATTTAGCAAAAGTGGCTACCCACTGCTAAATATATGAATTCACTTCTGGTTATTTTCTAACCACTGCTAACCTTAACAATACTTTCTGTGTGTGGTTTAAGTTTGTGTTATACAGGTTTGAAGGATTATACATTGGAGTTATTGTCGTTTAGTGCTTGTATTTTTAGTTGTCCACTAATTTTAATGGAGAGTTTGAGGCTAACAGTGGAAACTATAATGCAAGCATTGGTAATAGGTACTCTCATAGTGGAAAAAATAAAACAAAGAAACTTTATTCCATTTATGAAGATGATTCATTACATCCAAGAGAGAGAGAGTGTCAACAACCATAATAAAAACACAAAAGATAACAATCTAACACATCCTACATCCCTACTCCCTACACCAGCTACTCCATTGGCTTCTTGCCCTTGCCCTAATAGTCATGCTTGTTCTTCTGTGCTCTTTTCCTCTTGTTCTCAAAGGTTGACTGCATTCTTGGACAAGCAAGACCAAGAACTTGTGGAGAAGGCCTGGTAGTCTTGCAGGTTTCTCTGGTATGGAGATTTTCTTCATGTTAGAGATAGTTGTTCCCAAAGCCTTTGACAGAGCACTTGAAAACTTCTTGGACAAGGCATAGGTTTCATCATCATCATCTGATGAGCTGGAGTAGAACTCAAGAGAAGGTGCACGATTGGCAACAGGCTTCTTAGTTGGCTCCTTGGAAGAAGAGCTTGTGGAATAGCATGGAATGTATTCCCACTCGGATATCTCTGTGTCAGAGGAGGAATCTGATGAGATGTCAATGATGTCTGGAAGATTGCTCATAGCGATTTTTAGGGTTCTTGTGCTGGTATGAATGTGTTTTGATACATATTATGCAAATTCAAATCACTTTATATAGACAAAGTTAATCAAAAGGTTTAATTTAAGAAGATATTTACTTTTATCTATTTTGGTAAGTAAATATAGATATTATTGGATTGACTTTGGGAAGATATTGTATTACAACAAGTCGGTTATGCATATTCTTTGTATTATACTAACACTTGCAGGTTCATAACCAAGCAAAGATAGGAGTTGATCTTAAAAGGTGTGTATCTGAGACACACAACAAATGGTTATTGATTCACCATGTCTAATCCACATAAGAATCAACTAGTCCAGAGCAAACGGCTACTGGTAAAGACTTGAAAAATCCGTTTATGGTTGATAGTTTACCAAAAACTATATGGTTATCAACTCACCATATTCTATCTGATTAAGAGTTGGCTAGTCCATAGCAAACGGCTCATGGTAAAGACATATCAAATCCGTTGATAGCTAGTATTTTGCTAAAAACTATGATAAAGAGCAGTCCATTTTTCATATGTTTTTCTTTACCACTGCTCTTTGAAAAAAAATTGTGAAAAATTACCGCTGCTAGTTCACAGTTTCCTCTGACAGTGTTATTTTTACCACTGTTGATCTAGCCGTTACAACTGTTGTGTTAGTAACAAATTTTTTAACTAGCCGTTGAAGAGAAATTGCTTTCTCAATATATAGGGTAAATTTTTTGAAGATTATCTACTTTCCTAATTGATATTTATCCTCTAAAGATAAATTCTTTCCTTAGATAATCTTTCTTGCGCAAAACTCTTAAACCCTAACACTATATAACTTTCTCTCTCAATTGGCGAGTTCTTTATACCATTCATACTGACACAATCTATTTTTCATCAAAAGATTCTATGACACCTATCACTTTTGCAGATGAGCACAACCAAGTGGCCTACTTGGAAAAGTCAAACGAGAAGAGTGGCCCTATTTTTCATCAGATTGTGTACTTTCTAAATACTACCCATATAAGGTATGCTTTACTTCTTAATACCACAAACTATATCTCTCAAATCAAACAGTTTTAGACTTCTGTTCAGTCCATAACCATTGAGAATAGAGATACACATGAAACAGTGGATGCTCTTAGAGCCACTGTGGACGGGGTAACTATTGATGTTACTGAGGCATCCTTGAGGAGAATTCTCCAATTGGATGATCTCAATGGTATCATCATATTACCTATGCCGAAATTCATACACATCTTTCATCCATGGGTATGATACCACCGACAAAAGTCTACTTTCAAAAGAGTGGTTTCATCCTCATTGGAGATTTTGATACATACTCTTTTACATTGCCTAAGTCCTAAGAAAACTTCTTATGAACAATTCAGTTCAACAATGGCTTACCCTTTGGTTTGTCTAGCTTTAGATACGACTTTTAATTGGTCAAAATATATTTTTACAAGTATGCAAGGCAATGTAAAGAGTTCAACAAAAATTTTGATGTATCCAAGGTTTATGCAAGCAGTGTTAAATGAATTTCAACTGCAACCCCATACAAGAATTTATAAGATCTGTTGCCTTAAGCCTAAAGTTTTTCAAAACATGAACAAAGATGGGAATAGGACTATTACACCTCTTTTTCCTCAAATTCTTGCAAAGATTTCACAGGTACAAAATTCACCAATAATCACTGTTCCAAACATTGATTATACTCCACCAGTTTCTCACACCTATGAGAGGAGGTCAAAACGACCAACTTCTCTCATTACAACACAAAGATGTCCCACGATCCTTTTGGTTTAGGAACAAGCGTTGGTGGTTCGATCTTCAACCTAGTCCAACTAGGAGGAACTCGAGCCAATGCCCCATGATTCACCTCTCCCAACAGTCACACGGTTGGAAGTGTTGAGGCGATGGGCAACCTATGGATTTGATGGCACTTTGTACAAAATTAGCTAAGCAGGTTGAATCTCTGGAGAAAGACTTGGCACAACTGAAAGAGCAACATGCCAAGGATATCACACAATTAAAAGAAGAGATTCAGACCTTGAAGAAAGAGTTGCAGGGGTTGAAGCAAAGAAAAACTGCAAAGATAGTGATCTCATCTCCATCCTCACCTCATAATGGTGACTCAGAAGCTTTCAGTGAAGATTTTAGGAATTCTCCCAAACAGGGGAGGAAAAAATATGCTAAAACCAATGGGAGGATAATTGATTTTGGAGATGAAGGTGTTACAAGTAAAGGCACTGAGGGAGCTGATACTCAAGAAGACCTCAACAAAGAATCACAACAAGCAACAATTTTCATCGATGCAAGCGCAATCGCAGATTTTACCATCGATACAATTTCCATCCAAAGCCAATAGTTCCCTTTTTGGACAAGATACTACCACCGCAAGTGAAGAAATTGAAAAGCAAAAGAAACAAAAGGTAAAACTATTATGCAAAGCAAGGAGCAAACAAGAAGAAAGATTTCAAAGAAAGAACAAGCTCGATTGCTCATGATGTCAAGTTGCTAGAAAGATTAATGAAGATGAAGTTGCGGCAAAGAAAAAGCTTGATGAATTGGAGATTGCTAGCTTTATGGAGGCTAAAAGGTCGGATGTAATGGAAACCATCAAGATCCGTTTCCATCGCTCCAACTACAATACTTAGAGAAAAGACTCGAATTTAGCTATGTACCTACTGAACAAGAGATTGATTTCTTGATTGCTAATGATCCAGTGATCAAGAAGAAAGCAATTGACCTTATAGCAGATAAGTCTTTAACTGAAGAACAAAGAACTGCTCAGTTAAAGGATTTCATTCAGATGAAGAATAATCAAGCACTTCAAGATGTAATTGGTTCAGTCAAAAAAGGTCAAAAGAAACCAAGGCAACCAACCAAGGCACAAGTTATTGCATACATGAAGACTTATTGTTGCAATGTTGGTGGCTGGAAAAGACATCAATTCAAAGGAATGCCTGATGATCAAGTTGAAGGTATCTACTATAGAGTTCAAAGACAAGATAAAGATTTCATTCCAATGAATTCTGAAGAAGAAGAAAGAAGGTATCCCAATCTGAAGAGAAAGGCCAAAGAAAGTGATTCTCAGACATTTAAGAAGACAAAGTTTTCTGAAAAACAAGAAGTTCCAACTGAGAAATTCACTAAAGAACAGCTGACGGAAATGATTTTGATAAAGAAGAAGATTTTTATCCAGAACCACTGCAAGTCAGACATCCTATTGTTGACTGGGCAGTTTACACTTATAGCAATTTTGCTCCAACATGGAAGATTACAAGGCTAGGTGGTGAAACTTCATCATTCATATGTTTTGAAGAACTTATCAAAGCATGTGACAGAGATGATCTTGATACATTGTGGAGATTAGTTCAAGAAAGGTTTGATGCTGAAAATCTTAAAGATAGGAAGGAAATGCGTTATGGATAAATCTTATAAGGCTCTATGAATCGATGCAAATGATGATTTACGAAATCGCATGTTCATGTCCTCGTACTACATGGACTTATTATGATTCATGTGAAGTTCATCATGTTTCTACATCAGATGGAGTGGATGCATTCATGTTTGCTGAGAAAGAATACCCACTCAGAGCTGGAACTCTCACTGTAATGCTGTGTACAACTATAAGAGTCCATAAAGATACTGAGAAGGTCAGAGCTTTGCTACATAGGCTTCAAGATCAATGTTCAAGACCTATTCAGGCTTTGAGAAGAAAGTAAAGTGTTTGGAAGAATTCTCAAATCCTTGCAGATAATGAAGATTGAAGAAACTTATTGATTTGCAGAGAAATCATAAGTTTAGGGGAGGATTGTTGGGAATAATACTAACAGTTACCACTGATAGTCTTGTGGAAGACACTGCTAAAGATTACACTAGCAGTGGAAACTCATTACCACTACCAATACAAATATTACCACTGCTGTTAGGATAATTGTTAAGTATCCGTGTATTGATAAGTATAGAAAAGATCTTGTGTATATTCTATATTGTTAGCATTATACTTATCTTGTAAAGGACTCCTTGTGCTATAAAAGGAGATCCTATGTCATTGCTTAGCATACATATCATTCATATAAGCTTGAAGGTGTAACCCTAGTGATAAGCAAGATCACTCGTATTATTTCTTAATAGTATTGAAGCTTAGCGTTAAACTGTTCTCACTTATATTAAGTCATATAAACCATCTTCTAGTATTACTAAGTATATTCCGCGTGCTTATTAATATATATATCAAAGTATCACTAACACAAGGTGTGTGTTTAGATCCATCAAGATTGAAATGACAAAGTGTTGTAACTTCTCACTGAGCTCAGGCTAAGTCTGAGCACAACTACAAGTACCCACTGAGCTATCTCAGGGATTAAGTTGTATTTGGAGGAGTGAAAGATGGCTTGCGTGTGTGTGTGTTTTTACAATTGACAAGCTTAAAATTTCACTCCATCTCTTATGCTATTTATACAAGTATGAGTTTTAACTCTTTCCTAAGTGACAAATCGACAATTCTGTAAGACAAAATATCGATGTATTTTGTCTCATTCTAAAGACTATATTAGGTAAAGGGACAAAGCCACTTTCTATTTGTCGATCTTGATGTTGGCCCTTTCAAGGAAAGTTGACTTATTGAAGATAGGCACTCCGTCTTTATCGCTCAAGCATAACCGTTTTATCCGCCTATTCTTCGTCTTCATAGTCTTTAGACTTGAGCCGATTTGTCTTGGTGTTTGTAGTTGGTGAGAAGTTTGAGGGATTTAGTGAGTTATTTCCATCACCACCGAATCCACCATCTTCTTCTTGACTCGATCTTCACTCGTTAAGTTACGCCTTCTTGAGTGAGAGACTTCTTCTTCGCCTCATCACCGAGTATCTCGAAGATGGCTCACCGAGAGACTATGCACTCAATGACTGTTAGTGTTTAACGGATTAAGCACTTAGGTTATTTTCTATTCAAATCCTAGATTAAGGGTTTGGGTATTTCTTGAACCCAACAGTCTCCCTATTTGGATATACAAATAGCCTAAGTGGTTGATCGATGTAAGTGAGCAAATGGCTTCTTCTTACATCGAATGTACTAATGAATACAATAAGGAACACCGAGAATTTAAGCAGAACATACATCTTTTATTCATCACATTACATGGTTCCTATCACTAGTACAAAAGATAAAACAAAATGATGTCGGTCAAGATGGATTCCAGTGCTTCAAGCTTTACTTTCTTTGTGATGAGTGTTTCTCGTCGTGGTGCTCTTTTATCTTGGCGTTTAGGTCACCAGAGAACTTGACGCTTGGTGAGTCCGAATTTGAGAGGCCACGGTATGTAGCTCGGCATTGCGCCACACTGCACGATCAATGTCACTCCATCTTTGAAATTTTGGGTTTCTATAGACATCAATGTGGAGCAGACCTCTTTCGAGCTTTTCAATCACCGCATAGTTCACGAACTTTACACCTTGAGTGAGCCCTGTTGCATTCGAGTCCGAGCACTTTGATCTCGGTGGAACTCAACCTCTTTCTTTGCCCTCAGAATGACCGAGGTTGAGATCCTTGTGGTGCGATTAAGCGGTGAATCCCAGTTGTCTTTGGTGCATCCTTAGTCTTTCATACCTTTCTTGAGCATCTTCATCACTCATTAACCACCGTGATTCGCTTCTTTTCAAGTAATGGACCAAGTTCATCGAGTTCAATGATCCCAAAGTCGAGAAATTTTGGGGATCATGAACCTCAAGTGTCTTTATCATCCCCATGTAGACGTTCATTGCCGATGGTTTAGACTTGGGATGATTTTGACATCGATGATCTTATCAGTGACCTTACGCTTGTCATTGTCTAGTTGTAATGATCAATTCTTGCTTGCACGATGGTCTGCAGTTCTTTTGTTCTTTTCTTCCAACCGCTTTCTCATTTCACCATCTTAGCGACTGGCGTCCTTGAACTTGTCCTTCGACCCTTTTCAAGCTTCTTAGGATCAATTCCCAAGTTCTCGCCTTCTTCAATGACAACTTTTATCGATTGCTTCTTTGCTCTTCCTTTCCTCCTCAGCTAGTTTCTGTTTCCTTTCTTCTTTTGCAAGATAGGAGCTTAGCTGTTGTGGTGTGAGCAGGTATTCAGTGTCGCCGATCTTGTAGGGAATCTTCTCAAGATCAGGAGTTTGCATTATGCCTTTTCCTTTGTCCTAGCCTGAGGAAGATGATGATGCTACCAGTGGTGGTGTTGTTGTTGTGATAGGTGTAACTGTCATAGCCATTGTTGTTGTTGTTGATGATAAGGGTGGGATTGATGAAATTGGTACCGCTAGGACTGGTGGTGTTGGCTCCCCCTCAGTGTGAGAGGAGGTCTCTTCAGTGGTCTTCTCCTCATCAATTGTTGCGGCAACATCTGTGAGCGCAAGAGTTGGCTCTGACACTGGGGAAGTTTGGGTGGCTTGACCTTTGAAGGCTTGGTAGATTTCAGTGACCATAGCCTTGATATTAGATGTATCCTTTTGAAGACCAGTGACCTTTGTTTCCAGATTAGCTTGAGAAAGTTCCAAGGCAGTCATGCATGGCCCAAGATTCCAAGCCATTAATGAGGAAGCCTTAGCTAAATTGGTCACTTGAGCATCCAAAGAGCCCAATGTTGCCTGAAGAGACTGAACCAAAGATTGAAGACCCTGAACATTGGCAGACCTTAGCATAGTGATCAATTAAGTAAGGTCTGAGGAATTCTTCAAGTAAGCCTCAATAGCCTCAAGCACTTTTGAGTTGAGTGTTGGGTCTTCTTTGGTCGAGTCCTGATTTCATCAATTTTGTTCCACAACCACGAAGATGTTTGAGAAACTTAGCCAGTTATCATCCGTCTATGAAGTGCTCGTACATAACATCTGTACTCATCGGTGTTAGCATTAAAGTGAGCACATCGGATCTTAGATCGGCATAACTTGCGCAGACTTTAGTATGTTGATCCCACAGGTGTCGATGACCCTAGAATATAGATTCCTTGAAGCTTTGGTGATCCACATAACCGATTGCCTCCATGTCGGTGGAAGAGTGTTATCAAATCTCCGAATTCTTCAAGAGGAAGATTTGAAGAGTCGAGTCATTATCTTCGGTTGGAATGGTGACTCTTTAGACTTTTGTGGATCGGTCGAGGCTCTTGTTCGATTGAGCATCGGCGTCCACTTCTTCTCCTGGCGATAAAATTGCATCTTCACCGTCGACTTGTTCTTCTTCGAGAATATTAGATCGGCGACCTCAAAGAATGATTAACAATGTGGGGTGATGGGTTCTATATCGTGGTGGTATATTTCCTACGAGTCTTTGTCCTCGTTGACCCCTCATACACTTTGGTGGGCGTTTCCCAATGCCTTCTATGGAGTCGGATTGGTGATGGGTTCCAGATCGTGAGTTGTTTCTTTCCCGAGTCTTTGTCCCCCGAGACCCCCGAGACACCGATAGGTTTTTCCCAAAGGTGCCTTTGGCGGAGTCGATGATGATTATATCCCTATCGGGGTTGTTTAGTTCCTACGAGTCTTTGGGATTAATCGGTGTGCCCTTAGACAACGGCCGTGTGATTTGCTAATGTCATCCTTGGGCGAAGTGGAAGCGCTCCCCTACCGCTGGTTGTATGTTCCTCCGGATCTTGGGGAGTAGTAGTTGGGACCAAGGGCACCGATTGTGATTTATCAATGTCCTTCGTTGTCACGAGTGGATGTTGCTTGGTCTCCGGTGGGTGGCATATCGTCTTGGGCTTCTTTGCCTTTTGGTGTGTTCACGAAGCCTCAGGCCCCGAGACTTGGGTTTGGTCTTAGTCCTAGTCCGAGACTTCCCTTTCTCTTTTAGGAGCAGGGTTAGGAGACATCGAGTCCTCACGGTTGTTCTGACAACCATATGGGCCGTCAATTGTGGAAAACTAGAAGGGGGTTGAATAGTTTTGCCGATTTTAAGTTGATTTCAAAACTTTAGATTCGATATTATGTGAAATCGTATGGATGTTGAGAACGATAGATCTAATGATAATGTAAGTAAATAAAGCGAAGATAAGGGATAGAAATGACACAACCGATTTATAGTGGTTCGGCTACAAGGACACCTTCCTTGCCTACTCCACTCCCGAGTCACCTACTCGAGAGTTCAAGCACTATGTCAACAAACTCCTTCACTTGGCGGAGAAGCCTTCACAGCGTTGCTTACACTTTATCCGGTACAAAGCTAGATACCGAGTCCGTAGTACGGTGGACCAAACCAACACAACTATTACACAACAAATATGTGAAATATCAAATACAAGATCTTCGCTCTGAAATCTTGCGGAGTGACAAATCAATCAAGGACCCCTTGCTTGGATGACTTGTAGAATGCTCGTGATCTCGCCTTAGAGAAGGACGTATATGAGAATCACAAATAGAAAGAAAAGAAGAACAACTCTCTAGATCAAGTGATCTATATGTTAGAAGAGAATGAGAGTGTATGAGAGATTTAGTAAGAAGAGGGGTGAGTTAGAATGAAGAAATGACTCTCTATTTATAGGCAAATTTCCTCACTGTTCACACGGATCCCACGGATCCCTTCCACTTGGGATCCGGCTAGCACAAGGCTAGGGATCCGTGGAACTCTCCTCTTTGCCCATGGGTTTTTTGGTTATGGGTCATGGGTTGGTCCATGGGTTATATCTAGATTCAATGTATCTAAGTATACATTGTATCAAGTCTCTTTGGGTATGGGTTAAGATCCATGGGTTGTGATTTTTACCCATCCTAATTAACTATTACAGCAAATGCTTTTGTTACTACATTTTGTATTTAAAAGATTATATGTAAATGCTTTACAAAATAACATGTATCCTTATAATTATACTTAAGACAACATTATATATGTTATCAACAAAACACAAAGAGATCGCAAAATATTAATAAACGTTTTACGATTTATTTGTATTAACAATCTCCCTTTTGTTGATGACAAAATATAATGTTATGATGAGTAAAACTTAAGAATAGATGTAAGTTTTGAAAGCTCCTAAGTTTTACTTCTTCTCCGCTTTTGTCGAAACAAAAGTTAACCCTTGGAGGAAAAAGTAGTCTACTTACTCCCCTCGACGGTAGCTCCCCTAGTTTGGGCGTCAAGAGAAGAAAAATCTACAAAAGAAAGTTAGTAACATGCTTAATTGATCTTATGGTTGTCGAGAAACAAGATAGGGAGCCAAGGTATGTAAACAAGGCCTTGTAATAAAACGACAAATTGTAGTGGTAGTTAAGCCACTTACAAGCATGTAAAAATAAGAACAAGACTTGTTCTTGAAAATGACAAAGAAGATATAAAAAGTGAAAAATAGTAGTAGAGATTCCTTCCATGCTTGCATAAGGTTATGGATGGAGGTTTTGATGAGTAATTGTATTGATGCGATCAAGGATGAGGTTGAGTATGAAGCGCATTTCTTCCCTAACTTCTATTGCAATTTCCCTAGTGGATTGGCAATGTTCACAATGTAGATGATGTGGGTAATGAGTGCGGAAGTTTTCCGGGTTGTTTTGATTTGAGTTATGCGGAAGTTGTGGTGGAAAAATAAGAAAATATGGATCAAAATCCGGAATGTTTGTATGTGGTGGTGGAAAAGAACCTAGATGTTCTTGTGATGTGATGGGAGCTAGAGGTGGTGATGTTTCAAAATCTTGAAAAATAGTATTTGGTGATGTGGGGGGTGTGGAAAAGACTATTTCTTTTTCTTTAGGTTGGGTAGATCTTGTTGGAGTCCTAAGGAGTTCCAAAAGAGTTGTTTTAGGTGGTGATGAAGTTGGTGTACTTGTTGGTGATGAGGGTGGTGCTATAATGGAAGCATCTTGTGGTGAGTTATTTGAGGATGAATCATTTGAGGTTGGTTTTGCTAAACAACAAGATCGGATACTAATCCGAGCGGATATCCTAGCATTTGATTGTGGTATTTTGGATGGTGGAAGTACAAAGGTTTGGATATCATGATTGTTTGTACTAGATGATTCTCCTAAAGGGTTTTTGGATGTCATTATGAAGTGTGTTTGTGAGAAGGAGATGGAGTATGTAAGCATTTTGGGAGTTATATATATAGAAAAACAACACATTGTAATGAATGCTTGACCCAAATTGTGGATTAAAATCTAATGATTAGATATGAATTCAAGGCATGTGATCATGAGAACATAAGCATTAAAGAGCATACTCCCAAAAATAAGACAAATGTGGATATTTCATCCAAAATGACAAAAATAGAAGTTGAAAACGACACGTATACACGGATCCCACGGATCCTTCCCATGAGGATCCGTCCGGCATGAATTTGGGATCGTGGGTCAGTGTTTCGAGCGGTACAAAATTCTCCTTTTGGAAATATTTTTGCCTATTGTGTGCCTATATGCAAACTATTTGGAGTTGCGGTTATCTCGACCCCTAAAGCGAAATAAAACTAAACTAAAAGTATAAAAAGTATCCTATTGAGATAACCCGAAAACACATATTTAGTACATAAGTACGTAATCTTGTGTTGTCAATGCTCCTAATTCATTGTAGCTTAAATGAATGTACCCGAAAACACATATTAGTTATGTGTCCCTTTAGCATTCAAAAGACATGAGATGCAATGAAAGCGGGTTTTACTTTGTATTAATAATGAAAAGCGATTTGTCCTAGGCGTGAGAAATTGCTTTTGTGAAATTGATACGGGAAGGTATCATCCTTTTAGAAAACATTGTGAAAGTAGGTTTTCTTTGAAAATGTGTATATAAAAAGTAGGAGAGCTATAAGTAAAAAAAAATATAATAAAAACTTATCTTTGGGTTTTGAAAATTCCCGTATTGTTTGTGAGTTGTGCGTGAAATAGAGATCCTAGACTCAGAAGGAAGAAGGCTAGTGTTTACATACCTTGTAGAGTCAAAATAAATTACGACGTGTGTTCCATTAGACCAAGACCAAGACGAAGTAGGTTGAATTGTTCCCGCTTCAACGGTTTGGTGAGGACGTCGGCTATGTTATCTTCGGATGCTACCTTCTCAATAGAAATGTCCCCCTTTTGAACATTGTCTCTTAAGAAGTGATGACGAATCTCTATATGCTTGGTGCGAGAATGCAATACCGGATTCTTGCTTAAGTCGATGGCACCTTTGTTATCACATAGAATGGCTATGTCGCTTAGATGAATGTCGTAGTCTACTAACGCTTGTTTCATCCATAGTGCTTGTTGGCATGCTTTCTTGACGACGAGAGCGTACTCGGCCGGTTGTTGATATTGCTAGAGCCGTTTGTTTCTTAGAAAACCACGATGTTAAACAACATCCCATGAAAGTACACACCCCACTTGTACTTTTTCTATCAACGTAATCCCTGCATGGTCGAATCGCATATACAATTGTTTCTACACCCGTGCCCTTAGGATACCATAATCCTAATTGTGTTGTACCCTTAATGTATCTAAAAATTCTTTTGACGGCTTCTAGGTGTGAAGTTTTGGGGTTTTCTTGAAACCTAGCACATAGCGGACACTAAACATGATATCCGCCTACTTGCCGTGAGGTAGAGGAGACTACCTATCATGCCACGATATTTAGTATTATCTACGGATTCTCCGTCTTCATCTTTTGTTAGTTTGGTGTCGGATGACATGGGTGTCCTAATTGGTTTCGACTCTTCTAGACCAAATTTCTTTAACATCTCCTTGATGTATTTAGATTGATTGAAGAAGATACCATCTTCTACTTGTTTAATTTGTAGACCAAGAAAGAAGCTAAGTTCTCCCATCATACTCATCTCGAACTCGTCATGCATGATTTTAGAGAAATCATCACACATGTCTTGACAAGTGGATCCGAATATAATATCATCTACGTATATTTGTACTATGATTATGTGTGACTCCTTTTTCTTAGTAAAGAGTGTGTTGTCAACTAAACTCATGGTATAGTTATGTTTAATTAAAAAGGACTTGAGTCTATCATACCAAGCTTTTGGAGCTTGTTTAAGACCATAAAGGGCTTTCTTTAATTTATAAACGTGTTTGGGTTTTTCAAAATCGATGAAGCCCGGAGGTTGAGCTACATATACTTCTTCATTAATAAGACCATTTAGAAAAGCGCTTTTGACATCCATTTGATAAAGCTTTAGATCATTAGCACAAGCATACGCAAGAAGTATTCTTATAGACTCTAATCTAGCCACGGGGGCATAGGTCTCATCAAAGTCTATTTCTTCTTGTTGGTTATACCCTTGGGCAATGAGTCTAGCTTTGTTCCTAGATACTACTCCGTTTGCATCTAATTTGTTTTTATACACCCATTTTGTTCCTATTACGGTTTGATTACTAGGTGGAGGGACAAGTGTCCAAACATCATTATAAACAAATTGATTTAATTCTTCTTGCATAGCCATTACCCAACTTTCATCTTTTATGGCTTCTTGTGTGTTCTTAGGTTCTATAGTTGAAACAAAACAAAATAAGCTACTTAGGTTTTGAACTTGAGACCTTAATGTTCGTTCGTTTAGCTTTCCTATGACCTTATCTACGGGGTGATCTTTGGACTCTTTAATGTTTGTGATTTCACTAATTGAAGGTTCATCTTCTTCGTTAATCTTTTCTTAATTACAATAGCTTCACTTTCTATGATCTCGTCATCGACAAGAGGTGGAGAGGGTTTGGGTGGACTTTCATCAAATTTTATGTTTAATGACTCTTCTACCTTCATTGTTTCTTTGTTTAATATGACGTAGGCTTTGCTATTAGGCGAGTAACCTAAAAAGATACCTTCGGTTGATTTAGGATCAAATTTTGTAAGGTAATCTTTAGTGTTAAGAATGAAGCATTTGCTTCCAAAGACTCTAAAATGATTTAAAGTAGGCTTTTTGCCTCGGAGTAACTCATATGGAGTTTTACCTAAGATTGGTCTAATTAAGACTCGATTGAGTATGTATGTTGAGGTATCAATGACATTACACCAAAATTTTTGAGGTATGGATTGTTCGTTAAGCATGGTTCTACTCATTTCTTGAAGGGTTCTATTCTTTCTTTCTACTACCCCATTCGATTGTGGAGTGCATGGAGCCGAGAAGTTGTGAGTAATACCATTAGCGTCACAAAAGTTCAATTGCACTTCATTATCGAATTCCCTACCATGATCCGTCCTAATAGACACTATGGGTTTTCCTAGTTGTCTTTGGATCTTTTGCTTAATATTTCAAAATAGTTAAAGGTTTCGTTTTGTTCTTTAAAAATTTTGTCCAAGTATACCTAGAGTAGTCATCCACTATTACCAAAGTATAGTAGTTGCCTCCATAACTTTGGATAGTGATGGACCAAATAAATCCATATGTAGTAATTCTAGACACCTAGTTGTGGACACCATGTTTTTAGCTTTATGACTCGAGTGAGCTTGTTTTCCTATATTACAAGCATCACAAAATGATGTTCATATTTTAACTTAGGTAGATCTCTTACTAGATCTTTGGATGATAGCGATTGAAGAAGTCGCATATTGGCATGACCCAATCTTGATGCCATAAGGTCAAGTATCATCCATAGAGGTAAGACATAGTTTGTCTTTAGGTTCATTACCGATTTTAATGACATAGACTCCATGTTTCCTAATTCCTCTTCCTATGGTTATGCCATTTTAAGTATCTTACTACGGTTTGGTAAAAGTACATTGCACTTTTATCATATATTTGTCCTATACTTAAGAGATTAAAGTTTAGGTTTTCTCGTGACACACATCGTTAATGGTTAGAGATTTGTTAGAAACCGTACCTTTACCGATGATTCTACTTTGCTATTTCCAAACACCACATTACCTCCATTAACGGATTCATATGTGGAGAATAGATCCTATTGCGGTCATGTGCCTCGTGCACCCGCTATCCTTGACCCATTCATCGGGGTCTAGGTCGACCTTTAAGCACACCTAAAACAATAATAAACTCAAAGTTTGGTCCCCATTTATTCATGGGTCCATTAGTGTTAAACATTCCATTCATGTTAGACATGTATGGATAAGATGATATGCATTCCATGGAGCAAAGTTTTGAAAAGAGAAACCGTTTTGCATATTAGGGTTCCATCCCATTTGATGGTTACTTCTTGGATAAATGTTATTAGGTCTCCTAGATGCATTATGTTTTTGAAAAGATGGTGCTTTGTTTCTTGCAAAAGTAGGATTAATTTTGGAGGTGGATGTCTAGTGGTGACATGAGTTGGTTTCTTCCTATTTACGATAACGAACTCGTTTCTAGATGATGAAGCTATGTTATTACCACTAGTTGTCACAGCAGATCCACGGATCCGGTTTGTACACTAGCGGTTCCCTTTTGGGGATCCGTGGGATCCGCCACAACGATGGTGGTTTTCTAATTCTTTAACAAATTTTGTTTCTTTACTTTCACTAGTTGATGGATCAAGTTGTTGTATGCCTAGACCTTTTGGTTGTTGCGGTTTTAACACCATCGAGTATTGTATCTAAGGTGTTTGTACTCATTCTAGCAATTTTAGAATCTAAATGGTCAACTAGTGTTTGAAGTTGAACACAAAGTTCACATTCACCACTTGCTATTTTACCCTTTTCCAAACGTTTTAGTTTTGCTTTTAATTCTATGACTTCTTTATCTAAGCGTTGGTTTTGACTCTTTAAAAGCTTGTTTTGTTAATTAGTTTTAAGCTAATATTGCATAGTTTATCATATTCATTATGCAATGAGTCATCATCAAGTGATGAACTACTATAGTATTCGTGACATACCTCGTCATTTGCCATGAGACAAATTTCTTCGTCCTCCTCGTCGCTCATTCCCCACGTGTCGCTCACGAATGCCTTTTGATCATCCCGTTTGGGACACTTACTAATAAAGTGGTTTGGGTCCCCACATTTAAAGCAAGTACGATCATCTTTTGGTTTTTCGTCCTCTTTGTTTTTCCGAAAGCCTTTCTCATTGTCATACGGTTGTTTGACGTATCTACCCTTTCTTCTAAAGAACTTTTTAAAGTCCCTTACCACCATAGCGTACTCTTCGTCGTCACTACTCGAAGATGAGCTCTCCTCATCGCTCGAAATCTTTTTGGCTTTAAGGGCAAGAGATTTGTGTTTCTCTTTCACCTTTGAGGCTTCAGAATCTTTAGCAAGGACAAGCTCGTAGACTTTTAGGTTGCCTATGAGTTCATCGAGGTGAGGATTGTCAAATCTTTTGACTCTTGATTGCCGTCACCTTGGATCTCCACTTGATGGAAGTGCCCTTAGATATCTCCTAACATGGTTACGGCTAGAAAAGGATTCATCAAGTGCTTGTAAAGATGTAATAATAGTATTAAAGTTAGCAAATGAATGATCTATAGTTTCCTCATCCGGTATTGAAAATTGTTCATATTGTTGAACAAATAGATCAATTCTATTATTTTTAACTTGTTGGTTGCCTTGATGAGTTACAACTAAAGAATTCCAAATTTCTTTAGAGGTTTTAAGCATAGAAATTCTTTCGAATTCCTTTTTCGGTAAAGCATTATATAAAACCATTTTTGCTACACTATTTTTAGAAAGCTTTTTCTTCATTTCATCATTTAGTTTATCATGAGGTATGTGAACTAAATTTCCTTTATCATCATTTGAGGTAGCCTCAAAATCACCTTCAACAATAATGTACCAAAGATCAATATCTTTAGACTTCACATATGTTTGAATCTATTTTCCAATATATAAAACCATTAGTTTCAAGTAGTGGTGGTCGTTGCATAGATTGCCCTTCCTTATAATTTTCGAACCCATAGTGATCGAAAAGTTTTAAAATACAATTTTATTTTAAAACTTTTATAAACTTATCTCTTGATGCCAATTGTGGAAAACTAGAAGGGGGTTGAATAGTTTTGCCGATTTTAAGTTGATTTCAAAACTTTAGATTCGATATTATGTGAAATCGTATGGATGTTGAGCGTATAGATCTAATGATAATGTAAGTAAATAAGCGAAGATAAGGGATAGAAATGACACAACCGATTTATAGTGGTTCGCTACAAGGACACCTTCCTTGCCTACTCCACTCCCGAGTCACCTACGAGAGTTCAAGCACTATGTCAACAAACTCCTTCACTTGGCGGAGAAGCCTTCACAACGTTGCTTACACTTTATCCGGTACAAAGCTAGATACCGAGTCCGTAGCACGGTGGACCAAACCAACACAACTATTACACAACAAATATGTGAAATATCAAATACAAGATCTTCGCTCATGTAAATCTTGCGGGTGACAAATCAATCAAGGACCCTTGCTTGGATGACTTGTAGAATGCTCGTGATCTCGCCTTAGAGAAGGACCTATATGAGAATCACAAATAGAAAGAAAAGAAGAACAACTCTCTAGATCAAGTGATCTATATGTTAGAAGAGAATGAGAGTGTATGAGAGATTTAGTAAGAAGAGGGTGAGTTAGAATGAAGAAATGGCTCTCTATTTATAGGCAAATTTCCTCACTTGTTCACACGGATCCCACGGATCCCTTCCACTTGGGATCCGGCTAGCACAAAGCTAGGGATCCGTGGGCGCTCCTCTTTGCCCATGGGTTTTTGGTTATGGGTCATGGGTTGGTCCATGGGTTATATCTAGATTCAATGTATCTAAGTATACATTGTATCAAGTCTCTTTGGGTATGGGTTAAGATCCATGGGTTGTGATTTTACCCATCCTAATTAACTATTACAACAAATGCTTTTGTTACTACATTTTTGTATTTAAAAGATTATATGTAAATGCTTTACAAAAATAACATGTATCGTTATAATTATACTTAAGACAACATTATATATGTTATCAACAAAACACAAAGAGATCGCAAAATATTAATAAACGTTTTTACGGTTTATTTGTATTAACAAATTCAATATTAGTGACAAGGGTTGGGTCCTTTTGAAAATTAGATTGACTCAGGATGCCAGGTAAAGCACAATATTTTTGTTCCTAAGGATAATTGCAACCCAGTAACACTTGTAAAGCACATGAGACAAATCTAGAGTACGAAACGTATTTCGCCCTAGTTTTGCTCAGTAGCTTGGTTACAAGATCACTGTAAATGATCTCCCCAATGTCGACATTGACCCCATTCATCAAACAGTATGCCATCATCAACTGAATAGAATTAACTTGTTCAGTGGATGAGTGGTTCCCGCCGAGGACCTGAATCACAAAAGTGAATAGGATCCTCCAAGCCACGGTATATGAACTTTTGGTGACTGGGTCTTGTCCAAAAAATGTGGATCCAAAACGATTTTTTTTAACCCATCCTTCACTGTAGAGGGTTCAGGATGGGCGACATAAACACCCTTATTGTAGTCTAACCTGTTGAGGTGCAAAAGTTTTGTAATCGGGGTGGTGATCTTTCCTATTAAGCAGATGAACTTAATGAGATACTCCACGAGTGGTCGAGGTCTGTCTCATTAGTTGAGGTGTCGGGTCATAGGCCACTGCAGTAGCCCAAAACTCCCTGACGAGATTTTGGTATACAATTGAGGGACACTGAACAAAGGCCATTTTCAGTGGGTAGTTAAACAAAAAAATTCATAATGTCCTTATAGGTTGGGACAGTTTAAGGGTATTCAAAATTGCCTATGACATTATTTGTTTTAAATTTAACATTGCTAAGATCACCTGCCCACTGTGATGCAAACTGAAGAGATTGTGTTCTTGCCATTTCCATTAAAATGTTTTAGGGTTTTGAGAAAAATATCTTGACAAGAACAATTAAAAGGGTTTTGAATCTCTCAAGTTGTGATGAAAAACTTTTGTAAAGGTTTACAGAGAAGGTTTTTCAGAAAAAGATTTGAAGAACATAAAGATTTCTGGGTTTCAAAGAGGTTTTGACAGAGTTTTGTTAGCAGAAATTATTTGTGTATGTTTTAAGGATTTTGTGAGGGGTATTTATAGAGTGATGAGAGGGGTATTTTGTGCACTAAAGTAGATTTGTAAAGTCGGTTTTTGAAAACGTTTTGAATTTCCACATTTAATGCCACCACTCCACTACCCGATAAAATCCGTTTTCAAGGAGCGATTAAACAGTACACTAAAAGTGCACTTTTGCAGTAATAAAATATCCACAGGATATTTTATGTGATAGGAGGCATTTAATGCCAAGTGGGATGAGGTAAGTATTAGGGAACCCTAACAGTAAGATACAAAGACATATATTCCTATATTTAATTGGTGTGACTTCCAACCTAGGACATTTAAGTAACTAATACTTAGATGCATTTAGTTACTCATTCAATGCTCAATATCTAGAGTCAGGGTCCCTGAATGAGTCTTACTCATTCAGTGAGAGGATGGAATTGGGATTTGTTCTGTCAGGATGAACCATTTCAGTGAAAACTTACTGAGATTGGGATTGGTTTTCAGGTTGCTGACTTTCAATGTCTAGCATTTCCAATTCAGCTTTTAGTCTCCTGAAGGTAGGTTCATCTAAGGGTTTTGTGAAGATATCAGCAAGTTGATATTCAGTGGGAATGAAATGAAGCTCTATGTCTCCTTTCATTATGTGGTCCCTGATAAAATGATATCTGATATCAATGTGTTTGGTTCTTTGGTGAAGGACAAGGTTGTTGGAGATAGCAATGGCACTAGTGTTATCACAGAAGATGGGTACCATTTTGTAGTGGATATCATAGTCACTGAGTTGACTTTTCATCCATAATACATTGGCACAACATCCTGCGCAGTGACAACATACTAAACTTGGTGAAGACATAGCAACCGATTGTTTCTTTTAGCACTCCAACAAACCGCTTTTCCTCCAAGAAATTGCGGGACCTTGAGGTACTTTTTACATCCATGTTGCATCCAAGATAATCGAATCAGTACCCTTTGAGATCAAACCACGAGCATTTTGGATAATAGAGTCCAAGGTTTGGGGTTCCCTTGTGTACCGAGTATTCTTTTGGCTGCGATGAGGTGGGATTCTTTGGGATTGGACCGATATCTTGCTATTAGACAGTTGAGAATTGTATGTCCAGTGCAGGCGAGAAGATACATCGGTGAGCCTACAATCCCTCCGAAATGAGTTTGGTTGGTGATTTGCCGGTGAGATCGGGTCCAAGGTTGTTAGGAGGGACCATTGGTGTCTTCACCGAGGCACGATGATATCTCATATTTCTTCAAGAGATTTCGGTGTACTTCTCTTGGTGATGGAGATTCCTTTGTCGGTTTTCGATTTGTAGTCAAGGAAGTATGTGAGTTCACCCATCATGCTCATTTCAAACTTCTTTGTCATCGGTTTTCAAACTGTTTGCAAAAGTGTAGTTTGTTGAGCCAAAGATGATGTCATCAACATATACTTGGACTAGTATCATATCTTGTTTTGTCCTATAGATAAACAATGTGTTATCTATCTTTCCTCGACAAACTTGTTTTGAATCGGGAAGGATGAGAGTTTCATACCATGCTTTGGGAGCTTGTTTGGTCCATAAATGGCTTTACCAAGTTTGAGACATAGTCGTGGAATTCACTACTCTCAAAGCCGGAGGTTCTTGAACATACACATCTTCCTTGAGTTCACCATTCAGAATGCACTTTTACATCCATCGGTAAACTTTGAAGTTCATGTAGGTAGCAAATGCAAGGAAGATCCCGATGGCTTCCATTCTTGCAACAGAGCAAATGTCTCATCATAGTCAATGCCTTCTTGTTGTTGTAACCTTTGTCTACAAGTCCGGCTTTGTTTTTAATGATGATGCCGTTTTCATCGGTTTTGTTCACGAAAACCCACTTCATTCCTATAACTATGACATCCCGAGGACATTTGATCAAGGTCAAGACCTTGTTTTATCAAGCTGTTGAAGTTCTTCTTGCATAGCCTTGAACCCACTGGGATGTTTTAGAGCCTCGGTGACACTCTTAGGTTATATATCGATAGGAAATCGGCATATAGACATTCATTGGTCAAGGCTCAAGTTAAGTTAGCGACCATGCTTCTAGTGAGCATGCCTTGCTGGGTTCACCAATGATGTTTACAAGTTCAATATCCCGAGATTTTGTCCACTTACACCGTGGTCTAGGATCCGAGCTTGAAGAGGTCTTTGGAAACTCGTGGAGTGAGTTCGGTGCAGGAACCATAGAATCATTAAGAACATCTGTTGAGATGTCTTGTTCGAGTTGGGGTTCTTGAATCACAGGCTCTGAACATTTGGTTCGATGTTACCTATTCGGCGAGGACCGATTGATTATCAATGAATTCACCGATAGTTGGTTGTGAAAGGTTGTGAGGCAAGACATAATATGAGATGTCAAGATCATCTTGGTATGAGGAATTGATTTTAGTGTTATACTCATCGGAGGATATCTTGATGAGTTATCAATTCCTATTTCCTCCATCGAGGTGTTGGTGAAACGATGCTTCGAACTCTCATCAAAGGTGACATGAAAGGTTTCCTCAACTTGTTGTCTCCTTGTGTTAAATACCTCAAGGATTTGGAGATCGGTGAGTAACCTAGAAAGTATCCGTCATCGACTTTTGCATCAAACTTGCCTAGATGATCCTTGTGGTTATGGATAAACACAGGACATCCAAACACATGAAAGTAGGCGATATAATGAAGTCTACCTTTGAATATCTCATATGGTGTTTTGTTATGTCTTTTGACAATGATTGACATGTTTTGAGTGTAATAATTTGTTTTGACCGCTTGATCCGAAATGTTTTGATAGAGTGAGCCATTTAACATTGTTCGAGCGACCTCAATGAGAGTTCTATTTTTCCTTTCACTACCCCATTTTGTTCGGGGTGTAAGGAGATGAAAATTTTGGGAGATTCCTTTTCATCACGAAATTCTCAAGCTCTTCATTTCTAAATTCATTACCATTGTCGATTCGATTTGTTTAAGCGTAATGTCATTACGGTTTTCAATGTTCACGATGAATGACATTATAGTGTCACCACCGACTCTTTTGGAAAGAAAGTATACCCAAGTGTATCTTGAGAACTCATCAACAATGACAAGTGTATACTTCTCATCTTTGGATTGATCTAGGACTGACTGGTCCAAAGAGATCCATATGCATGAGGTGAAGGCAGCTTTTGATTAAGAAATTTTGTTTTGTTTTGAAAGATGCTCTTTGATGTTTGCCTTTTTCACAGGCTAAGCATGGTTTGTATTTTGCAAAAACCAGTGATGGTAAGCCAATGACCTTGTTTTGTTTTGCCAAGTTGTTGATATTTTTGAAGTTTAAGTGAGAGAGTCTCTTATGCCACAACCAGTTGACAGTTTCAGTGGCTTTGGCAAGTTCCATTTTTAGAGAGTGTTGACATGTCTAAGACATAAACATCGTCTCTTCTAGGAGCTATCAAAACAACTTCTTTGTTGGCATTGAAAATGGTACCTTGTTTGACATTGAATTGCACAATGTACTTTGCATCACGGAGTTGGACCGACATCGATGAGATTGTATTTTAGACCATTGACATAAGCTATTCTAGAAAACTATTCCATTATAGTATCTTGAACCATAACCTTGATGGGACATGATGAGTTATCACCAAATACTACATTGGGTCTGGTTCCTTTACATACTTGTGCAGATACTCCTTAACACCGGTCATGCTTCTTGAGCATCCACTATCTAGATGCCGGATAGGCTCCTGGCGTGTCTCTCGCACAAGTAGTAAAGTGGATTAGTTTCTCTTCGACCCACTTACTAGTGGGCTTGGGTCTAATTGTGCCTTGAATTTAGCAATCGATTCATGGTCGGTGGTTGAGTGCATTGTGCTACCACAGGTTTTGCATTTAGAGGCGAGGATGACTCGGTGATTCTTGGTTGCTTTGAACTTCTCCTTGCATTGATGACATTGTCATCTTGGGATATCTCATGAGTGGATTTCCGCAAATATCACAAAGACGTGTTCATGAGACAATCATCGGGATGATGATCATTAAAGCCACAATGTGGGCAAGGAGAAAAGGGTTTTGCTCTAAACTTTTGAGCGATTTTGAGGTTGAAGCATACCGATGACCAACTTTGGTATAGTTTACTTTCTTGAGAGAGCTTACATATTGTAAGTGATCGAAGTTCTGTGATCCTCCTTTTGCGGATCATACAAAAAGGATTCTATAATGATTGTCGGTTGTATGACGGTATAGTGGCATAGATCACACTTTTGTGCGGATTTTGTGGTGGCTTTTGACTTTGAGGAACTAGAGGAAGTCGACTTTTTCTCCTTGATTGATTCAGGACTTTTCGATAGATTCCATCTTATCGGTTAGCTTCTCACAAGTTCGATCGATTCTTGAATTTGGTCGACTTGATGGGGATAAAGGATGTGGAAGTCTCGGTGGGGGTAGATTCTTGTTGAGTTGGTTTTGTTGGTCTTTTCGGGATGGTTCTACCAAGTCCGGATCTTTCTTTTGGTGAGTGTGGATTGAATTGTAATGGAGTAAGCTCGAGCTAGGAGCGGCAGACTCAAGAGGTTCCGGGGTGGAAGGGTGCTTGAGATTACGCTTGGACTCGAGATGTGTTCGGTACTCTGGGCACATCGGAGAGTCAAGCATACTCTTTAGAGCTTGACTTTCGTGCTCTAGAATTCTTCCGAATCAAAATTTGGAAGCTTACTCTCGGGATTAACCCGTTCAATCCAATCACCGGGCTTGGGAATAGTCAACACATTGGTAATCATGCCACCGGACACAAATGGTTTGGGAGATCGGTCTTTGTCGTGAGAGTCGGGAGATGATCTTCACCTATGACTCTTTTTTGCTAGTGGGGCTCCCAAGCATCAAAGACTCTTGGATTCTTAGCAGTCCAACTAGCAATGATATCCTTTTCTTTCTTAAGTTCATATTGAAGAGCCTGATTTCTTTTAACTAATTCAGTGTTTTGAATTTGCAAGGTGATAGCCTCAAGCTTATTTTGTTTTAAAAGTAGTAGTTCATCCCTACACTTGTTTAGTTTAAAACTTAGCTTGTTATATTTTGAAAAAAGATTTAATCTTTGCTCTTCTACAAACTTAAGATCGACATTGATATAGTTCATATAGGACTGCCAATCAGAGTCATCATCCATAGAAAGTAAAATATTTACCTTCTTCATTGTAAAGTTGACCCATTCTCCATTTCTGGCATGATTTTTTCCCACATCCAGCTTGTCCTCTTCGGAGAGAGCCATCGATGCAACCGACTTGCACCATTTCGTCATCGATGAGACAGCTCTTCATCCCAATCGAAGACTTCAAAGAACAAGACCTTTGTTTTACCACCATGCATTTAACGGTGTGTGTTGTTTCGAGGTGTGGCCTCAAGCAATGCTAGCTTAGTTTTGGCTTTCTTGTATTTAGCTTCAAAATCCAGTTTTGTTTTGATCGATTTGTTTTGAAAATTTTGATGAGACCGATAGATTTTTGGTTGAAATTTGCTAAAGCTTGAAGTCCGATTAGACCTTGATGGTTTGTAAGAGGGTTCGAAATTGTTTTGAAAAACAATATTTTACAAAATGACCTCTTTTATGACACTTAAAGCATTCGATGTCTTGATTTCTTTAGCAGTTGAAAAACCTTTGTTTCTTTTTATAAACCTTCGAGAGTTAGCAAGGAGTGCCCTTTCATGAAATTCAACGTTCAGGTCATTTAGGTACTCCTCACTTGATCTCTCATCAGGCTCATCATCTAAATTTTCTTGGAAATCTTGAACCACATTGTTAGAAAAGAAAGAAGTTGATATTGGTGATGAAGTGGTGATCAGGGACTTCTTGACTTCCTAAGACTTCTTTAAGTCGGGGTATCGTGCATTGATGAGGTTTTCCTCATAGACAAATTTCCATAAATTTCGTGAAGCTCAAGATTACGGATATGATTAGCATTCCTAAGTCCCCGAGAGAAATTCAACCACTTCTCGGGAGACTATTGACAAAACCAACATTGATTTCATGTTTGGACAACTTAACACCATCATTTGACAGTTCATTTAAAATAGTTTTGTATCGGGTGTAAGTTTGAGACGAGTTTCGAGTCCTTAGCCACGAAGGTGTTATACTCAAGTTTCGTGTCCATTATCCTGTTTTCCTTGGTATCGATGGGCCTTCATGACTATGAACTAGGCAATCCCAGTTTGTTTAGGCTGTACTACGACTTATAAGCGACTCCATAATATCATCGGAAGACATGATATGATGATACTTTTGAGTCTTTGGTCTGGTTGACCACTCTCCTCTCATCCCGAGTCCACCGAGCTTGTGTTTAGGCTAACCTTCAGCAGTCTTTGGGATAAATGGACCTTCATTTATACACTTGATATAATAAGGTTCCATCCCAATCAAATAGCAAAGCATACACTTTTTCCATTTGTTGAATTTATCAACTTCAAGTCTAGGGCAACAAATTGAATAAGCTCCACCCTTTTATCGACTAGTTGGGGTACATCAATTTCACCATTTTAGGATCCCGATTTAAAAGCGTTTAGGCGGCTTAAAAGCAGTTTATAATCGCCTTGCTCGATACCACTTTTGTTGCATATTCACTATCTTAAAAGCGATTAAGTATGTAAAACAAGTTAGTAGTGAATCAATGGTAAAAGATATAAGTAAAACACTAAGAGTAATTTTCAACATCATATTCTTATTAGAAATGAATCAAAGAATCGTTACCCTAGTACTTATGAACAAGTACTAGGGATTGAAATGACAAAGTGTTGTAACTCCTCACCGAGCTCAAGCTAAGTCGAGCACAACTACAAGTACCCACCGAGCTATCTCGGGATTAAGTTGTATTTGGAGGAGTGAAAGATGGCTTGCGTGTGTGTGTGTTTTTACAATTCACAAGCTTAAACTTTCACTCCATCTCTTATGCTATTTATACAAGTATGAGTTTTAACTCTTTCCTAGGTGACAAACCGACAATTTGTAGAAGACAAAATCTCGATGTATTTTGTCTCATTCTAAAGACTATATTAGGTAAAGGGACAAAGCCACTTTCTATTTGTCAAGATCTTGATCTTGGCCCTTTCGTGGAAAGTTGAGTTATTGAAGATAGGCACTCCGTCTTTATCACTTCAAGCATAACCGCTTTGTCCCCCATTATTCGATCTTGATCTTGATCTTGATTTCGGTTTGTCTTCAATGTTTGTAGTTGGTGAGGAGTTTGAGGATTCGGTGAGTTATTGTCATCACTCTTTGAACCACCATCTTCTTCTTGACTCGATCTTCACTCTTTAAGTTCCGCCTTCGGGTGGAGAGACTTCTTCTTCGCCTCATACTAAGTATCTCGAAGATGGCTCACCGAGAGACTATGCACTCAATGACCTGTTAGTGTTTAACGGATTAAGCACTTAGGTTATTTTCTATTCAAATCCTAGATTAAGGGGTTTGGGTATTTACTGAACCCAACAGAAATACCCCACATGGATTTCTAACCCTGTGTTGGTAAAAAAAGCCGGACGGAACATGGAGAATGTGTATGGATTTTAAAAGTATTAACGCATCTTGTCCAAAGGATTATTACCCCCTCCCAGAAATTGACTGGAAGATTGAGTTGGTTATGGGATATAAATATAAATGTTTCCTCGATGCTTACAAGGGATACTGTTAGGAATTAGAAATTCCCGGTATTAAAGAGTCGGTCACCTCAAGTATATGTAATCGTTAGAAAGCTCGTAGTCGTAGTTGTTTTAAGTTAAGTAGTATTTAGTTAAGTAACACCGTGGAGGACGGACGGGTCTTTACCCATTTGTATGCACGATCCATGACCGGTGTGTGGCGATTTATGTAAGACTATAAATACTCTACCTTCCAAGGTAGAGTTGGAGCTCATAATAATATCTTTCACTTTCTCTCACTAAGTTCCTAAACCTCTAACTTTCTCTCTCTAGAAGTTCATCTATACGCCACTTTGTGTTATGGTTTGATGTGTATGTGAAAAGTTATATCTTACATTTGGTATCAAGAGCCATGGTTAGATCATATCTTGCACATCTTTGGATTTATAGTGGGTTTTAGGTGGTTTTTTGAGTTTGAAAAAGTTTAGTGGTTTTTGCATCATTTGGTTGATTTCTTGTGTTAAAGCTTGAATTTTGTTAGTACTTTTATGTTTAGAATCATCACAAGTGTTTAGGTTTTCATTTGGTAAGCTTGAATCATCTTGGTTGGGTTGTTTTTGGATTGAAAAGTGATGTTTATGTGGTTTTTTCATGCTAGCGACTTACTTCACGGACTAGTTTCTTCGTAGCGACTTGCTTTACAAATTTGTAGCGAGTTACAGTTCTAAACCTAGCGACTTAGATCTAGCGATTTACAGTACAAGTAGTGGACTCTCCACTACGGTAGCGACAGTGATAGCGACTTGGTCGGTGGCGAGTCGCTCTTTAGCGACTTGTATCTTTAGCGACTTGAGTAGCGAATTGCTGCCAAAATTTTGCTAGCGACTTGAGGCTTAGCGAGTTACTACTTAGCGACTTGCCTTTGTTTAGCGACTTGGTGGTATAGCGAATTAGTTGTTAGCGACTTGGTTCAAGAATTCGTAGCGACTTGGTTGTTTTTTCACGTCAAAACTTCAAACGGCCATAACTCTTGAACCGTAACTCCGTTTTCAGCGTTCTACCCATCAAAACGACCGTGAGAACGAGGAGAATGGCACGCCGAATCAACTAAAGTTCATTCGGGTCATTCTTCGAGGTCTAAATCCGCTCCGAACAGAAGTTATTGAGGTTTTAAGTTTTTAGACCTAAATTTCTCAGGAAAAAACGGGCATAAACCAATCCGAATCACAACCAAACAACATCTCTGCTAATCCTTCAAACAATCATCACTCCTAACACTTAATCCTCTATCATTGTATGGGTCCATCAGTTACCTTAACTCATTTCATTGGTCATTGCTTAACGGTTTCGTCTTGATTTAGTAAAATCCCGCGAAAGATTCTATTTCTCGGTTTAAAACATAGACTTGTAAAATCCCGTGCATACTACCACATCATGTCTTATTCTACTGACCCAGTGATTTCAGAAGTGCTTAAATTGTATGATGATGTGGACAACAATGATAATGTTTGCTACATCGAGCGATTAAAGATGATTGAATCAATCAATGAGGATGTGATATCTCGGGTTCGAGACTACGAAAAGGCAATGCACCATCAATGCTACAAAATGCCAAGATAAAGGAAAGTAACATTGAACCTTATCAACAACTTCACTCTCACATCGTGTCACTTCTATCCATAACAATGGAACGAACATGCATTGCCCTTTTCCGTCAAGACTTTTCCACATTAACGGAACAAGTACTAATGAACTTAGAACAATTGGAACAACAACTTGATAAAGAGAAGGTTCAAAAGGTTAGTTCGGTCTTTGCACTTCAAGTGATCCACAAACAATTTGATCATTCATCGGAGGAATTTACATCGATTATGATCAAGACATGGTGAAGTGTCTTTCAAGAAACACTTGGAATGGAAATTAGCGTGTTCATAGAGACACTTATCCATCTCATGGATAATGTGGAGAAGTATATTGAGGAAGTTACTCGGATAGATGAAAAGTAGATGAGTGTCGGTGCGGTTGAGAGATAGTTGTGATATGTTGGGTAATGTATCCATTGAAGAATCGGGTGTTCTTTGAATGCGAATGTCGAGTCAACATATAATGATGATGAGTCGAGTAAAGCACCGATGATGGATTAGTTAGCTTGAATATAGAGACTACGAGATTGATAAGCTTGACACATCCGGCGGTCCGGTGACTCTTGTTACACATGATGTGGATGCGGATATCGGACCGGAAATTGAGCGGTGTCATGTAATGAGGTACCCTTTATTGTTCAACATAGTACATCCGCTAAAGTACTTAAACAAACCGATCATGATCTTGAACATGACTTTCATAAATATTACATTCGAGGTGAGTGCGAGATTAAGTGTTTCAAAACAAAAGATATGGTTGATAAGAAGGCTTTTGATGAACTTTCAAACAAATTCTCAAATCTTGAAAACATTGCATTTCACTTGAAATCGCGATTCGAGTAAAGAAGAAAGTTTTCAACTTAACAAACCACGTAAAAACACGAACTTCACGAATTCCGTGAACTTTTGAAATTAACACTTTGAAAGCTCGACTTCAAGACAAAGAGTCAACCATTTACAATCGAAGAAACATATTTACATCTTGAATGAGAAAAGTAATTTAGTCATGAATACACAAGACATTGATGCTATTATAACAAGAAATAATGATCATCAACTTATGTGGCTAAATTACTAAAGGAAAATGAGTCTTTGAGAAAGCATCACATAGAACCAAGTGAATCATCAAAGAAGCTAGAACTAAGCCAATGGAACAAACAAACCCTTTGATAGAAAAATTGATGAACTCAAAGCTCAACTTGAGGATAAGAGTTTCGCTATTGTTGCCTTAAAGAATGAGCTTAGGAAAGCTGTAGGAAAAGTGTGAACACTAAGTTTACAAAACCATCAACCTTGGGAAACGGTTTCTCATCTCATTAGAAACCGATCTCATTGTTAGGCGACCCTCTGCGTTTATATCCGAAGACCAAAATTTTCAAAAACACGGTTTGCCTCCCAAGTTGATGAGAAACAAGTTTTGTCAAAACCGGTCACTTCACTGTGTTACCTAAGAATAAGGCTTCTAGCTCTGTTAACTCTAAACACGTTGCCACTTCTACTCCCCGGCACCTCTAGGATTAGTTCAAAACAAGTGTCAAAACCAAGCATTAAAACCCGAATTCATATGATATGAATGACTTGTGGAAGAACTATTATCTAGAAAAAGCTAGGAAAAGGCATGATTCGAAAAGGCGGAATTTTAGGTGCAAGACCTAGGGTGATGAATTCTACGAGATTTCAAGGCACTACTAGTAGTTGTAAACCATTATCTAGGAACACTCAAAAGACTAGGAATTGGCGTGCATCTAAAAGTAGTTATGTGCATAAGAATGCTAAGCATGTAGAAAACAAAACTAGAAATTCCGAGTCTTTTCCACATATGAAACATTTTCCTAATTCACATGCCAAGGTACAATCCACTAAGACTAGTAACGTGACTACAGTTCAACATGTTGTGAAACAAAACAAATCAAAAACTTCGCCTAGATGGATACCAAGCTGCTAAATCTTTGGAAACTAGGAACAATGATAAGTCTTCCACTATGCAAGAAGCCTTACAATCCTAGATCTTCCCATAAGTGGATACCGTCGGTAGAATGTTTAAGGATCTTTGGACTTAGGTGGATTCCTACCGGAAGGTGTTTCTCGTTGACAAAATCAAGGTTGACCGTGAAACCCCAAAGGGTTTGGATACTAATGTCACTAACCAAAATATATGCAATCAAGCTTGTGATGTTAGTGCGGTAGTCCTTACTCATTGCGAGATACTTGATCCTTCAATACATGGGTGGTTTAAATTATGGATAACACAAGGATTGATATCTCATAATTCACGGGTTCAAGTAACTCAATCTTGATATTCAACCAGCTATGACGTCTGTTCACATCAGTTCAGGCCTCGTTCTCTAAAGAAAAGAAAAGTGTACGCTTCAGTGCGCTTTATCTTCTTAAGAAGAGAAATCTTCATGTTTATGACCATTATCATCGACATTCTTCATCAACAAGCTTCTTGTTTTTCCCACGCTCTTTCAACCCTCAAGTGGATCTACGTTCATTGGTGTTTATTCTTATTCACTTGTTTAAATCAAAAATGGAAACTTCGGATGCAATTTTTGAGGGGGAGGAGAGTGCATATACTACATGTTGATGGATGCTTGAATTATGGTCATTCGACTCTTCTTCAACGCCTAATGCCTCACTTACTATGGATAACTGGGATTCATTGTTTGAGATTTATGGTTTCAAGATATGTTTGATAAGTACTTCCAACCCCCAACGAATGTTGATCATCTAGATTCTGAAGCTCATGCTCCGGTTCCTACTGACTCAATTGGTTCACCATCTAAGAAGTACCTCTCGGAATTCTCAAGAAACCTTATCTCCAGTTATTTCACAAGGCATTGATAATGGCTATCATGATATTGTAGTTGCACTATTGAATAATGATCCGCTCTTTGGTATTTCTTTGCCAAATCTTCACGGATTATTGTTCCTCTCAATGTGCACGCTATAAATCAACCACATGAACATTAAGGAAAATGACTACCTCATCTGCTCGCAAACATTATTGGTGAATCTTCCATATCTGTCTCTACATGTATATCTTAGGAAGAATGTATTGATGTTGAGGAATCATTTGTTCCAGTTCATTCAGTGGGTCAATGTACATCCGATTGTATGTTGCTTTCACGTGTTGGTCATTTGGCACAAGTTGATGACTTCAGAGTTAATCATTTATCACTTATTTGAGATTGAAGTTGACTTTCTACAAAGGCGTGTTCTTATTTGATAACTTGCTCGGGCTTAAGATTTTGAGTTGAAGACTTGGTTTATCTAGTTACCAGCAGTCGGGGTGGTTGGTTGAAGACCTGGTTAACTATCACTATTAGGAGTTCGTTGTTCTACTCGATGTCACATGCGAGATGACGATGTGGATAATCTCAAGAGGTGTTAATGTCTCATACTTTGTTTGAGTAGTGAGTACTTAGAGATTTGCTTGAAGCATAGATTCTCGACACCGCTCTTCCATTATTAAGTGCAAGCTTAAGATACAAATGCGGGGAATTCGACTTCAGTTTCAAGTTTGGTATATCGGGTTTTCTTCAACAGTGGTCACTTCAAATTGTCTACATATGGGTTGATAAAGATAGTCAGAGAGAGTTCTTGTAGCAGTTGATTCTCACAGGATTCAGTAGAGCTAATTGTTTGTTCTTCTCTATTTCAAGAGTATTTGGCATGTATAATGTGTTGCTGATTCTGAGGTATCAAAACCATTTGGGGGAAGGATATATTATTCCAACTATTTGGGGGAAGGTGTATTATTCCAACTATTTGGCGGAAGTGGTCTCTGGAGACCTTTGGTATATGTTACTTGACGTTCGGTTGGAAGAAATGTGAGAAGAATATTTGGAGCGTGAGATGATCCGCTATCGACATCTTATATACGGTTTATGATAAAGTGCTTTCGGTTATTGACTCATGTACACAAGGTAATGATGATTTCGATGAGATCGCAACCATCAATGGAGAGATATGTGTACATTAAGGATGCACAACATGTTCACTTGATCGAGCTAATTCACAGAGATGATTAGTGACTCAACATGTTACATGGATATCATCGTCTCTACTCGTGTTGGGTACATGTGTACATTATGTGCTGATTGGTTATATGTTAGATAACTGGAATGCACTTGGTAAAATGAAGATGTTGATATATTGTTCCCCTAAATTGACAACTGGTCAATCTCGAAGAGTAAGGTGTACATCGGGGATGCTGTAACGAGTTCATGTGATCGGTCGTAATCGGTTATCCGGATTTGATAACCATTGAGGCGATCAATGTTTCAACTTGTTACCGGTGTTCTCGTGTTCCTCGTGGTCTTTGAGCTTCAATCAATGAGACCGCTTTGTATTCAACTCTACTTCTTATGGAAATGGTCTTTATTCGATGTTTGTCGGTTTGGGGAAGCTACCAAAGATTCAAATTGAGAAGGCTCATGTTCTGATTTTCTTAGAAGCCTCGAATGCTTTGGTGGCGAAAGTTTAAGAGATATTGATTCCTTTCTTCTACAACGTCTTGAGCGATATCTTTATCTCGGTACTCATTTCATCATTCTCTTAAACTAATTTATCTCTTGTAAATATTTATTCGAAAAACAAAATACAAAATTATAAAACCTTCAAAAATCAAATAGAAAAATATAAAACTTTCAAAATCCATAAAAATCGAAAAATTGAAAAATCTTCAAAATTATTGTCAATTTGTCATGTTTTCTCGGTTCGATAATATCTACGGTCTTTGTGATGTCATTCAAAGAATGACACGGACTTTAGATGTTGTTCGAATTCAAAAAAAAAAAAAAAAAAAAAAAAAAAAAAAAAAATATATAAAATATATATATATATATATATATATATATATATATATATATATATATATATATATATATATATATATATATATATTGGGAGAAAGAGAAAAATGGTTTATTGTCATTTTCGTGCAATAACCGGTTTTAAAAGAAAGAACGAGCCATGTTTTATCATGCTTTCAAAATTCCATGCTCGATTCTATAAACATGTATCTCTGAAAACTAAGCGCTTTGAAAAATAACTCGGTCTCTATTTTTGATAATCATCAGGACTTATTTGTCAAAATCTCTATCTCTCAATCAACAACCTATGTCATTGATTGAGGGGGAGAATGATTTCAATTAAATTAAAAAGTTATTTGGCATTAAATTGTTTTCAAAAGATATAAATGCATGTTTTATCAATGGAGTTTAAAGTCTTAAAATCCGATCCTTATCAGTTCAAACGCTTTCACAATCAAGTCACAATTCTCCTTAAAAGCTTTCAAAATCAATTTAAATCTATAAGAGATCACAAATCTCAAATGATTTGATAATTGTGATCGGGGGAGAATGTGTGGTTTAAATTGGATTTAAACTGATAATTCGGTAAATGGTTTTATATGAATGTACATCTTGTCCTTCCCACATGTGACAAAGCGATTTTAAATTTTCAATGCACATGTTGAGGGGAGCATCTATCTTAAACCTTTGATTTGAAACGTGATCATTTATCCCATATGCGGGTTCCTCTAGTATGTGCAAAACTCTTTTCAAACCTCGAGGCACATATTGAGGGGAGCAAATTATGGAAACCTCATCCTTCACGGAATGCATTATCTACTTGAGTTGATCAAGGAAGTGATGTTGATATCTTTAGAAAATGGTAATCAAAGAAGTTAATTCTCTCTTGCCTCCGTGTGCAAAACATTTTCAAATACTTGATGCACATGTTGAAGGGAGTTCTCGTTCTAAAATATCAAAAACAATTCGGTACAAAATGCTTTGATAATATATCACAAGTATCCGAATTGATTTTCAAATGGTTTTCAATTGGATCCAATGGCGGATGAACAATACCAAATAGACCGACCAACTTTACTTTATGTACGGTGATATAAGGATGATAAGGTTAGGTATTGGTTCCCATGATCCGCTGAGCCGGAGGGATCTACCGAGGACAATCCACTAGTTAGTGTAGAAGTCCTTAGGTATGATGATAAAAGGAGAAAATGAGATATGGGAAGAGTGCGGACTAAGACCGAGCTAGTCTTGGAATAAACCCAACAAGGTTCTAGTTATGAAGTCTCGGTATAATGAAGGGTTGAAGAATTAAAAAGAATTGAATGAGAATAGGGTGAAAACAAATAGCCCTCCATTTATTCAACCTTAGGCGAAACCGGGTTCAATTCATATGCTACCGATGGTAACATCGGTATTGAAGACAAGACGTCATGGACCCGGTGACGCTTGCACTTCAACTTTCCAAACCACTCAAGTTCCTCTTAAAAGGACTTGTTTCATTCTCACGGGAACCGACATTATCTATCGACTTTCTCTTAGAGATTGTTGATATTGAAGAAGGAGACCTCTCCTAGTCTCCCAACACGGGATCCAAATATGCACAAATTGAGTCTAGAGCCACGAGATCATCAATAAATCTCATTAGGACACTTTCAATGAAGACTCTCTGTTTCACACAATGTGGAAAGAGATTATATCTTGAGTCCCACGCATTATCCTTGTGGTATTGCCGAACATCCGAGTGATGTGTTTACATATTCACAATGAAGATGGAAAGCCTTCGAGCCAACATCAAACAAGCTCTGGTAGGTGGCATGTGAGATCTATTATATGGATCAACCATGTGACAACCGAGCGAAACAATGGGCGATTCAATTTCTTGAATCAATCACGGTTCGAGTTAGGGATTGACGGATACCTTTGAAAACCGGTCTTTGTGCTTAACAAACTTTTCTTTAGCACATCGACCGTGTACTCATTTTTTCAAACCAAAGGTGTTTTATGATTGATAATTGATTTTCAATAAAACCTTCGTTGTATTGCAAAACAATTTCTATTGAGCAATACGATTGTTTGTCAAATCTCTTTTCATCAATCGGTGGACTTAAAATTATTTGGTTCACTCACTCCGTGTTGTCTTCTTTGAGGCGTTCGGTTTGAGAACAACTAGAGCATTGCGAAACCTGTCAAGGAAATTCTTGAATTATACCGATCACAGGCAAGTACATGTATCGATCAGCGGGAACCGTGGGCGTGTACCTCGATTCAACGAAGTGATCAAAGACACTTTCGTGCGATTTATTGCTAGCTGTTGTATGCGAGTCGCCCGATGTTTGCGGTGATCGTAATGAAGCGGTCAATCCATAGCCGCATGCTCACGTAACACATTCATCTCAAAAGAAATCATGATTAGTGCATCAATGACTCGATATTTTCACTCCATGCTTCGCTACTGCCGCCAATATCATGATTCAACAAATGCTTCCGCTACTCGATAAGAAGATATCATGATCCGAATGTGAGCATGTCGATCCTAAAGTCACAACATCACATAATACCAACACCACAAAGGATGTGTCGAGGCTGCTGATAGTGATGATCTCAAAAGATGGCTCAAAATTATTATCACGTGGATCGGTAAAGACCTCCACTTGAAGTAACCAAACATGCAATGTGAAGAATCAATGACTACGAGCTTAGGAGCAAAGGACTACATCAAGAATGCAAGATCAATTGTTAATGTATTATCCGGTTGTATTCAATGTATTTTTGGTACATGATTGAGGTGACCTCCTTAGGGGAGATTGTTAGGAATTAGAAATTCCGGTATTAAAGAGTCGGTCACCTCAAGTATATGTAATCGTTAGAAAGCTCGTAGTCGTAGTTGTTTTAAGTTAAGTAGTATTTAGTTAAGTAACACCGTGGAGGACAGATGTGTCTTTACCCATGTATGCCCGATCCACGACCCGATGTGTGGCGATTTATGTAAGACTATAAATACTCTACCTTCCAAGGTAGAGAGTTGGAGCTCATAATAATATCTTTCACTTTCTCTCACTAAGTTCCCTAAACCTCTAACTTTCTCTCTCTAGAAGTTCATCTATACGCCACTTTGTGTTATGGTTTGATGTGTATGTGAAAAGTTATATCTTACAGATACCATCAAGTGCAGATGGCAAAGGAAGACGAAGAAAAAAAGGCTTTATATACGGAACATGGCACCTATTGTTACACGAAGATGCCTTTCGGCTTGAGGAACGCCGGAGCAACCTACCAAAGATTGGTGGATACAACGTTTAAAAGGCAAATTGGTAGAAATCTGGAGGTATATGTGGATGACATGGTGGTAAAGAGCAGAAGCGAAAAAGAACTTTTAGCAGACATGGCAGAGACGTTCGACAACCTCCGAGGAATCAATATGAAACTCAAACCCAAGAAGTGCTCGTTCGGAGTGGAGGAAGGGAAGTTCCTCGGATATATGGTGACATCCGAAGGGATAAGAGCGAATCCAAAAAAGACCAAGGCTATAGCCGGCATGCAATCGCCGAAAACTCTGAAAGAAATGCAAAGTTTAAGTGGAAAACTGGCAGCCATGAACAGATTCCTCTCACGATCAGCTAAAAAAACCTTACCATTCTTCAGTACCTTGAAAAATATAACGAAAGAAAACCAGAACGAATACAGGTGGAGTGAGCAGGTCGAAGATGCTTTTCAAAAAATGAAGCGCATCATTCTGGAATTACCCCATCTAACCGCCCCAGTGGTTGAAGAGGATTTGTTTGTGTATTTGGCAGCGGCCGAAGAAGTTATAAGCGCCGTTCTGATGGTAGAAAGAGATGGGAGGCAAATGCCGGTGCATTAAGTCAGCCGGACATTGCACGAGGCTGAACGAAACTATGCCTCACTGGAAAAACTTGCCTTGGCTCTCCTACACTGTTCCCGAAGACTCAGAAGGTATTTCGAAGCTCACCCAATCAAGTTAATCACAGACCAACCTATCCGGGAAGTATTGAACAAACCAGAATCCTCGGGAAAATTTATGAAGTATGCAGTTGAGCTAGGAGCATACAAAATCACTTACATCCCAAGGCATGCTATTAAAGGACAAGTTCTGGCAGATTTCATAAATGAAATACCGGTGGACTAGGAAAACCGTAGTCGAGGGATAGGAAAATAAATGTACGACATCTCCTCGGGCAAAGAAGAGTGGACATTGTACACTGACGGGGCATCCAACAAGAAAGGAGCAGGAGCGGGATTGGTGTTGATCAGCCCAGACCAGACAGAATATACCTATGCTCTTCGGCTAAACTTCCCAAGTACCAACAACGAAGCAGAATACGAAGCATTATTGGCCGGCCTTAGAATTGCCAAAGATATGAAAATCCAAGTCTTGAATGCTAAACTAGACTCAAACCTTGTATCAAGCCAAATCAACGGGGAATTCACAACTTATAAGGAGAGTATGGCAAAGTATCTGGCAAAGGAGAAGGAGTACATCGGATGCTTCGAACAATTCACAATACAAAACATCCCTAGGGCGCAGAATCAGAAGGCGGATATCCTCAGCAAACTAGCGTCAGTAGCCTTCGACCATTTAACTAAAGAAATACTCGTAGAGGTATTGGAAACGCCTTCAATGGAAGAGGAGGTCATCGGCGCAATAGTCGAAGAAGAAGAAGAGAATTGGATGTCACCTATCATCCGGTGCATCACCGAAGGGAGATGGCCGGATGATGAAAATGAAGCAAGAGCCCTTCGGATGAAAATCAGTCATTACACTATTGAAGACGGGGTATTATTCAAAAAATCATACCTGGAACCAATTTTAAGATGTGTGGGCCCACTACAAGCTAACTATGTGGTAAGGGAGGTACATGAAGGAGCATGCGGAATGCACTCCGAACCAAGATCCGTAGTAGCAAAGCTGATAAGACAAGGCTACTACTGGCCAACCATGCACAGAGATGCTAGAGAAGTCATTCAGAAGTGTGAGTCTTGCCAGATACACGCTCCGGTACCCAAGTTGCCAAAAACTCTGGTCCCCTCCCTAAAGCACCCGGAAAAGTAAAGTATGTCATAGTAGCTATTGACTACTTTACAAAGTGGATGGAAGCCAAACCTCTGGCAAGGACCACCGGAAAGGAGGTCAAAAAATTCGTCTGGGAAAACATAGTGTGTCGCTTCGGCTTGCCACACATCATCGTGATAGACAATGGTAGCAACTTCATCCATGATCCTTTCAAGATTTGGTGCGAAAGGTTAAACATAAAGCAAATAAACACAACGGTAGCCCACCCCCAAGCTAATGGTCTGGTGGAAAGAGCGAATAAAAGCCTGATGCACGGTTTTAAGGCAAGATTAGGAATAAGCAAATCCGGATGGGTGGACGAACTACCCAATGTGCTATGGGCTCATCGGACATCCCTTAAAACAAGAAACAGAGAGACGCCGTTCAGCCTTACCTATGGGAGTGAAGCAGTAATCCCTGCGGAGATAGGAATGCCAACTTTCCAAACAATGATGATAAAAGAAGAAGGGAGAGAAGAGGAAATCCGCTTAAATTTAGATTTGTTACAAGAAAGAAGGGAGTCAGCAACAGTGGAAGAGGCTAGATACAAGAAGAAAGTCGAACAATGCTACAACCGAAGAGTAAGGGCTGAAAGTTTCAGAGTGGGAGATTTTGTTTATCGAAAAAACAAGGCAAGCAGACAGGAAAGCCTGGGAAAGTTAGGGCCAAACTGGGAAGGCCCGTACCGCATCACAGAAGCATATGAGAATGGATCATACAAGCTACAAACTGCTGAAGAGAAAGAGGTGCCCCGCACCTGGAACGCAGCTAATCTGAGGAGATGTTTCTTGTAGTTTAAAAAAAGAACATTGTAAACCTAAGCCTAAGGGCCACTTGTTACCTCAAGTTATTATTATTTAATGACAAGTACAGCTCCCCGGATGACGGGAGAGCAATTTTCTCTATTGTTTGCTGAACATAACTATCAAGTGACCCCCCCCCCCTGATAGGCTCGCAACCTTCAGGGAAAAATGGTCAATGTTCAAAGGCGGTTTATACCCAAAAAGGGTTGCCGTAAGTAAAAACCGAACGGTTCATACCCAAAAAGGGTTGCTGAGGCATTAAAACCAAACGGTTCATACCCAAAAAGGGTTGCCATGGTATAAAAACAAGATGATTCATACCCAAAAAAGGGTTGCCAATGAATAAAACTAATCGGTTCATACCCTAAGACAACGCAAAAGAAGGGAAAAGATAACAACAAATTTACATACCTACAAAGGGGACATAGCATAAACGAAGAAAGCAAAGTGAAAAACAAACAACACAAGGATATACTAAGATAATTTATTAAGCACAAACATGAGCAGACCACCCAGTAATAAGAAATCCCCCAATTACTTCATTACGAAATATCCATCAACAAATGTTTAACATCAGTACAATTCAGTCAGAAAAAATAAGCTTAAACAACGGGAGGAGCACTTCCCCCACGCCGGCCGCGTGGTCATTTTTATTCCCTCTGGCATTCGTCGCAGCTACACCACCATCCTTTATCCCCCCGGCATTTTCCTCAGCAACATCAGCAGACGGACGAGATGGAGCAGGATCAGGCATGATGGCCATGATTTCATCGATTGGTCGGTGACAAGCATTACGGACCTTATCCACAAAGGGATACCTTTTCACAAACAAGTCATCGTATGCAGCCCGAAACTTAGCTTTAGCCTCCAAATCCAAATCCTCTGTGTCATCCAAAATTTTCTTAACTTCCTCTTCCGAACGGTCAATGCCAACTCCATCTAACCATTCGGCCATCCCACACAAGCTGAAGGGGACGGCCAACGAAGCCTTGTACTCATGACTACCCAGAAGGCGGGTCACAACCGTAGGAATACATTCTTTAACAACCTTAGACCAGGAAATCTCCAAATACCCCGTGGACACCGCAATCTCCGTGCGCTCCCTCCGAAGAAATTCATTTTCTTCTTCCTCATTCTTCAGGGCACCCTTAACCTCCATCAATTCCTTCTCCAAACAAAACATTTTCTCGCTCTGAGCAGCGGACAGCTTCAACCGCTCATTTTTCTCGGCCTCCAAAGCACGAAGTTGCTTCTTCAAGCCCTCTTCTCGAACAGAACACTCAGCGTGCTCATCTTTAACCACCTTCAATTGTTCCATCACTTTACTTAAATAATCAAAATTATCTTTGGCAGTTTTTTTGCACCCCTTATGCTCCTCGACCAACTCCCTATGCTCATTCCCAAGACTCTTAAAACGAACAAGTACGTCAGTAAAGGCCAGACTTCCCCTAGCCAAAATGCACCACGATCTCTGAATCGCCTCGGTGTCGGTCATACCTGCAGGTAAGTCTCTTCGGCAGGGGGGGCAGATGAACAAGCAAGTCCCTGTACTTTTCATACCCCTTGACCCTCTCATCCTTTTTAATGGACCACCCCGGCACATAAGTTGAACTCGACGAAGTTTTCCCCCATTCGTCATCATCCTTACTTTCCTGCTGCTGAGGAGGAGAAGAAACTCCTATAGAAAAACAAAGACAAAACAATAAGTATACAAGGATAAAAACAAGTAGAAAAAACGAAGTGAGAAAAACGAAGACTCACTGGTCCTCTTGGGATCAGGCTGCTCGACAACACGAGACACTTCGTGATCTCTGTCATGACCCCCCATACACTTCACCAAGGGAACCTCTTCAGCATTTGCAACATCCAGATTGTTACTAGAATGACCCTCTAGATTTTCCTTCTCAACAGTGTTTGGGTCATTCGGAAGAGGACCTTCGAGAGGTATGGCATTCAACGGAGTTGGAGTTGCAGTTGACTCCACATTGATGACCGGTGTCGTACTTTTATTTCTTCTCCTCTGAGGATGGCTAGAACCACCCTCTCCAGCAGGGCGTTTCCAAGGCAGTAATCCCCTAGCTCTGGCCTCAGCGGCTTTCCTTTTTTTCTCTTTGGCCTCCAAGACTTTTGGATCGGCCACCTCAACTTTCTTCATGGAATCAGACTTAGGAGGAACCGGGGTCCCAACAACACTTGGAATAGTCACGTGCATAACGTGAGCCGGCCCCGACGGATAGCGATCCCCTGTGGTCATAACAGCCCCCTTGCGGTACTTCGGAGTGATTAGGTAGTCAGACATGGTTAGAGCTCTAAAACAAACAAGATAACAATAAGTCCACAAGAAGAACAAACTCCTAATTAATAGATGAAACACAGGCTAAGTACCATTCCCCTGGGCATCCTTCAGAGCCGCCCGGAAACCAGGATATTTCCAATTAGCCGACAACCCAAGGGCATACAAAAAAGCCAGACGAAATCTTTATCAAATCAATAATGTAGGCGGACAATGTATCAGCATCTTGTACGGAAAACTCCCCGGAAGGAAAGGGATCAGAAACATCCGAATCTGGATGCCTCCACGGCATGGCGAAAGGAATGACCCGGCGGTCAATCAAAAAGAAATTACGTTTCCAACCTTTCAAACAGGACAAAATCTCCCTAAAACAGACCCGATGGTTTTTACCCTCCCTCTTAGCAAAGGTGAACCAATGACCCTTGTTTATGTAGTTTATAAAAAGCACGAAAAGTGAAGTCGTGGGAATAACATGTAAGCTACGGTTGTACACTTCAAAAAGGGTAACCCTATGTAAACCCAACGATACTAATTGAGAAATATGAACCTTATAATAGTGGAGAACATCTAAAAGAAAGGTAGAAAACAGAACACTAATTCCCTCCTCCATGAAATACTCCAGATATAAACCTATTGCATCATCCCCTAAATCCCCCATAGTAAAACCGGGCGGAGGGAGCCTCGGATGAAGATCGAGGGGAATCCCAAAATTTTGTATCGCCTAATTCAAACCCTCAACACCTAGGTTCGAAGTATACTTATCTAGATCAAATTTAGGTTTTGAATCCGATGAACCCTCTGAGGCAGGTCCAGCAGAAGGATCTGATCCGGACGGTTCTGACATATTAGCTGGAAGGGAATGGAAATAGCCTAACTTTAAATAGACAGAAGTGACTAAAGTATACCTGGAAAGTAGACGAGGAACACAAAAACCGTTCGGCAGAAAAACGCAGAAAACGTGGGAAGAAGAAATTTTTACGGTGGTGAAAATGAAAATGACAGCGCTATTTATAGGCAAAAAGGCGGACAAGTGAAACGTTCCCTCGTGTCAGACGATGACGTGTCAACGCAATCACCACCCAAAGCGCGTCAGCTGCCACGTGTCGTAATCCTATGGCGCGGTGAAAAAGCCAGTGCCTCGTCACATACGAATATTTATTAACTTTGGCACCATTCAAAAAAAAAATTAAAAAAAAAATAAATCCTTTCGAGCTACTCAAGATCATGAAATGTATACATTTACATGATACTAGGGGGGGACATGTTGGCGTATGTACCCCAAGTACCAAGCCGAAGGATCGAAACCATTCGGACAAACACCCAACGGACAAGACCAAGCAGGCTCTAAACGCCAACAGCACATACCGTAGGGTTGGACACAACCCTCCGGCACAACGGCTAGATCACGTCATCAGTCATAAAAGGAAAGGAATCTTGGGTTAGAACCCCTGACCTCACACAGACAGAAGCCAAACAGATCAAGTCAACCTCCCGCCCGAAAGAGTCACTTTCACCCCATGTGACCCTCAGGTAAGGACAAGACTCCTCATCTATAAAAGGAGAGAAGTTACTGCATTAAAGGTCAACTTTTTCTCTACTCACTTTTACACACTGTAACTCTGACATATCATATTCTCATTCTCACGCCTGAGCTTGGTCTAGGGATAAAACCCTAGACGAGGCTAACGCGTGTTATTCTTGTGTGACAGGTCCGAAGGGTCCTGGTCCGAAGAGCTGTTTGAAGAAACAGCCGAAGGATTATTGCTTGTTTAGGTAAACATATTTTTACTTCAACACTCATTAATAAATGTTCATCAATCATGGTATGGTATGAATATTCATCGACAAAAGTTCATCATATATCGATGTTCAGCATATTTTGATGGTCATCGTATCTAGCGGATCGTGGTTGAAGGAAAAAGGGAAAGAGAAAGAAGGGACACGTGTTAAGAGGGGAGACCTTTTTTAGACTTTTTAAGAGAGCGACAACTTCCTATTTGATCCCCTACCCTTGTTTAACAAGTGTTGGATCTCATTTATAACATAGTTGTATTATATTTTGGAAGACCCTTCATTTTCCCTAAATGCAGTAAAAAAATATTTATAGTTTTATTTCGTTTTTTGAATACATCTGATCAGTCTGCATACTAATACCGTCTTTGCTAACGAATATTACATAAGAACTATCGAGTTATTTAGTACTTGTAAATAACATGTCGTAGATAGTTTTCATCTTAACCCGGCAAGTGATATTGCCACTTGGTTGTATGGAACTTATTTTGTAAATATTTTGTGAACAATAATATTCCTCTGGTAAAGAGGCATTGCCTCATGCGTGACTTACATAAGTGGAACTCTTCCTTAACATACCACTTCTTCACTAGTGACACCATTACTTCAACATTAACATCCTCATCACACTTAAGACTAAATGTTTTAGTCAAAAGTGACATCCGTCACCAATAGTGAAAGTAAATGTTTTGTGCATGCATATTGTGTCTATATTTTTGTTTAGTAAAGGTAAAGATAAATGTTCACAAACAAAGATATAGATAAAAGATGAATGATTGTGAAACGGGTAAATGTGATTAGTAAAAGTATAGGCAAAGAATGAGCGGTTGTGACAAGAGTAAATGTGATAAGTGCTTGAGAGGGGAAAAAGTGATGTGACGATAAAATGAAAATAAACGAGAGACGTTTTAGTGCACCTAGTTACATGTACCAATTGGATGATGGAGTAATACTTACTACAACTTCAAATAGCATCTATCATCATTAACATAATCATTACTTAAAACACGCATTCAAACTAGACTTGCGATTAAATTAGCATTTAAAAGTGATTTGCGTATTAATATCTATACTACTTTATAATGCATTTAGGCATTCTAAAATTAAAAGGCTTAAAAATTCAGACTTTTTTACTTGCTTATTATGGAAATAGTTTTTCTAACCAAACCCGACATCAAATTGAGTCAACTCATGTCACGAGTTTCAAGGATAACGAACTAAAATTTGCGTGTATAGCCCTACCTTTTTCTTTTTCATGTATATAAACCGGTGGTGGTGATAGGGTGGCGTTATGGTGGCACATGGGTGAGCAAACGGGAGGGGGGGGGGTTTCGCGTGGTGTTGGAGATTGGAAAGAGGAGCAGTGTGGAGTCGTTTGGGGTGGCGGTGAGTGGTGGTTGCCGATGGTGTGGCGGCGGCGTGATATTCCGCGGCTATGGTTTCAGAGAGAGAGAGAAAAGTGTTGGTGAGGGTGATGATAATGATGTGTTTGTGTGGGTTTGTGTGTGGATATACCCACATGGACGATTTTTGTGTATTTAATCTAAAAATAAAAACAATAATATTATTGGGGGAGAGGGGGTTTGGTTGTAACCACAAGGACCATTCATGTACTTTTGTAATGTTTTTAAATGTCTTTGAATTGTTATGTAATGTTTTTTTATTAGTAATAAAATTTAATTTTGTTGTTAAAAAAATTGAAAAAAAAATGTTGGTCGCCTAAGGAAGATTTAAAATGTAAAACATTTGCTTGCCACAAAAGTAGTCACCGGATACCCACAAGATTCACATGCAGTACCTTCTAAGCGATTCTAATGGCTATATAAAGGTAGTTTGGTTGGGGTAATTTGAAATTCTAATTTTAAATTCTAGAAAATTTAAATTTTGAGAATTTAAAATTCTAATTTAAAATACCTTCGATGTTTGGTTGATGAAATTTATAAATTTTTTATTTTTTAATATAAATTTCATAAATATTCTACTTAAAAGTTTATAAAAAATTATAAAAAAGTTATAAAAATTTATAAAAAGTTTATAAAAATTTATAAGAAATTTATAAAAATAAAATAAAAATTATAAAAAAGTTTATAAAATTTTTATAAAAAAGTTTATAAAATATTTATAAGAAATTTATAAAAATTTATAAAAAAAAAAGTTTATAAAAATTTATAAAAAGTTTATAAAAAATTATAAAAAGTTTATAAAAATTTATAAAAAGTTTATAAAAAATTCATAAATATTTTATTTAAAAGTTTATAAAAACAATAAGAAAAAAGTTTATAAATTTTTTCAAGAAATTAAAATTTCTCACTTTTTAGGCGTTTGATTCTCTCTATTTTTTAATTCGAGAATCAGAATTACTCAAACGCCCACATTTGAGTTCTTAAAAAAGACGTTTGAAGGAAATTAAAACGAAACGCCTCAATATCCTCCAAATTGCCTCAACCAAACGCCCCCTAAAAGTTATTTAAGATTACCGTTACATTTGCCTTAAATTGCAAAGTTCGTACTACTATTTACGTTAATATAAAAGAACATAATTATCATGTCACAAATATATCGGTTTTCATATAAGACAAAGATTAGCTTCTATTTCACTTAATTTAAATAAGGAAAAAAGGCAAAAGCACCAAGTGGACTTCATTTGTTTACTCCAAGGTTTGTTGAGCTGACTCCTTATTTTTTATACGTATTTGCTGACTTACAATTAATGTTAACAACTTTTTCGATCTCAATCTAACGCATCATGTCTCTTTAAACTCATTTTACATCTCGCTCATTTAATGTTATTTGAAATTAATGTATACAATCGCATACATCTTTCATATCAGCGTTGTTCATCTCAGATTAAAAAAAAAAAAAAAACTCGAATTTATTAAAATCAATTTGTTATGGGTGTTTGATCGTTTACGATCAAATCGATGTGTTTCCTTTACTCGTCTGAAGTCTCACTCATACAACATTATAATATCAAAGCACCGGACCTTATTTTCCCACACGAGTACCAAAAGTACTCGGTACAACCAACCTAGTCGAAAGTTTTTTTGTGATACATATAAAGACGGTTTAGGTTTGAACAAAAAGAGCTTGGTTTAGTTAAACAACATCATTTTACACGTAACAAGGTGAGTGTTCTAATTAGCTTCCTTTTTTTTCTCTTTATTTCTGAAGTTCTTAATCTCAATCTTAGAAGATTTTAGGTTCACATTTTCAAGGTTGACTATAGTGGCCAATCTAAACTCAAAGTCAAAATCCGATTATCATTATCAAAGCTCAAATCAAATCAAATAATTAGCTACAACAATATAGTTGAGGTTAATAACTAAGGCTGACTATAGTGGCCAATCTAAACTCAAAGTCAAAAGCCGATTATCATTACCAAAGCTAGAATCAAATCAAATAATTAGCTCCAACAAAATAGTTAAGGTTAATAACTAAGTAATTCTGCAGTGTCAAGAAAAAAAAAAAGAGCAACTCTACATCCGATCCTAAAATATCAGTTTGTTATTTTACATACGTTCATGATCGACTGGTTTTATTTTACATTTTATAAAAGTACAATATTCAAAGAATATGCATTAAACAACCAACATATTGAAATAACTCAATTGGTTATTTGCATAGAATCAATCGGCAAATATGTACGAAAGAAAATGTTTCAGATGACAAAGTTCTTACTTGTTTTCATGTTGCCTTTCGTGTTCTCTCTATTGGCCAACTTTTCGTGTTATCCAATCCCCACATGTATAGCTAAACATCCGATAGGTTCTGTTGGAAAATTTAGTGCACTTGTAGGATTAGTTCACACCTTGTAATGGGTTAGGAGGTACGGAGTGTACACCCATAAGGTCCACGAACACCCTGACTCTTATAGTGGTTTGTATTGGTAGTCTAGTAGAAAATCATCTTTGGTGAAAGATCGCTAAGGAAAGATCGCTTGTGGAAAGATCGCTAAATGGCTTCCATCGATAAGCGGTGTTTCCATCGATAAGCGATGTTTCCAAGTGGTGTATCCACCGATAGTGCTATGAAAGATCGATAAAGATTTCATCGATAGGTTGTACTTCCACCGCAAGTGAAAGTACCGCTAGTGGAAAGCATCGCTTATGGAAAGTATCGCTAAATGGCGATTACAACTTCTTTATGACCACGCTTAATTGGTCATGTAACCACTAACGGCTATAATGGGGATAATTATGAGGCTATTAATGGGCGATTAATACTCATAATTCCATTGGAATAGCTCAAGAGTAACCTCCTATATATGGAGATCCGAACATGCATGAGGACACACGAAAACACTAAACACTTATAAGCGCAAGGGTTATTGAATTGTGCCTAATTCCATAATCTGCATTTGGTCTTATCCCAAGTAGATATTCGTGCAACCTGCATTAGGGTCGAATAGTTTACTTTGGAAAGTGATCACACGATTCCAAGTGATATCCGTAACCACCTAGTGGTATTTGTTATCACGACTATTGTTGTTTCACCAAGTTGATTATCTAACCTCGCCTCTTGGGCTCACTACACTAACAATCAAAGTAAACTATTTTGTGATAATCAATGGCAACCGCGCAATGAAACACATGGCTTCAAACTTTGCTGTCGGACAAGTTTGAAGGGGTGGACTTTAGGAGGTGGCGGAAGAAGATGCACTTCTTGTCATCAGCATGAGTGTGGTGTATGTGCTTACTACACCTATTCTCGATGATGGGGATGATGCTACTGTGGAGCGGATCGGAGGAGGAGCAAATGGAGAATGATGACTACATATGCAGAGGTCTTATTCTCAATGGTATGTCGATTCTCTGTTTGATATTTATCGAACTTTGAATCTTCCAAAGAACCTGGATTCCTTGGATGCCAAATATATGGTCGAGGATGCATCAAGTAAAAGTTCCTTGTTAGTAATTTCACAAATTACAAAATGACCGATTCAAGACCGGTTATGGAACAATACAATGAACTTTTGGAATACTTGGAAGGTTTACACAACACCAAATGAACATGGATGAGGCTATCAAAGTCTCGTGTGTCATTGACAAACTCTCCTTCATGGAAAGATTTCAAGCATACCTTGAAACATATGAAGGAGGAGTTAACTCTTGTTGAGTTGGCGATCATCCGCACATTGAGGAATCTCTCAAGGTGCGGGATAATGACAAGCCAAAGAGTAGCAATGCTCTTGGACCATCTGTTGTCAATATGGTGGAGCATAACAACTCCACGGTACAATGATAACAAAGGCAAACGCAAATATCATGATAACACAAAGGCGATCTTAACAAGAAGGCAACTCCTACTTGTTGGAAATGTGGCAAGACCGGTCACATTAAAGGGACCGCAAAGGTGTTAAAATTGGTGGTAAAGCCAATGGATCGACACTAATGGTTCGTGGAATGGTGGTTCACCAACTCACCTGAAAGGTCGAATATGTTTAATAAGTCTTTTCGATTTATTATGTTACATATGTATCTCGAATCTTTTATGTGCGGATGATGATGTTGCGTGGTGGGTTGACTACGGTGCAACAGTTCATGTGTGTAAAGATAGAAGTCGGTTCAAGACTTATGAGTCAACGAATGATGGTTCTATTCTTCACATGGGAAATGAGTCAACGACCTTGGTGCATGGTCGTGGTTGTGTAGATCTTAGGTTTAGTTCGGAAAGATTGTAACTTTGTTTAATGTTATTCATGTTCCCGATATAAGGAAAAACTTGGTTTCAAGTAGTGTTTTGAATAATCATGGATATAAACAAGTTATTGAGTCGATAAATTTGTGCTTTCTAAGCATGGTGTTTTTATTGGTTTTGGTTATTTATGTAATCAAATGTTCGGACTTAATGTTACCACCGACAAAGTGTTATTTCGACTTTTGTGACCACATATGATCGACCGATTCTACCCGTGGCATGCTAGACTTGGTCATGTTCACTATAAAATGATGCAAGATATGTCTAGGGATGGTGTAATCCTCGCTTTTGACATGGACACCGAAAAGTGTAAAACTTGCATGTTGACCAAGATAACCAAGAAACCCTTTCGTGGTGTTAGTCGTGAGACTAAGATCTTGGAGCTCATTCACGTGATCGTGTGATTTGCATGCCACTCCTTCTTTAGGGAATAAGAAGTACTTTGTGACATTTATTGATGATGCTTCTAGATTTTGTTATGTCTATCTTTTACATACCAAGGATGAAGCATTAGATAAATTCAAAGTGTTTAAAAAGCAGTTGAATTACAACTTGGGTCTTTGATCAAAAGATTAAGGATCGATAGGGAGGTGAGTACACGGATACTCAAGATTTGATCTGTTGGAATAATCCATGAAACGATCGCCCTTATACTCCTCAAAGAAATGGTATTTTTGAAAGGAAAAGCAGGTGTCAAGGAGATGGTTAATTCCATGTTGTCCTATTCAGATCGAGTCAAGGTTTCGGGTGAAGCTATGTTATGATTGCTATTTATTAAATAGGGTTCCCAACAAAAGGAACAAGGTTACCCTTATGAACTCGGACTAAAAGGAAACCCAACTGAACTATCTCGTGGTCCGGGGTTGTAGGGTCATTGTAAGACTCACGATCCAAAGATGAAAACTTTGGGTGAAAGAGGCATTGATCGCATCTTTGTTGGATATCTTGAGTATTCCAAGGCTTTTAGGTTCTATGTTATTGAACCTAATGAATATGTTTCAATTAACTCAATAATTGAATCAAGGGATGCGATTTTGATGAGAATAGATTCTCATCGGTCCCTGACCAAGTCGAGGATTCCTAATGGAACTCATGACATGGTGTATCGAGGTCCCCGATGGTGAACCATTAGTGGTCCCCGATGAGGTTGTGGTTCAACAACTGAACTCGTGCTCGGGAAGAGCAAAAGGGTCGGGACTCCAAAGTCATTTGGACTCGAGTTTCAACTATACTTAGTTGAAGGAACTAGGGATGAGGTCTCGACCAATACTCATATTGCTTCATTGTTGAGGATGATCCCAAGACATTTGAAGAAGCAATGAAGTCCCGTGACATTGCTTTCGGAAAGAAGCAATCAATGATGAGATGGATTCCATCATGGGCAACAACACTGGTGTTGGTTGATCTACCTCACGTTGCAAACCTCTCGGGTTGCAAATGGATTTTCAAAAGGAAAATGAAGGTAGATGGAACTATTGAAAAGTTCAAGGCTAGACTAGTCATTCAAGGCTTTAAACAAAAGTCGAATAGACTATTTTGATACTTATGCCCCCAATGGCTCGTGACGATACCATAAGATCGCCGATTGCTATGGCATCCGCTCACAACTGGTTATTCATCGATGGATGTGAAAATGACTTTCTTGAATGGTGAATTGGAAGAGAGGTTTATATGAACCAACCTCGTGGCTTCATCATGCCGAGCAATGAAAACAAGTGTGTAAACCGATTAAGTCTCTTTATGGATCAAGCAGCACCTAAGCAATGGCATCAAAAATTTGATGAAGTGGTTTTGTCTAGTGGTTATGTTCTTAACCAAGTCGACAAATGCGTATATAGCAAATTTGATGAATCTGTAAATGAGTCATCATTTGTCTATATGTTGATGACATGTTGATCTTTGCACCGACCAAAATCAGTTGACCGACAAAGGAATTTTTGTCATCAAGGTTCTCTATTAAAGACATGGGGAGGCCGATGTTATCCTTGGTATAAGGATTAAACATGAAAGTAATAGAATTTCTATCTCTCGGTCTCATTATATTGAGAAGGTCTCGAGGAAATTCAATTACTTTGATTGTACTCGATGAGTACACCTATGGATACTGTGAGAAGTCGATGCCTAATCATGGCAAGGTGTATCTCAACTTGAGTATTCTAGGTAATTGGTGCTCGATGTATGCCATGACTTGTACAAGACCCGACGTTAGTTTTGCGGTGGGAAAATTGAGCGGTATACTAGTAATCATAGTGCTCATCAACGGCAAGCGTTCAAAGGGCATCAAGTATTTGAAAAGAACTATGGATATAGTCTCTCATATATGGTTACCCATCGATGTTGGAAGGATACACCGATGCAAGTTGGATCGAGAACATCAAGACAATTCGTCTACCGTGGTTGGGTATTCTACTTGGTGGAGGTGCAATTTCTTGGGCATCCAAGAAGCAAACTTGCATCACCAGTTCAACAATGGAATCAATTTGTGGCCTTAGTACCGGTAAAGAAGTCGAATGGTTGAAAACTTGCTTCGAGATTCCATTGTAGCCTAAACCTATAGCACCTATTTCTATCCGATTGTGATAGTGCGCTACATTGGCTAAGGCTTATAGCCGATGTACAATGGTAAGTCTAGACACTTAGGTGTCGGACATAGCATGATTCGTGAGCTTATCATGAATGGGGTGGTATCTATAGAGTTTGTGAGATCTCAACGTAACTTAGCCGATCACTTGACGAAGGGTCGGCTAGAGACTTGGTTATAAAGTCTCGCTAAAGGGATGGGTTTAAGTCCAACTTAGTCACCGAATGCTAGGACACCCAACTCCTCCCGAGGAAACTTAGGAGCCGAGTTCAATGTGGAAAGTCGAACATTCGATGGACTGGAGCACATGTTTTATTTACATCCCAAGGTTGTGCTCGTAACTCACGAAAGGAGGATGAAGTTTTTACTTCTCAATGGTTAATTTTCTTTGAAAAAGTGCTTGGCGGGAGCATGACTAAAGAGGAACCACCTATGTAAATGTTGAAGTTTTGCCGCTGTGAAGCTTTGGACTTTTAGCTTTTACACCATTTATGAATTTGGATATGGACACATGGCTTGTATAGTGTCGGGAGCTTTTAAGTGTTTGAAAACTTGTGTGTATTTTATCTTCGTGTATTCAAATGGGTCAAGGGTTCAATTCTTAGAACACCCCGATTCTCGAATATTTGAACGTGTAATTTACTAAGATGGAAATTCAATCCTCGTAACATTTTCGCTTATGCACATGTTTTGATTGATGTTTATTTTCATGCAAAGGAAGTGAACTAAATTGGGAGGATTGTTGGAAAATTTAGTGCACTTGTGGGATTAGTTCACACCTTGTAATGGGTTAGGAGGTACGGATGTACACCCATAAGGTCCATGAACACTCGACTCTTATAGTGGTTTGTATTGGTAGTGCTAGTAGAAAGATCTTTGGTGAAAGTCTCGCTAAGGAAAGTCGCTTGTGGAAAGTCTCGCTAAATGGCTTCCACCGATAAGCAATGTTTCCACCGATAGGCGGTGTTTCCACCGAAGTGGTGTATCCACCGATAGTGCTATGAAATCTTGATAAGCGTGTTTCCATCGATAGGTTGTACTTCCACCGCAAGTGAAAGTACCGCTAGTGGAAAAATCGCTTATGGAAAGTAATCGCTAAATGGCGATTACAACTTCTTTATGACCACGTTTAATTGGTCATGTAACCACTAACGGCTATAATGGGGATAATTATGAGGCTATTAATGGGCCGATTAATACTCATAATTCCATTGGAATAGCTCAAGAGTAACCTCCTATATATAGGAGATCTGAACATGCATGAGGGACACACAGAAAACACTAAACACTTATAAGCGCAAGGGTTATTGAATTGTGCCTAATTCCATAACTGCATTTGGTCTTATCCCAAGTAGATATTCGTGCAACCCAGGCATTATGGTCGAATAGTTTACTTTGGAAAGTGATCACACGATTCCAAGTGATATCCGGTAACCACCTAGTGGTATTTGTTACTGCTGACTATTGTTGTTTCTGCTGAAGTTGATTATCTAACCCTGCTACTTGGCTCACTACACCAACAGGTTCAACATTTTGTTCAATGCATCATTTCGTGGAATTCAATCTTCAATACATCACATGTCAATCACCGATTTTTGTAGAATAGATTCGCATCAACACATTAGGACTTCACTAAGTAACTTTATGAATAACAGATAATCCTAACGTAGTGTTTGGTATGTTGTAATTAAAGCCGGAATGGAAAACATTATTACGATATAATGAAAAAAAAGTTGTTTGTTTACATTTATAGAATGTAATGATTCATTACAAGGAATAACTCGTTACACCAAAACCATTCCTTAAAGTCCTCTATTTTTTTTCATTACATCTTGTAATAGAATCAAAATTACATAAAACTCCATCATTAACTAACTACATTAAATAAACTTCCTATCATCAATGGGTATTTTAGTCTTTTTATTATCGATTCCATTACGTCTTATTATACAAACCAAGCATGATTAATAACGACAATGAATCATTACTTACTATCAAGAACCAAAACAATCGGCCAATATCAATATAAACTTTCTACTTCCCAACATTCCAAATTTATAACAAAGTTACTGGTGAATATTGTTATTGACATAGAACAGAAAGCATATTTAAGGCATCACTCAGCTTTCGGATGCAAAACCCACTACATTGACTATATACAAAAAAGTTGCAAGCATTTGACCTTAGAGGTGTATGTGAGCACTTAGCATTCAGAAAATATACAAACAATCATGACTATATAACTAAATAGAGATATAGAAACCCAGCGTGGACCGTTCTTACCTGAATGAAAGAATTGCCTTAGGTGCATGCCAGTGACACTAAACAGATTCAACTCAGACGGTTTTAAGACTTTAAGTTCCAACTGAATACACTTTATACTTCAGAATTCTGCACAGATATATCACCAATAGAACACCTCGAAATGCTTTCCACTTCAATAAAACCTTTATTTACATACCAATCTTCACAGCGACCTCATATAATGGAACCATTCTTCTAAAACCATTCAAGAAAATAGACATCAACTAGTTGCATGTGCGTTTTTTATCACCATTTCAGGGAAAAGGATACGTGACCCAGAAAAATAAGTTGTTATTGTTAGTCACCAGTAAATCATGTTTCCAGGATCTATATTTCTAATCATAATGGACTACTAAGCCACTTGTATAACTTCTAGAGCAAAAAAGAAGGGTTTGTATATTATACTAATACCATTGTTCGGCAAATTAATCAAAGGACTGCTTACCGATGAATGTTGTTGTGTGGAGGCATTGTGCTTAAGGTATATTGATATTTCAGCTGCTATACCCCACCAAAATTAAACATTTGAGTAGTTTGATAGATGAATTACAATAATGATAGGAAGCAGGTCATGTTGCAACTACACTCACAGTGGTTTCAGCACATACATGATGCAAGGGGAAAAATATACCAAAAAAGGTAACTAAAAATATCATATTTACTAAGTGCGTATAGAAAGTTTCATCCCCTATCAGAAGGGAGTCGAAGTTGAATTTTCAAACATAAAACATTTTTTTTTTTCAAAACTGAACAATTTCATGAAAATATTTTAGGTCCGTAAACTTATTAAAAAATTAACTTACTCTCATATATTTGTCAAACCAAATTTCGTTTTTTGGTCAAAAACTGGAGCTCCACATGCGCAAATTTGGTATGTTTGATTACCTTCCCGGTATGAAATGACTTTTTAATATATAGATTATACCTTTATCAAATATACATAATTGATACATGTTTTTCATATAACAAAATATTAATTTTAAGTATAATAGATATAATAGGATACTATCATTGAAGTAAACCTATTATTGATGTATACAATATTTATTATTTTTACTATCCACTAATGGATGTAATTATTAAAAGGTTTTAACTAATTAGAACTTTAGATAGCTATAATAAAATTATTCTTGTAACATATAATAAAGGAGAAATTGTCACAAAAAGTAACCAAAGATCTCAAGTTTAGCAATGGGACATGAGATAATTTTCTCCCCACCAAAATGAGTTGACGCTTGATTTTGTAAATAAATAAATTGAAAAAAATAATAAAAAAATTCAGGTATGAAATAAAACAGATTAACATAATCCACATAATAAAAATTTAAGTTAATTAATAGTCTAGTATACACATTGAAATGTAAGCATATTTCAGAAAGATTAGCCAAGCAACTAAAATATTAAAAGCAATCACAGTAATGTTTTCCTGCCGGTCTTCATAACAAACCCATCAACGACCTGGACTTATGCACAATGACTCCACTTACACAACATCCAATAGACATCTAAACACGCTAATTTAATAAAACCAGAACCACAAAACTAATTAATGTACCAAACTACTTTGATAGCCATGAATAACTGGAAGCAGATGAAAGCAATATATCATGGGGAAATAAGAAACGATTTAGAAACCACCATAAAAGGTGATCCAATTTCTATTTAAGACTAGTAACTCATTTTGTTCTAAAAATAAAAGATTTATACCATGTATCTAGTTTACATTAGTTGAATGGGGATGTATGAAATGAGTGATGCGGGCTTACACTCGGTAAATGTGTCTGGAAGCATTCGCTAGAGAGAAAACTACAATATACAATCCTGCAAAGGGCCTTCACATCCAATAACAAAAAAAGGTACCGAATCTTCCGAACTTTATGACAAATTTCTACCCAACTCCACCTATAACTGGATAGATAAAGAAAAAGATACGAGTAAGAAATTTAAAATCGGTTGCAGAAAAATATCGACATTGGGAGTGGAACTTGCAGGAAAGTATAAGTACAAATTGCAGGCTCTGTTTTGAAACCTAAAAGAGAAACATTTAAATTCAAAATGTCACTTGTGACCACAGACCAAATTAGAAACAAAATTAGCTTAGAATGTCTGATTTTGAAATAACATGTATTTACCCAATGATCTCCCGCCAACCCACAACAAATAACAAAGATGTGAACACATCTCCAAATGCTATTAATCTAAAACTTCAATCTAGTAAGCACAATTGCATATAAAACAAAAGAGAATAATGAATTCAAAGAACAGCCCATAAACAGTTTGGCATATACTTGTTTTTCTTTTTCATTGTAGAGAAGTTTAGATTTTTGATCCATAAAGGTACTTGTGGAATCAAATGTTGTTTCTCATTTAAACCAAACATGTATTTGGTCACTTGTCATAACCCCATTTCTAGAGCTTCTAGAAACAAAATTAACATTAATAATTATAGGCATGAACAAAACTTATTGTAAACTTGAAGAATATAAAAAGTCAGGCATTTATATAATTATATCACTTTAATTTTCAAACAGTTTAAATGGTTGTGCATTCAGAATTCAGACAGTTCCTCTTAACAATCTGACATAATATTCATAATACATTCTTTGGCACTTTTAAAAACCAAAGGCACCCAAAAGGAAAGAAGCTTACAGAATTCCGAATTCTCACTGTAGCTTCCTTAAGATGGCCTCCAAGTATTAAGCGATGACAAGTCTGGTCTACAAGGCACCATCAACGAACCACCATGACCTGAAGACAAATAAACAAGAAGTTAAATCACAAAATAATATTATTAATGTTTGATAGAGAAAATTACAACCACCTATATTTATAAGCTAAAATAACCTTGGTGAACAAGAAACGTAATCCTAAAAGGAAGCTAATCAGATAACAAAAATAAATTAATATCTAAAGATAGTTGCTAGCAACCCTTTACGCTTAAATCTAATTAAGCAGAGATAGAGAATAAAGATCACCTGGAATTAGAGCTTTAGCTGGAACCATATTCTGGCTTGGGGGTTGAAAATTTGTTGGGGGTCTCTCCATAGGTGGTCGAAAATAACCTGCCACAGTGGAAAACAACTTAGTGTGCAAACTTAAGTATTTGCAAAACTTTCAAGTACGCTCTACCCAACATAAACCAGAACTGTACTCTCTACTTTCAAAGTTTCAATGGATGAGTAGAATTAGCCACATCTAAAATTTCTGTTGAATTAGTTCTGATACTCAAACTGCCATTCATACTCCTAAATTTTAACCAGCATACATGGTTATCTTGCAAAAGCTCAGCATATCCTACAAATATATTCATCGCTTGCTTGGTTTAAAATTGCGCGCATCGTTGCGCTTGCATCGCGCATCAGAGTGATGCGTTTGAAAAAACGCAACGCTAAACCTGATGCGAGGTTGTTCCTGGATGCGGCCTAATGCAAACGCATCACATCGCAACAGTGTATTGCTCGCATCAGACGCAATGGACGCATCACTTCGCAACAGTTTTAATTTTGACTTTTATAGTTTAAGTTGACCTTTTGTCTTTGGTCAAACCATTAAGTTGACATATTTGGTGTTATAACATTAAGTAATATCATTATGCACGTCACTTATTCCATATTTAATCGTTTACTTGTAGAGTAATTTAAGTAGAGATATTATATATTTTTTATTTATTACCAATTGCCGCACGTCCGTGATGCGCTCGCAACCGCATCGCGCATCACGCGTCGGTCTTTTGGACCTCGAGCGCAACGAATCGCCGCACGCAATTTAAAACCAAGATCGCTTGTATAATCGCAAAAAAAGTAATATTGGTCAATGTACTAATAAGCTAGCATTCCTTCATCTGGTCAACAACTATAGCTCCGTCACAAAAAGAAAATTGACCAGCCTGCCCAAATTAATGCTATTATATTGATTGCTATAGATAAAAGTAGGCTCCATGAGCAAAATGTGACCAGAACATGGAGGAACAATTTCTAGAGAGTATAATTAATGGTTTTTAAAATTTATGAGTACATCAATTCTGAATGACATAAGAGGGGTTATCAGCAGTTCTGATGCAAAGACAAGACTATTACTCAGTATTGCAAAAAGAAAAATGTACAGATGAACTCTATTTATTTTATCATCGAGGCGATCTTAATATTAAATTGAGATTTTTCTGATCAGCATTGACTGCTCGAACAGCACAAATTGACTTATAATCAAAGAGCAAAGCATTAAGAACTATCTCGGTAGTTATCAAGATGACCATTAGCCTTAGTATTGGTACTCTGCAATAGTAACCTTCTTCTGATAGATAATTTCAGGTGTCAGCTAGACCACAACATTACTGAGAAAAATAACAGAAAATGGCACAAGACAGACAGGCCTATGTAAATACATTGATTCTGCACCCAGCAGTGTAAGATATCCTAATTCAACCAAGAAATAATGATCTTGCTAGGGATGCTCATACAGAATTGATTAAACTAGGTCAGAGCTGAGGCCGAGTTTGTGACAAAGTTTTTGCCAGGAGATGTGGATTCACATTACTGTAAGAGACATTGCTTGCCTTTTTGTATAATATGTATATCCAACTAACATTTGATGAAACCTCCTATAAATATATGACATTATGACCTCATTTGAATTTTGAAACAGAAACGCACAATTAACTACGTTGCTTATGGAACTACAAATCCTAGGGCTATTAACATCTCCACGGTCCACATGAGTAGGACCATCACGAATAGCTTCTGAAACTAACTAGTCAAAGGAACAAGTGTATCGCGGTAGCTTTCATGCTCAGAGTGTTGCAGCTAACACATTTATGGGATCTATCACAGAAATGTCAGTCCACCCCGGCTTTAAGACGACTAGTTCCAAAAGTCACTATAACGCATTGCCACTTAAATATGTTTTTTCTATCGATTTCTATAGACTGTTTCCAAAAACTGTTCTTTAATGAGCCTAAAAAATAGCAAGTAACATATTTTTCCCGCCAATATCTAATATAGATACTAGTACGGTTTAGATTCCAAAAATGAAACCTAAATATAACACACACAAAAGTCACCTATAGTTCTGCCTAACATGTTGCCCACTCTGATTTCTTGATCTCAAAAACTACAGGTACTTCCTATGTCATGATCAGAGGCATGCTGCATGCATGTGTATATCTAGTCCGTTACCTGAACAAGATCACACCTATCACCATATCCAATCTGTAAAGGGACGTATGTAATCTAAATGCTTCAATAAGACCAATACAAGACAATCACCCTGCCTACATCCAGCAAAGCTTCGGAAACAAGAAATAACAAACACATATGCCTTAGATACGATTATATAGAAGGGCCTAGGCACATACAACCCTAACCACTCATCTGCTTCACTTGGAGCATTTTCTCAAGCCATACTATTCTAATACTAATTTTTACACCACTTTATCTGCACAACTCAGACCCCCAGACTTTGCAACAACAAAGATATAGGATGCAAAATCATTTTATGCAATTTTTGACCTTTTTAGCTTACTTACCTTCCAGCTATCATAAGTCATAGCAGCCATTAACAAATAATGAGGCAAAACAAGAGGGTAAACTTTTTCCCTGTTAACATGTTCAAACTATATATGCTGCTTGCTACCCACAATCCATTAGTGTGTTACGTTCTAAATATTCAGCTTAGTTGGTGAACTCCTTCCTCGAGTGTATTATGGATCACTTCCCTAAAAACTTTAACATGTTCTACACTAGCCATATAGCAATTCCCAAATAGACGCGCATAGGAACCAAGAAACGAAATAAATAGAACTACTCGTAATAATGAAGGGGTCTATAATACCTTAAGAATCTACGAACTATTACCTCTTCTATAGCTCCTCATGAAAATGATAACTCACATATATCATCCCTTTCAAACACTAGGTTTATATAGCACATATATAAAAGAAGATATTCTGAGTAGTAACCCTTGCAAGATTTGTAAATTCTTTTGTAACTACCATTCTTACGAACAGTAGCCATAAGCACATAGATATCAAGTATATGCATTACTAAACATCAATAAAAGTCAAAACCAAATTTGTGTACCTTCATGAGCGAAAGGTGGGCCAGAGGTTAATGAACTCCTCCCACTACCAATCCATGCACCACGCTGACTATCACTGCCGAACTCATTTGAAGGTGGCCTCCATTGTTCATCGGAAACATATCTCCTCGGGCCATCGGGAGGTTTTGCTAATCCAAACATAGAAGGGTATGGATGCCGCATTCCGGGATTAGGGTATTGAAATTGACCGGCAGCAGTTTGAGGTAACATTGTAGGTTGAAATGCTCTTGGAGTCAAAGACACATTGGCAGTTTGGAACTGCTGGTTTGATAGAGATCCTTGAGGATTTGTATATGTTTCATGTCCATAATCTACAGTCCTCGAAGAATTAAACCCAGAAGGTTGCTGAGGGAACATTTCACCTCTGACTGCAGGATCAACATGAGCTCCAAGACGAGCATTCAAAGGTACCTGAACAGATTGTATCTAAACAATATAATATTAGTTGGTGTATTGCCAATAGAAGGTAACACAAAAATACCAAATTTGCCAATGTCGGTTTTTGGTTCCTAAAAAGGTAACATTAGTTTAAATTATAAACAAAAGGGACCTACTAAATTCTTACAAAAATAAGAAAACTTTGTTCATAAGTGAAAAATAAGAAATTGCGGATCCTTTATTGTTCAAAAGTGAAAAAAATAAGAAACTTATGTTACCTTTTGATGAGCATGAAAGTAGTTGATACCCTAAACTGGCAAATTTGCCATTTTATGTTACCTTTGTTGGGAATAACATGTTATCATCAAAGTAAAAGTTAAGTCTTACATTGGATGGCATCGAGGACTGATATGGGTGCACATTTTGAGGTGTTGAGGGTTGAAGAAACAACACCTGTGGTGAACCCGCTGTTGGTTGGTGAGGAGGATATGTTTGTGAGGGAGGTAAAGGCATAGGAGGAGGTGGGGGTGGTGGGGAGGAGGTGATGGAGTTGAAGGTGGCGGTGGAACGATGGGTGACAGAGGTGGCGGCGGTGAAGAGGGCAAAGGAGGAGTGCGAGGGGGAGAACCAAGAGGCAGCGGCGGTGAACTCGGGCGAAGAGGGGATGCCTCATTGGAATTATCTGAAGATGTATCCATTGTCCGGTCAAACGCTTCGTCCTCTTGAAGAGTCTTATAGGATGAACCACTTGGAAAGATTTTTTCATCTTTGGAATGCCCGGATACATCTTCCATCTCAAGTTCACCATCCACATCCTCCAAGATGCAGTGACGTCTATCGTTTGAAGTTACTGAGCATGCTTCAATTTCTCCTGTCGAAGGGTTCAAATCTAGTGTGGCCTTACTGGTGTGCTCTTTAAGTGAAAAGTTAAAAATGTCCTCTTCTTCTTCTTCATCATCTTCAAAAACGTGTGATGACAACAATCCAGGCAGCTGAAACGTCGCATTGCTGAAAAACATTCAAAACACACATATTAAATGGTATTTCTTCAAATTCTTTAATGCAACTCGCATACAGCATTCATAAACAGTCCTACACAAAATAGATCAATGCAACTCGGACATAAGAAAAAGACCAGCATATACAACTGCAGATCAGGTTGCCTGTGTTCAGAAACAGCTGTTAAAGACCAGACTGGAATGAACAAATACAGTGACTTCCCAAAAAACTCTATGAACTGAGGCAAGCTGAAATGTACACACAATACTATGTTTGACTGAAAAATGAATGGGGAGTGGGAGAACATAGTTAACATTTGCTAATTGTCAATATAAAATCAACTTATGCGTAAAAATGCAGCCCTTTCTGAACATACATACAGAAGTGTCATCAGCAATGACAATAAGAGAACAGATTATTGGTCAAATGAAAATCCTAGATCAATTCAATCGTAGCATGCGCAATAAGCCAATAACTATGACCATGTAAAATGTTTCATACCTCCCATATTCATCAACAAGCATCCCTTCCATTTCTCTCAAAGGATCATCCACTGCTCTTTCTGATCGAGATGGACGCTTGGAGAAAGTTCCAGCAGAAGCATCATCATTTGAAGTTCCAAGGTTCTCTATGTAGCCCCGAAGTAAAGTATCAGGTAGAATTTTCCTCTCAAGCCACAATTTTAGAACCTAGAGAATATAAATCAGCTCAACTTCTCTGGAAACCAAAGCAATAAGCCAAGTTATCGTATGCAAAAAAACGGGTAATCACCTTTAGGCATTGCTTACGATTCTCACGGGCATTGGCACCTGGGGGAGCAGCAGCTCCTAAAAGACGAGGCAATGCTGTTTGAACAATTGGGATATAAGAAGCTCCAGCAATGCCTGAATAAACATTACAACTAATGATGCCATCAAAAATCAAAGGATTGCTTATTCAGGAAACACGATTCTTAAGTATCAAATCCGCAGAAAACAATATCATTATCTACGTCGCATACAATATAACTTTAATGAACTCCCAAAACAGAATTGATATAGAAAAAAGGATGAATTTCATATCTCCCCCTACTTTCATGATTAATTTCATATAAAAGTACAACCATTGAATACATAATGTACAATGTTTTAAAGCATGTTTGGGTGAATATGAAATTTCCAAATTTAAGGACGGGAGATAGAAATTTCCCCTAGAAAAAACAAAAAAAAGTCCAAACATAAGTAAAAGCAAGCAACCTTTCTGTGAATGGGAGCATTGTGTAATGGAATCAACCAGAAACAAAAGATCCACTCTTCGATGCAAGTTGGATTCATTTTCCAACTTTTTAGTAAGAAGCTCCACAACCTAAAGAAGTATCCCAACTGATTAAACATTTTCAATAATAATTATGTAGCTATATTCTTGAAACAAGATATGTAATCAGGAACATGGTGACGTATATAATGACCACTCAATCATTACATTTTGATAAGCAGAAGCAATTAATGTACATAAAGCACAGTTAACTATCATAAAGAAAATGTAAAAAGATCGCCGTAGTAAGAACTTTGAATACAACACGTTCAATCCAATAACTGCTTAAGTAGGCACAGGGAAGCTAAACTAACAGAATTAAAGTATACGACTTCATAGAACACTATATGTGTCATTTCAAAGCATCATCAGCCTATTCGACTTTGCGACAGTAAATCCAATGGTTTATGTTGATTAAGTACTGATCAGCATAAAATGTTAAATCTGCAACTAAGTCTCAAACTGTTGCCAAAAAATCTCAAACCGATTAACCAATTATCATATGACATCCTATTCCCCACATGCTGTATATAGCTTTAATAAACAAAAGCCTCCTTGGTTTAAAAAATGTAAATAATTCCATCCATGACAAAGCAAAAGATTCAAGCCACAGGGAGCCAAAAGAGATCACTGTTTCATGCTCAGCATATACCTCCTACCATCGCAGAGCCATATGTCTTGTGTGTGGGCCTTAACCAGTAAATCATTATCAACCATTACGGGTGCGTTTGGTTTGTAGGGAGGAATGACAATGTGTATGAGAATAGGTTTAGGAATGAATGAGAATGGGTATGGATCTATCAATTACTGTAGATTGTTTAGTTTGTAGTTGGGTTAGGGTAATACATAAAGAAAATAAATGGAATCACTAAACCTGCCATTTCAGTGGGGGTATGGCCAAACCCATAGTTTGTGGGTTTCCAGAAACCTATCCCCACCAACCAAAACATGTTATTTGATTTTCATTCCCATTCCTGGTAGCTAAACCCTCCAACCAAACGCACCTTTAGACGCACAAAACTGCATCATTATACTTATCACCACATAGCTTCAGATAGTACAAATATGTCAAGTTTCCTAGTACATATTAATTGGCATGAAAGAGGCGAACACACAACAGGGACAAAAACACACATGGTCAAGAGAAACCTACCACATTTGCAATGCCCTGCTTTGCACAGTCGATTGCATGTCGTGTTGCACGTCCAATGCTATCTTTAGTTCTTGATAGTGTTTCTATCATTCCTTCAAAAGTGTCACGAGCAACAGCAGCCTCAGTTCCACCGCTAAGAGAGCCTCCTGCAGGGCGATGTCCTGAACTGGTCCTCCTCTCCTCAAAATCTGCAGGATCAGATTGATCATTTGATTCAAACTGTCCATCTGTTTGACCCTTCATTCCAGAACCCACTGGCTGAACAGCTGAAATAGAGACAGGACTTTTCCCCATTGCATCATTGGTCGTCATATGTGATACAGTAAGACTGTCATGCGCATGGTTTTGTGATTGAGCTTGTTTTCTTTTTGCCTGGGCAACTGCAATCAGATGCCTCATTGACTTGGTTGATTCTGCATTTCTTGAATCAGCCAATACAGTTGTTCTATCCACCTCAAGAATTTCTAACCTGTATCAACCAAGGGAACAAAATTAGCACCAGAAAAGTTAGTGTGTGCGCACCTTTTATAAGACAATACAACGGCATGTTATAGCACCACCTTTCGCTAGATAACAAGTTGCTATCACTCGGATTCCTCAAAACGGCGGCAGTATCTATAACTCGTGAACTTGATTTTGAAGCAGACTTTGGGGTAGACTTTGAATTTAGTTTTGGAGTAGATATTGCAGTAGATTTTGGAGTAGATCTCGGCTTATCACCAGAAATTACAGGTTTACTTCTCTCGTTTACTGCATTATTCTGAGAATGATGTCCACTATCATAAATTCCAGTCGAGGTCTTTAATGACCCTGATTGACCCTTCTTTTGTGGAGCATTACCAGAAACCATGCCTAAGGTCTTGTTTCCTTTAAGAGGTTCTGCCATTTGGTTGTGAGCATCAAAAGGAGACTTGCTGGGAGAGACCAATGCCTTCATAACCTCTTCGGATGATTTCTTTTCAGATTCTACTACTTGCTGAGAATTAGCCACAACCCCTTTTGCAGGAACACTTCTATTTCTCGTACCAGGAGAATCTTGAACGGTTTCTGTCACTACAACATTTTCTTGAACAGACATTGAAGTGTGCGAGACTCCATCAACTCCTTTAGATGATGACCTTCCATGCACGGGAGTCTTGGGCACAGGCATTGAAGTGTGTGAGACTCCATCAACTTCTTTAGATGATGACCTTCCATGCACGGGAGTCTTGGGCTCATCTTCATCGTCGTCACATATGCGAACAGCTCTCCTTTTCATAGGGGCTTGTGCAACAGATTTAACAGTATCTGCCTTTTTAGCTGGAATAGAGCTTTCAGCTATGCGATCATCTGACATCGTCTCTCTACGACGGCGTTTTGCAGGTGGTAGAACATCTTCGTCACCATGAGCTCTGCTATAAAGACCATCTGTCTGCACTTTCGATGGCAATTGGGTTTTTGGTTTCATATTTGGTGTTGATTGTTTAACTTCATCGTTGACTGCTTTCCTGGGAACTCCAGAATCAAGACCATTTGTCTGCGCCTTGGATGGCAATCGGTTTTTCATTTTCAAATTAGGTGTAGACCTTTTATTATCTTCGTTGCCTGCTTTCTTAGACACATCACTTCTCCTGTATGCTTGGGACTTCTTGGATGCATCACCCAAGTCCTTGGGCCTTTTTGTAGGATGTGAAACTGCATCATTAAGAATATTATCGTTCCCTAGCTCTGGTTCAGACCTCATTTTCTTTCCAGTAGGTTCAACACTTTTTCGCTCTCGTCCTTCAGCAGCCTTCAACAAATCATCAGACCCTCCAACATGCGTTTTATCTTTCAAAGGTTTCTTTGGTTTTTTTGAAATTCCACCAGAATCAGGGCTGACCACACCTACAGTAACTTCATTCTTACTCCCATGCGAGGAACTTCTTCGAATAATATCATTTGAGTTCCCAGTTACGGTAGGTTCAGTGTGACTGGTCTGAAAAGCAGTATTATGACCTGCAAAACATAATGACCATTTAACCACTAGAATCCAAATCTTGCGGAGCACATAAGCAACTGTGGCAATGCATCAAACTTTCTAAATGTCAAACTTACCATAAAGATAACTCCCAACTATGAGTAACAACCCCCTCCCTTCCCCCAAAGAAAAAGTAAAAAAGAAAGAAAGAAAGAAAGAAAAAAAGAGAGAATACCAGCATCAGAAGTGAAAGTTACATCATCATTGGATAGTTCAACTTGTTCTTCAGTGACAGGCAATACAGAACGATCATTAACAATACGTGAGACGTTGGGCTGTTCATCCTGGTAATCCATTCCCCTTTGTGTGCGAGAACACCTTTCTAATCCAAGGCCATGGTTTACATTATCATTAGACGAGGTTTCACCACTGGGACCATCTGTTGTCATCTCTTCGTCCACTATCTCTGTAGAATTAGCATCAGGCTGGGAAGTTTGTCCGTCATTACCATCATATATTTCACAAATTTCCTTCACAGCTTGGGAAAAGTATTTAACTGTCTTCCCTTTACATTTATGCAGCACTTTGTCTTTAGACTCGCTCGTAAATGGCTGAATATCGGTCGGAGCTACAAATGCTCTGCAATAGTGAAACATGTAGAGAAACATAAGACTTCTGAGTTATATGTACTAGATAATTTAACTATTTTCGGATGATTTATCAAACCAGCAATCAATTAATCAATACATAACCTACTTGGTACTTCCTCAACAACTTATTCTTATAAATCGAAAAATCCTATTCAACATAGCAGCATAGTTCTAAGAGTTGCCCATGACATCATCATTTATCATTTATAAACATAACGTATTTCAATGACACTTGCCGCGCCTCATGAACAAAGTCAATTTTTTTCTAAATGGTAGCGAAAACAAGATGTTATATTTTCACTACGAAAACAACCTTTACGCGTAGCAAGTACTTACATTTCTTCAGTACCGTAGAACTGTACAAAATATTTCCTTGGATCAGAAGTTTTTTCCCAATCTTCAGGATTGCTGATCTGCATAAAGAGAAAACAAGCAAACAAAAGCTTTTAAGATACCCACTACCAGCAGATTATTTTTACACCATGTGGCAACTCACACTTTAATGTAAGCCGCACAACATGACCCATAAACCCCAAAAACAAACATTAACCTTCTTCCACTTCAATATTCACAATAGGATAAGTTAATCAAGTTTGGTGCAATACTAGAGTCCTCGGGAAACCTCAAAGATACAACCGACTAGACTCCCGTCGTCCAAGCAGAATGTCTAGATAGGGACTTCAATTCAAAGGGCTTTTATGTTGAGAATCAGTACCCCCTAGTCTAGTTCATAACATGTGGATACACCATTTAGCCAAGTGGAACCCGAAACTCAATTAAACATCCTATATACAAAAACGGCATTAATGTTATGTCCAATCCGATTATCACATCACAAACCAACCCTAATAACAAAATTAAACCAACTACTTAACAAATTAGGGTTCCATATCTAATCACCATAACCACAATTTCAACATTAAAGATACGAAATTCAAGTACTAAAATCAACAAAAAAACCAAAATTCAAATAAAAGGACATGAAATCAAGCCAATTTAGGTCAAAATTCGATAAAAAAAACTTGAAACAAAACTAAGGCTACTATGAATTAGGGCTAATCTTACCACCAATTACAAATTAGGGCTACTAAAACTAATCGCCAAAACCACAATTTCGAACATCAAAGATACGAAATTCAACTAATATCATTCAATCAAATCTAACTAGCAGAACAATAATTCTAGTAGACGACACGAAATCAAATAGAACACAAACCCTAACAACAAACAAGGGTTCCTTAACTAATCACCAAAACCGCAATTTCAACAATAAAGATACACAATTTCAATCAAAAACCAACAAACTGAACTTCATAATTTCAATTTCGACAATATCGAAACACGCAATTCGACGCGAAACAAAACCAAATAACGACACAATGCAATGAATTCAGACCTTAGCAGGCCATGCAGGAAAGCCTTTAACTTTAGCAAGAACAAGATCGCCTAAATTTAAGGAACTATTTTTCTTCTTCCCTTTCGCTCCCCCACGTTTCCGCCCAGGAGCCATTTAAAAAAAAAAACCTAATTTTACACACACATATACAATTGATCCTAATTAATCAAAACCCTAGGTGTTTACGGTGGTTTACGGTGGTGTATTGATCGGAGATTGAGATTCCGGTGAATCGGAGGGATTTTGTTTGCCGGAATGAGGCGGTGGATGAAAAAGAGCAACTGTGTGTTTTTGTGTGTGTGTATTTTGTGATAGGAGTATATTTTATTTTGTCTCAAGTTTAAAATAAAAACATAGATTATATACTAGTAATTTATATAGTTATTATCAAATTTTATAATTAGGTGAGTAGTGACTAGAGATTATAAATGATGTTAAAACATTCTTTGTTGGAAAAATAAATTGGGGATTAAATGGTAACATGTGATTTAAGATGTGATTTAAGATGTGGATATATCTGCAGTTGTCGGAATGGTTTTGCTTTCTACGATATGAATGGTGGTTGTAATTGTAATCTGATATGGTGTATGTAAGTGATAACTAGAGATTATAAATGACGTTAAGACATTCTTTGTTGGAAAAATAAGTGGTAACAAATCAGAATGTGAATAGATTGATTTGTGTGTATAGTTGTGAGTGTGTGTATGGTTTTGTTTTTTACGACATGATTGCTGATTGTAATCTGATACGGAGTAAATATGATAGCAAGTGTAAGTAAAGAGTATGAGTTTGTTGGATAGCTTACCAAATGAAGATGAGTTTGATCTGTTTTCACGTCATCTTGGTTGATTGCTTCAGATTTGCGTTGTTGTGGCAACTGACTAGTTTTTTATGTTGTCGGCGTAAAACTTTTGGTGAAGAGAATTAGGGTTAGCTAATTGTGATAGGAATCGAGTTTTATGAGTGATAAGTTCATTTTATTGCCTAATTTATATTAGTTGTAATTGGTAAAGCCTTTATTATTGGTGGCAGTTTTTTTATATTACTTTTTTATATTTATTCGGCTGAATTTCAGACTTTTTATATTTATAATTTGCATATTTGTGTGCACCGTATTAATAATATTACTTTATAGTCATTAAAGTTATTGGCGATTAGCTGGTGTCTTATAATTACTCTTGCGGAACATGTGAGTTTGCAAAATAGTATACTACGCAAAAATGTGTATGGTGCGATAAGTAATTATTTTTTGATATTTATCCATATGAATTTATGAACTTTTTTATTTATATAATTTGTGTATTTGTGTATATGTGTATTAATAATATTATTTTATACTAATTGAAGTTAATGGTGATTAGTTGGTGTCTTAGAATTACTCTTGCGGAACACGTGAGTTTGCAAGATAATATGGTGTGCAAAAATATGTATGTTGCAACAAGTAATTGTTTTTTTGATGTTTTTCAGCTGAATTATTGATGCTTTTTGTATTTATAGTTTGTTCTTGCATTTGTGTCTATTAATAATACTACTTTAAATTATTTAAAGTTGTTGGTGATTTGTTGGTGTTTTATAATTAATCTGGCAAAACACGTGAGTTTGCAAGATAGTATATAATGAAAATTGTGTATGGTGCAATAGTTAATTATTCTTACTCATGGTCCTTTATGCTTCTTGGGAGTGCAGCTTCAGAGTCTATATTAAAATGTGTCCTTTCATATATAACTCATATCGGTATTCCTCTTGATAATATCAACTTCCCGCTCACCAGATGTTAAATGAGAAACAAAAGTGTGTCTAATATATGGACATACTCACTGGTACTGACCTCTGCAATAAAATATAAAACGATTCATGAACATACATGAAAGAATTTGGAACTAAAACTGGAGTACTTAAAACTTAGTAACGTGCCCTTAGTCACCAGCATATCCTTTCACATCAATATATGTGCCATATAGTCTGATCTTACATAAATTACGTTATTCTATATATATTTAAAGGTAGTATATGCTCTTGATACAACCTTTTACAGAATGTATATGTGTGTCCTTTACGAGTTACCATTTGTAACTTTTGAGAGATAAATGAAAACGAGTAGCAATTTGGGGATGCTTTCAACAACTAACGAAGAACTATGATGATGTTCTTCCTATTCTCGTATAGTTCATGTGGGTAAGTATATCTTACCACTAAAAGATTGATGTACGAATGTATAGATGAATAAATACTAAGGGTGTGTTTGGTAGGCGGGAATCGGATATGATTCAAGTGTTTAGTTAACATACATATCTTTCAAATGTTGGATTCAAATATACATATATTCTATACTTCATACCAACCATATTAGGCTCATATGCTCTCATTCATTCCTCACTTTCTCTTCCCGCTTTCACTTTAGTTTCCCGCCAACTAATCCGGCTATTTTCATTTCTCTAGTTAGCTACTCATATATTTATCCATAAGCTCTTGCAAATATTCTTCAAAGATGTATTTTATTTTCTTCTTTTTTTCTTGCAATCAATCTTTGGTTTTTATTTTTTTATCATTTGTCATAAAGGTTAACATATTTACACAAATGCAGGTGGAGATCTTTTCATCTATCCAAGAATCATATGGTACACTCTTACTCATTTTTTTTTCCCGATTCAAGAATTAGGCTTTCAAAATTTGATTATTCTTTGCCAACTTCAGTACATGATTTTCTTATTTGTATGAATATACTAGTTTGAAATGAAATAGTAGTTGAGAACTTGAAAGTTTCTGTGAGAAAATTCATTAGTTTGTAAAATTTGAGGAATGCATATGACTTGTTTGAAAAAATGCCTCATAGAGTGCAAATTTAAATTCATTTGCTTATAATCATTTGTCATTGTTGTGGAAAACTAGAAGGGGGGTTGAATAGTTTTGCCAATTAAAACTTTCTTTTAAACTATTTAGATCGACTTATGTCAATCTATTTGGATGTGTGTTGGATGTTGATAAACAAACATATAAAAGTATGTAATGAAAAGATAAGAGTAAGAAGCACAAAACCACAACGCGAGTATTTATAGTGGTTCGACTACAAGGACACCTTCCTTGCCCTACTCCACTCCCCGAGTCACCTACTCGAGAGTTCGTAATCACTACATGACACCAACTCCTTATGGTGGAGAAACCTTCACAACGTTGCCTACTCTTTTTCCGGTACTAGGCTAACCACCGGGTTCTTTCACTCCAAGGTGAACCACAACGTCGCCTACCCTTTATCCGGTACTAGGCTAGATACCGAGTTCCATTACAATGGAGGAACTACTATCCAACACTACACCAACGACTACTCCCAAAGGAGACCAACTCCTTATTACAACATCATCAAGGATATCAATATCCTTTGATCTAATACTAATTTATCTTGTACATCGAAACACGCCATATCGAATGTACATCTGAGGCACCTTTCACTAATGCCTTTAAATAGATCTTCAAGGCACCCTTCACTAATGTCTTGTGACTTGACTTTTAGGCACCCTTCACTAATGCCTACAATACGGACATTCGACACCTTTCACTAATGTCTTCGTCTTGACACTTGAGACATCTTTCACTAATGTCTTCAACACTACACTTCTTAGAAGAAAGAAAAGAATCATCAACAAGAGGACTTGAGTCTTGATGATGAGGAAGTATGGCAACTCATGGACTTGAGCTTGCTTGACTTCAAAGGTGGTGATCTCGCCTTTAAGAGGAACCTAGAGGATCACACAAAAACAAAACTACAAACATATATCACTTGGATCTGGGGTTAGAGAGTTTTAAAATCAGGGAGAAAGTATGTGAGGAAGGGGTTTCGAAACAATGAAGAAATGGCTCACTATTTATAGAGGAAAATGTCTACTGTTCCCCGGATCCCACAGATCCCTCCTACAAGGGATCCGTCTAGCGTAAAGCTAGGGATCCGTGGGACGCTCCTCTTTACCCATGGGTATTTTGGTTATGGGTCATGGGTCATGAGTTGATCCATGGGTTTCTTATTAGATACAATGTATCTCATGAGTTCAATGTACCTAGTCAAGTGGTTTGGATAATACCATGGGTTATGGGTCAATACTATGGGTTATGGATATTATCCATATATGATATAAGCATGATGTCATGCAATGGGTTATGGGTCAAGCTCAATGGGTCATGGGCTTTGGGTTGTACCCAACTACATTCAATGTATTTGCCCAATGGGTTATGATACTTAAGTTTCTACCCATTTATATTACCCAATATACTACATACTAGTTATGTGTATTTTACCCAAATATGTAAACACTAGTTGTTGTACATATGTAATATTAAATCATAAAATCACTTATACTTGTTTTAGTGTTTTATGTGAAAATGTGAATATGTTAGAAACTATTAGTTCAAACCATTTACGTATTTTATTTGTTTCGTTTAAAATGATTTTACGTTTGTTATCGACAAAATATTAGAAGATCGTAAAATATAAATAAACGTTTTTACGGTTTATTTGTATTAACAATCTCCCCCTTTTTGTTGATGACAAAACATAAAATTATTTTAAGGAAAACTAAAATTGTAAAAGTTTGAATTGTAGTTTTACTTTCTTCTCCCTTTTGTCGAAACAAAAGAGCTTCGAATGAAACTAACACATTGTTTTAGGAAAACATGTGAAAGAAAAAATGGAGAGCAAGTAACGGAAAGGATCTCGTCTTTACTCCCCTCGACGAGTCCATCCCTATGTAAGGCGCCAAGAAAATAATACTAAGCTAGTTCATTTGCAACTAAGTTTGCAAAAGATTTCTTCTATGTGACGAATGTGCTCCCCCTTGATGATTGCAATTTTGCAAAGGGATGTCATGAAATGTAATCCTAATATTGCAAGTGATTTGCAATGTATTTCTTTGACACAAAGCTCCCCCTAGCTTTAGGGTGTCAAAGTCTTCATGTGTAAATTGAATAACTACAAAACAAAGGTTAGAAAACAAGTATAATGCACAATTTCCTGCAAATATGATCAAAGTTAGTAGAAAAATAGTTTTTTGTATCACGGATCCCACGGTTCCCTCCTTCTAGGGATCCGTCTAGGCAAATTCAAGGGATCCGTCTGGCTGATGATTAATTTCAGCAATGGTGATATAACACATTATGTTGATGTTAAAGTGAGATATGTATTATACAACATAATCATATACTCAGAAATATAGCAAGTAGCATGTGTTTTCATTTAATAAAACTAGAGATATGATATACATGACTCTAAAAACTAAGAAAATGATTGATACATGACTTGGAATTACTAGACTTATCTAAGTAACGCTTGAAACTAGGACACCACTAAAATCCTCTAGCTCAAGTTTGTTTAGGTTTAATCTCGTCGAAACGTTCGAGGAGGTGATAGAACATGAAACGTTGGTCTTCTCGTACTTCATGTATCAAACTTTCAATATATTGACAATGGTAACAATCTTTGTCATGGCTAGGTAGTGGTGGTGGAAGAAATGAAATTGCTTGATGCGAAGGATCAAGTGAAGCGGCTTGTGGAGCCTCAAACGACGGAGGGATTGGTGGAGGCGCATTTGAAGATGGCTCGACCAAGAATGATGATGGTGGTAGAGAAGTGTCAACTTCCATATGGTCGGGTGGTTGAATTTGATGATTTCTTAAATCCAAATGGGATTATATGATGGTAACGGCGAAAAGGAAGCCGGAGCTAATGTTGACTCAACACCTTGATTTTGTACCATTATTCCTCCTAATGAGGAGAATGTTGCCGGCGGAGGAGGATGAGACGGCCTAGGAGGCAAATCCTCTAAATTGTAAAGGTGTGGTGATGATAGTGGAGTTGTAAACGAGATAGCTCTAGGAACCAATGGTGATGGTTTAGTGGAGATGATATTGTTTGGCCTAGGAGGTATGGTGGTGTTTGGCATAGGTAGTTTTGTGGGTACTATCCTTTTAGGAATTGGTTTGATTGGTTGAGAAGAAATTCTTGCATTTGTTGGCTTGACCGGAGATGATTCGGTTAAAGAGATTTCGTGTACAACACGAGCAATTTTCTTGGGTGGTTCTTTGGTGGATAGGTTGCTACTTGGAGTTTTCCTCATGATAAGGTTTCTTAAGTGCTGAAAATGAGGATGAATATGATGACTTTAGAAGTCCTAACAATGTGGTTTATAAAGCAAGAGATTTGGCAAGTGCATTCAAGACTTAAGCCACTAAAATTCATTGGAATGTGATGATTAACATGCATAAGAGTCAACTTCAGAGTTTATATTGATCTAGGAACTCATTTAAGATGAGATGGAGTGTTTAAGTTAGAAAGATGAGCTTGAAATGATTGTTTTAGCTAGAGTTGACATACTCTGTCACTCGGATCCCACAGTTCCCTCCAACGAGGGATCCGTCTAGGCTAATCCTAGGGATCCGGCTCTCAGCAGCTATGAAAGGATAAAAATGATGTTTCTAAGGTCTAAGATCTATACCATCTTGAGTGTTTCAGTCCTCCTAAGTGTCTTAAATGAAGGGGTGCTTAAGTATTTGAGGGTAATGAGTGATATAGCTAATGATTGCCTTTTATGGAAGAAATTGGAACTTTCATGAGTACCAATGAATGAACAAAGATGACACTAAGGATTTTTAGAGTGTCAAGTGAAGCTAAATGATCCTAGAGATCAGATAGTGACTTAGGATAATGTTTTGGAGAAGATCCTAAAGGCTTAAGATGGGAAAACTGTTTGATCAATTTTGACCAATTTTGAGGTAAGGATGATTATGATAAATTTTGCCATAATCGAAAGATTTCTAAGGCTAGATGTGAGGGATCATGTGAGAAATGATGAGTGATCTAGAGAGCAGAAGAGTAATGGGTTTAAGTGAAACGATAGATCTACAAGCGTTTTGAGTGTGATCTAGGTGAGTTATGTGTGAGTAGGAAATATCTACTTAACTTGATAAGGACTTAATTTGCCTTAAGACACTATGTCTAGCTTAGAGTGAGGTGTTCTAAGGACATGTTTGAAATACAACGTTTGCAATTGCATTTTCTATTTGCCGGATCCCACGGTTCCCTAAGTGTAGGGATCCGTCTAGCACAAACTTTGGGATCCGTCTATCTGCTAAGCAGAACCTTTACTAAATGTATGCAATGATTTTGACAATGCATTATATTCCAAGGTTAGTTTAAGAGGTTCCTACACTAAGATATCAAATGTAAGATGTTTTATTTCATGAAGGAAATTGGATTACATTGATAAAGCATGAGTACAGAAGGATTGATCCTATTTGAAAGACTACTAAGTTCCTTGAGCATTTTCGCTAGAAGGATCATCAAATGGTTGATGAGTGTTGGTGGAATCAAGAATGAAGAAAGTCTTCATGAGAGATATGTTTAGCGGTTCCATCATCTTGTTCACAAGTACGTACAACGGACTTTGAAATTGAGGATGGAAATGCATGACGTTATGATAGAGGCGCGTCAAGAACATTCCATAAGGGATGAGTTTATTCTTGCAGCCTTGAAGATTTATAATTCGCCTTGCGAAGAAGTAGGCTAGATTGTATGGTTGTTGTGTTAGCAAACAATACATTATGTGAGCACAACAAGCGGGAAGGATTTCTCGATTTTCCCCTAAGACTCTGTTGGAATCACTCATAAACTAGATTTCAAGTGTTAGTAATTAATATGTAATAGTTAGCTTAATATGGCTTTTATGTTAGTAATCATGCCAATGCTTATGTAGAAAGCCCATGAGCCTTGGCCCAAGCCCATAAGAAGGGAAGGTTTCTAGAAGTGTTGCCCTAGCTCCTTGCCCTATAAATACTCTTGTAAACCCTTACTTGAGGGTTGGTTGTTCAATTCACTCATTCACCTTACGCATAACCTTTCACATATTGTCATACGTGTGTGTGTGTGTTGTTCATCCGATCACTTCTCTTCTCTATTTCTTTTATTGATGTTTGTGTTACATATATGGTGACCTAACAGTGGTATCATTCGCCAAATAGTTGGGTGAAAAGATTTTGTTTTTCAAGTTATTTGTGGTCTTACGCGTAACTCTCGTTGTTTAAACTTTTACACGCTTAAAAACTCAATTTTTACACTTTTTAATCCAAGATTCTTGTACTTTCAACGTTTTTAGGTGTTAAAATTTTTGTTTTTGGCAAAAAGTTTCAAACTTTACGTGTGGATCATTGTTTTTAAGCTTGATTTTAAACGCAGGATCGCTTTTACGCATAACGTGTTTAGGAGTTTTGGATCATCAAGTTTCACACTTTTGTGCTATTTTGGTGATATTGAAGCTGTTTCATCACAAAAATCTGGTTTAGAATCATTTTGGGCTAAAATTCACTTTTGGTTAAGTTTTACGCGTAACAAAACCCTATTTTTACGCGTAACTTTTCCTTTGATCGATCTTCAGTTTTCGTGGTTTACTCAGTGTTTTTCTTGCTTGCATAAGCCTGAAAACACTTCGACTTTGGATATCTTTTACACTGTGATAGTGTAAAGAATTTTTTGGGCAAAACCCTAATCTTACGCATAAGCTCAAACTTATGCGTAGAACTCTTTCGCATAAGATTTTCTTACGCCTAAGCTCGCTTACGCATAAGCTAATCCTACGCCTAAGTCTTCTACGCCTAACTTTCGGTTTACGATAACTTTAGTGTTTCTCAATTCTTACGCAGTAAGCTAATCCCACGCAGAACATCGCTTTTACGCGTAAGTTTAGTGTTTTTACGCCTAAGTGTTGCTTTGCCTAAACTTGGTTTTTCTACGCCTAAGGATACTTCATCAACAACGTTTCATTCGACTACAAAGATCCATTTAACAACACAAGTTTTTCAACATGTCTCAACCTCCATACTCTAGCTATTTTCCTTACACTTATAATCAACAACAACAACAACAACTAAGTCCACAACATCAACAATTTAATCAACAACAACAAATTTATCAACAACAATTTAATCAACAACATTATCCATAACAAGGAGCAATTCAACCTCAAATGGTTCAACCACCACCTAGTCTTCAAGTACAACCTTACACAAACGTTTACAATCAACATCCATCCAGGAATACTATGAAGGAACCAACTTGGTTTGCAAAGATGTGTGAAGCTTTAAGTAGCCAACAATCCATTCATGAGGCATGATCACTTGATAGACCTCCAATGCTCACTCCCGGCAACTACGATCAATGGGTGATTAGGTTCTTTAGGTTTTGTGATCTAAAGAAGCCACATGGAAAGTTCTTAAAGAAGGTTATCTTGGAAGGTCCATTTCAGATGCCTATTGTTGTTACACCAGGAGATCCAAATGTTGTTCCACCAAGAGATGATCTCACAAACATTGCAACTCTTGTCGACCTTTCGGTGATGAACTTCTACACTACGAAGTCGATGAGCTAGCAATGCAATATATCCTTTTAGGATTACCAAACTCAATTCTTCAAAGTGTTGATGCTCAAAAGACTGCAAAAGCAATGTGGGAACATATTCATCTTCTCATGGAAGGCACTGCACTCAATCAAGAGGATATGGATTCCAAAATTTACTTGGCTTATGAACACTTCATGATTGAACCTGGAGAGACACTAGAGTCTTATCATCATCGATTCTCAGACATCATCAATTATTTGGATAAACACAACATCATCATGCCAAGAATCACAGTCAATACAAAGTTCCTAAGTAGTCTTGGTCCTGATTGGGATAAGTATGTCATTTTCATCCGTCAAGCAAAGAATCTTCATCATGCTTCATATGGATTGTTGTACGACTATTTGAAGCCTCATCAAAAAGAAGTTGATAAGGAAAGGGTTATCCGTGGCCAAACTGTTTCACCTTCACTTCCGGATAATCAACAACTTGCTTTGTGGGCTCAAACTAGTTATCCTCCTCAACCCGCTCCTCAACCAACTGCAACAATTACACCATATGATCCGTCACAAAGAACAATCTCAACAAACTCAATTGGTTCCATACAACAACAACAATGATCAAGCACTTTACGGTGAAGCTAATGAGGACTCAAGCTTTTGATGATTGCAACAAGGATTTGTTATGATTGCTAAAGCCTTCGACGGTATACAAACAATCCAACAATCGCATTCGCTCCTCATCAAACACAAGGAATCAGTGTTGTGAACAATGGACGTTTGAAGTTCGAATCGTGGTTATGGTCGTCGGATGGGAGGAGGTCAAGGGTTTAATGCTATGGGAAGGAATAACATGGGTGCTCCATAACAACAGAGAGCTCAAGTGGTTGAGCAGGTAATGCTCGAATGGGATAAATGGTCTTCGCTACAATCTGTAATGAGAAGGACACCGCCTAATGCATGCCCAAAGTTGAGGTCTAGGGGCGTGCTTATCACAAGGAGGCTTTACTTTTAGCTCTTAAGGATGAAGTTGGTGGAACTCTCACAAACAAAGAACGAGCTTTATGGCGTATGCGACTCGAGATGATGATATGGAGGACTTGCAAGCTAATGCGCAGAATGTTGATGGCACAAATGCAAGCTCTCCACATGAGTGACACAGCCCAGTGTATGACACCGATGGCTTGTCTCGTGCACCGAACAAACCATATTCATCATCGATCTAATATCTCACCAACATCCGAATCCGCGAGGCTCGGAATGTTCAAATGAGTCATCCACATCTCATTCGACGATTCTCAACTAGACCCCATAGTTACATTTGACGATCAAGATGATCTTATGATTACCTTTGATACTCAAATTGACTCCGTGGTTATACTTGAGGATCCGAATAGTGATCATGTTGTGACTCACGTTGAACACCGAACTTTGCCTAGTCCGATATTGATCTCTTACTTAAAGACCAACAATCCCGAATGGATGAATGTTATGCATTAAATCGTAAATTACACAAAAAATGCATCGTTAACTGTGGATATTGAATGCTTAAAACGACAACTCAATTTTTTCAAAACTCAAGAAAACCGTGAAAAAGGTTTTGAAGCCGCTTTTGCTAAATCACATCAAAACGAAAAATCTTTAGAACGACATATTCGTGATCTAGCCGCATCGAAGAATGCTTTGTTGTCTCAAATAGAACAACTGAAACATGAACATAAAAAGAAACTTAACGCTTTTACTTTGGAAACTCAAAAAGCCAAGGCTGAGTTGTTAACTTGTCAAAAACAGTTCTCTGCGTACAAAAAGCATTCAATGAAATGAATAGATGACCATCTTGACGAAATTGTCGGCTTACAAAACAAACTTAAAGAGTTTTGAAATGTTGTTTATAAACATGGTGAGTCAATCACAACCATTCAAAAGTTTACTTTAAAACCCAATCCAAATGGATATGGACCGAATCTTTGCGACATAAACCAAAGCTTTCAACCAAAGCATTCAAACCAAACTCAAGTTTCCGGTCAGTAATATAAAATTGATGACTCTGTTATGAGTGTTGTTGAATATCATCGTCAAGAGGAATTAGATGTAGAAGACGAGAGTCGATCAAAGTTAGAAAATGTTGTTTATAACAAACCATTTAACTATTCAAAAGCTGTCACTTTCGTCACACCAAAGGATTCTTCTAACAAACCTAGGATTATCACAAAAACGTCTGAGTCTTCTAATGTTGCTTGTTGAAAACACACAGACCTTGACAGATCTTGAGCACTCGTAGATCGTTAGTGTTGCCTATGTAATCATAAGCAAACTAATAGAAAATCTCTACAACTCGTATTCTATAGCGGAATGTAAATACAAGCTGTTATAACTAAGAACACTTAGATCCTCTATGGATCTTTTATTAACTGAAACTCTATGTTTCAAATTGATTTTATATTATAAACTATGAAGTTCCTTTTATAGACAAGGAACCCTAAACTATTACTACTCAATCGACTAAGCATGCAAGCATGCATTTAATGGCTAAACACTAAACAATATTGAGCAGTACAATAATACCCATGCTAACCTCGGGAAGTTCAAGAATAATGATGGGTTAGAATTTAAATAATAAAGCGCATGCAGATCCTAGTCAGCTTCCACCCTTCAGCAAAAACACGGCACGACTTTTATACTTCAACAGAATTTCTTCTTCACAGATTCTCGCTTCTACTTCACAGTAATCCTTCAGTAATTGACAATAGAATCCTATTTCGCATAATTCCCAACATTGCTCCCCAATCAAATTATGCACAAATTTATGGTCCTTTACCTTCACTCAGTAAAGTAAAATCAAAAACCGAAAATCGTCAAATTCTTAGGTATTTTTACATTTTCACTTATGACTTCAAACTTTTAGAACGTGACATTGAATTTCATTCTGAAATAAAAGTTGAACATTTTCAATCGCCTCAGGCGCGAGAACAAAGAGATATTTTTCAGAAAAGAATTTTACCCCATGTTAAAATTTTGAAAAATTGTGCATTGTATTGGGAAAGGGAATTTCATAAGGAACTTGGACTGATGAAAATCGTTTTCGAGAAGACAGAAACATCTATTTCTAATACAAAACATAAAAAGAAAATGTTAAGAAAAGATGTTGATCGACTCTTGGAAGATGTTATCTGTACCGATACCTATAATGTTGTGTTATTGCATTCTTTCTCATATGCATTTGATTATATCTCTGTTGATACTGTTGATTCTGTTGAAATTGTTGAGAATACTGATAATGTGCATCAGATCGAATCTTTAAAAGTTGAAAATGAACGATTGTTAAACGAACTTTCAAATGCAAAACGTCGTCTTCAATGGTGTCAAAAAGATTGTCAAAATCGTGAACTTTCTCTGCAAAACAAAATCACTCAGTTGCACTCAAAATCTTTTGATCCTAAAATTGAGCAACTGGATGATCAAAACGTGTCTTTGAAATGTCAAATCTCAAAATATGAACAAGAACTTGCAAAAGTTAAAAAGGAATATGGTGTCATATTTGATTTACTCAAAAAGACTCGTGATGAAGCATCAAACGAACTTGATCATTATCTTACACACACTAAAGAAGTCATGAACTTTTCTGGAAATCTTCGTTCTGAAAATCAAGATTTGGTGCACACTATCTTTAAGTTAAGGGAGATGTTAGGAAAGTATGAACAAGTTCAGCCTAGCATCATTAAGAAAATTGCACCTGTAACACTTAGCAAACGTGAACCCAGAATGCCTACTGACAAAACACAAGATACTAATGTGTTTCCCTCACTCAAACAGAATAGTTGCCTCTTTTCCCAACGTCCGCACTTCACGCCTCAGAGCAATACAAGGAAGAATAGGAAGTTGCGACCTAAGAAAAGAACAATAAAGAATGTCAAGTAGAAGCACACCCTAGGACTTTGAATAAGACCCATGTTGCACCCACTTTAGATATCAAGGTCGACAAATGTAATGGAAAAGTGTTGTAACAAATGTTGAACCTTAAGTACCTTTGATATTGATCAAGCTTCTTGTGTTATTTGTCGAAAAGTATGCTTTCGATTGTCATGATAAATGTGTTGCTAAAGCTATCTTGTCTCGTTTAAGGAATCCTAAGAAACGGAATACCACTAGGCCCACTAATGCTTCTAAGTCCGTGGCTTGGTAAACCGCCTCTTTAGATTCTAAGAAACGCATTGATGTACCGTAGCTCCACTCGCACCTCCAAGGAATGTAGTACCACCTAGTGCATTCACTAAGACTAAAGCAAAGACTAGTTGGAGATGGCGAAATGGATACATAATACACTAGGATTTAAATGGATGCCTAAAATCATTGACGTGTGTATTTCGACTATAATCGCTTGGAACCTCTAACTCTTGGGTTCCACATCTACTTCTATTCCATCCGTGTCGCCTGTGTAATGCGGTGATATGATCATCCTTTGATTGTTGATAGTGGATGTTCCGACACATGACAGCAATCTTAAACTCATTATCAAACTTTGTTGCAAAGTTCATTGGCACCGCCGATTCGGAATGATCACTTCGCAGCTATCATGGGCTACGGAGATTACATCAATGGAAACATCGAAATTAGCAGGGTTTATTATGTGGAAGGCCTTGGTCACAATCTCTTTTTAGTCGGTCAATTCTGTGATGGAGATTTGGAAGTTGCTTTTCGGGAGAAAACTTGTTTAATTCGTGATCTACAAGGAAACGATCTTATGTCTGGCTCTCGCAATTCTAGTCTGTACACAATCTCAATGCAAGACATGGTTGCTTCATCTCCCATTTGTCTACTTTCAAAGGCAACATCTACAAAATCTTGGCTATGGCACCGTCGTCTCTCACACTTAAACTTTCAAACCATAACCAACCTTGCTCGATATAAACTTGTGAAGGTCTCCCGAGATTCCGATATTCTAAAGATCACCTTTGCTCACTTGTGAACAAGGGAAAAGCACCGTGCTCATTTTCCTTCAAAGGTGGAACACAACTCTCAAAGATGTGCTTCATCTTCTTCACATGGATTTGTGTGGCCCGATGCGTGTGCAAATGATTAATGGCAAACGCTACATCCCGGTAATCGAGATGACTACTCAAGATGGACTTTGGTATACTTTCTTCAAGCAAAGATCAAGCTCCACAGATGATCATCACCTTTCTCACGAAAATACAAGTTCGACTCCGAACACACCGACAAATCGTAATGCACAAAGGAACTCAATTTGTGAATCAAACTCTTCGGAATTTTATGAGAAAGTGGGAATTGAGCATCAAACATCTATTGCATGTACACCGTAACAAAACGGAGTTGTTGAAAGACTAAACCGCACGTTAGTGGAATCTGCAAGAACGATGTTAATTAATGCTAAACTTCCGGATTACTTATGGGTCAAGCCGTGTCAATCAGTATGCTACACTCGTAATCGATCAATGATTACAAACGCCACAATAAAACACCTTTGAGCTTATCCACAACCATAAACCGAATCTCAAACACTTTCATGTATTTGGATCCCTTGCTACCCAAATAATGATCGTGATGACTTTGGAAAGCTCAAAGCCAAAGTCGACATTCGAGTCTTTATTGGATACCGTGAAAATTCTAAAGGTTACCAGATCCGAATCGTCGTACAAAGCGAGTTATGGAAATGATTCATGCAAATTTCGATGAACTTACCGATATGGCTTCGAGCATAATCGCTTGGAACCGGTCACAACCGCTTAAACTTCCTCAACCCCATCATCACCGAACCAAGCCCCCGACTTACTCGTCAACAAATGGAAAAGCTATTTGCTCACTGTTTAGTGATGACATTGATGAACGTGCTCGTGTGTATTCTTTGTTTCACGCTCAACCCGGTCATACTCTTATACCGATACACTGCTACAACAACCATTGTTGAAGAAGCACCACCGATTGACTCTACAACAACAGTTGAACAAACCGCTCCAACGACGTTGAACCAATCACGATGTTCTTAATGAAGTACCCCCACCTGCAGATTTTGATCCAAATGTGTTCTTTAACCCGTTTGCTAATGAAACTGTTGCACCTGATGTTGCGAAATCATCAACAAGCCTTTTGAATCCTCAAAATCTACACAATGTATACCAACATCAACCCTCGACACATCGTTGGACAAAAGACCATCCTCTTGAGAACATTATTGGTAACCCAAATCAACCAATCGTAACAAGACAACGTCTTCACACAGATGGTGAACATTGCATTTATGCACTCACCGTCCCGCCAATCGAACCTAAAAACATTAAAGACGAATGACCAAAGACAACCGGATTAAATCCATGCAAGAAGAACTCAATCGGTTTAAACGTCTTGAAGTATGGAATCGGTTGAAAGACCAACAGGGTCTATGTCATTGGTCTAAAATGGATTGGAAGAACAAATTGATGTCAAGGAACGTAATCGAAACAAGTCACGCCCGGTGGCTAAGGGTTATAGATGAAGAAGGTATTGACTTTGAAGAATCATTCGCTCCGGTTGCTCGCCTTGAGGTTGTTCGGATCTTTCGGCGTTCGCGGCTCATATGAATATAACGGTCTTTCGGATGGAAGTCAAACCGCTCGAATGGTCAATCGAAGAAACGGTTTATGTCACCGACGGAAGGATTCGTTGATCCCAAGTTCCCGAACCATGTCTACAAACCGAACAAAGCTCTTTACGGACTCAAACAAGCTCCTCGGCGCTGGTACGATAAGTTATCATCCTTCCTCATTGCCAATAATTTCACCAAAGGTTCGGTTGACCCAACTCTTCATACAATATCACGGCACACATCTTAATTGTTCAAATTTACGTGGATGACATCATTTTTGGGTCAACACATAAAAAGTACTCAATCGCTTTTGAAAAACTAATGAAGAAACATTTTGAAATGTCCATGATGGGTGAACTTACGTTCTTTCTAGGACTGCAAGTTCATCAATCATCCCCGTGGTATTTTCTTGAGTCAGTCCAAATATGCCCTTGAACTGTTGAACAAATTTGGAATGCATAACTATGACACCTATGCCACACCAATGGCTCATACCAAGAAGCTAGATGTTGATTTACATGGGAAATTGGTGGACCCTACCAAATAATGTATCTAACAGCTAGCAGGCCTGATATTGTTTTTGCTGTATATCTTTGCTCCGTTATCATCGAGACAAACGAAACCCACCTCTACGAGGCTAAAAGAATCCTCCGATACATCAAGGAACCATTAACTTGGGATCCGTATCCGAAGGATTCGATTTTGAACTAATAGCTTTTTAGACGCGATCACGCGGGATGCTTAGATTCACGGAAAAGTACTTCAAGAGCATTACAATTTCTTGGTGACAAATTGGTGTCATGGCAATCGAAGAAGCGAGGATTGTACATCGCCCTCAACCGAAGGAGAATATGTAGCCATGTCGGCGTGTTGTGCTCAAGTCATTTGGATGAGAACACAACTCAAAGACTATGGTTACGATTTGATGTAATCCCGATGTATCGCGACAATCGGAGTGCTATTGCGATCTCGCAACTCGCTCAACACTCGAAATCAAAGCACATCGATCTTCGATATCATTTCATCAAGGACCACGAGAATGTGGTCTTGTTGAATTATACTTTATGGTACCGAATACCAATTGCGGATCTCCTCACCAAAGCCTTAGCTCCAGCTAGGTTTAATGAGTTGGTCCACCGGATTGGTATGCGGTGTTTGACTCAAGAGGAACTGGATGAACTCTTAAAATATTCTTAAAACAGTCAAACACCAAAACCTCTTTTGTAAATATTTTTCAAAAACAAAATACAAAATTATAAAATCTGATAAAACAACAAAAATATTCTTCTATTTATATTTCTTTTAACATGGCAAGTACAAATCTTCCGTCAACACTCTAATCTTTTAAAATTCAGTATTTTCTCGATAAAGTGTTGAGGGGGAGAAAGCAAATATTTTTCTATTTCATAAAACCTTGTACTTGCATGTTACCTTATCCCGGTTGTTTCTTTAATAATGATGGTCACATTTCTGGTTTACTGACACTCCTCGGACTAAAATTTATAAAATTTCATTATTTTTTAAGTCGAGGGGGAGTGTCGTCAAATGTCTTTCCAAATATCCTTTGTTTGGTAACCAAAATGGAAGTTATGGGCATTGGATGTTAATGATAAAGGTGGAGGGACTGAAAGTGTCAAATGCTCAAAGTAATTTTTATCAAAATACTTGACCTAATTTTTCATAAACATTAACTTCACTTCATTTAATATCCACCAACCCATATCCTACGCATAAAAATCAACCCGCAAATCCGTCTGTTTGATCATCAATTTGTAAGTGGAAAATCATTCTTTGTAACTTTCTAAGCATAGGTTTCAAATCGTTTTAAAATCCAACGGCTAGATTTTTATCTAGAAGTGATTTTGTGTTCTACGCATAAGTGTATGAACACATAATCATGTGTGAGTGTTTTTGGTTAAAATGATAGAGTCAAAATATTTATATAATCACATTGAAACCATTTTTATCATTAAAACTCACCCAGATACACGAATTGATTGATTTTGAGAATTAGGGTTTATGCGTAAGTTTGGGTTTTTTTTTTTTTTTTTTTTTTTTTTTTTTTCAAATGTGAATGTTTCTTGGATAAAAGATAGTTGAGTGATGTTGTTTTCAAGTTTAATTGACCATATCCATGCTTAGAATTTACCCAGAAACACTAATTGCATGAAAATTGAAGATTAGGGTTTATGTTCATAAGTATTTGGGTATTTTTTATTCGCTTAGATTCTGATGTTAAAACTTGGATAGAAGATCTCAATATGCTTCCTATACATCCCAGAAAAACTTTGGTGCAATTCCTATGGCTAGAACACTTACTCGTAGAAATTGAACTTTAGGGTTTTAAGTTTACGCGTAATCTGTTTCTACGCATAACTGTTCAATGACTATTCATGGTTTGAACTGATAAAGAATGAATGTATGTGTTAATATTGGTGATATGATGAAATTATTTCTGGTTTTCTACGCGTGAAAATTCAGAATCAAGGTTACTTGAACATCTACGCATAAGGATCACCTTACGCGTAGCATGTTATGCGTAAGAGAAATCTTACGCGTAACGTTTACGTGTAAGGTTCTACATTGGGGACTACGGCGATCCTCGTGAAGGATATGCGTAAACAAGAACCTCACGCATAAGGTTGACTCTTACGAGTAAGCCTTACGCGTAAGGTTCCATATACGCTTACGCGTAAGCTTTACGCATAAGGCCCTCTTTTCCTACGCGTAATATTTCTTACACGTAAGTCAAGAACCTACGCATAAGCTTATGCTTACGCGTATACCACTCCTGTTTACGCATACGCTTACAAATTCTACGCCTAAGCCTAGTTTTAACCTTAATTATGAATTGTTACGCGTGCAAACTTGTAAATAAATAAATCATAACGCCACGAAACCAATAATGTCACTAATAAGCTTAAATGTTTAATAAGTTGTGAAAAATAAGTGTAAAACATTGACTTTAAAACTTGAAGTTAATCAACTCACGAAACTTATCACGACGTCTTTGGACTATTGGACTAACAAGTGACATTGGACTCGTAACAATCATCGACATATCACATTCGATAAATAGACAATATAATCAACTGTTGACTAACGTAATGTCTTTCGATATGTTGGTTCTTTTGGCTAAATATCTTTCAGATCACGACATGGACGCTCAAATGCAAAACATGGAAGCACCAAACGTTCTCACCGTTGAAGATATCTTCCCTAATGGCTATCCGATGAAGATAGGAAAGAACAACCTTCGTGTTGATTTTGATAGTCTCACCGCCGAGTCTTCTTGTTTAATAGTCGTGGACATTACGAAAAATCACCCTTATCGAACATGCTTACCAATTCGCTAAAGGTCGAGATCTACATTCACCGCCGGCATACAATGCGAAAGATCAAAGGTCAAATGTTGTGATGGTGACGCCAACCACAAACAAGTCACCATCACACCAGCAGACTTAAGGGTCGTTTCTTCATTCTGATATCGAGCCAACCGAATATAATGCCACACCAACCAAGAGGCGATTCTCATAGTTCACGATCGACATTGGTTATGACGAAGCTTCGGGAGTAATCACAAAGCATTCATACGTGGATCTTAAGAATATTCCTCAGCCATGGAGAACCCTCTACATTATCATCACCAAATCCGTTTCTGGACGTGACAGTGGCTATGAGCATCCCAAGCTCATGGAACTACAAATCTTTTGGGCTTTGGTCAACATGAAACATATTGAAGTTGAAGCTCAGATATGGGACGACATGATGTCATTCCTCAAAAAGCTTGGCTCCAAGATCCCATATATCAGATATACCAAATTATTGATCCAAAGAGCTCTAGGGTATAATCCTGATATCCCCAAGCGACTCAATGACCCCAATAATCACTCCATGTTGTATGAGCCTACACTCACAGGCAGATTTAAGGAATCTACAACAAAGAAACAAGGTGCAGTGTTTCCAGATCACCTTCTAACTGAAGCAGTTAAACAACTCCATTCATACAAAAGGTATCTGGTAGTGGTTGATGAAGGCAAAGTAGGTTTTCTTGATGAAAAGTCCTCTGGTACTCCTACTAGGAAAACCAGGAGAGGCTGTGCAGGGAGTGTTACAAGCAGTGAAAGTCAGAGAAAGTTTCCTAAGATGTCACATACTCTCAAAAGGAAAGTTCCCTCTAAGGAAGCCATTCCTATTCCTATTCCCAAGCCTGAACCACAACAAAAGCTAGTGGATGAAAGCTCTGAGAATACTGAATCAGACGAAGAGGTCTTCTACTATGAAAATCCAACCGATGACACACAAACAGTAGCAAAACCTCCCAATCCAAAAGCTGATAAAGGAAAAGGGAAAACTCCTGTGCTTGAGCATGATAAGGAAAGTTCTGAAGAAGAACCATTTGATGAGGAAAGAGAATATCAAAAGAAGTTGAAGAACCTCAGACTCAAATATTTTGCCGATGAATTCATAAAAGATCAAACTCGTGGCCCCGGAGGGTCAAGTGGTGGAACTCATGCCACACCAGTTTCCGATGCGGTTAATCAACCCGATAAGGGAACTGGTACCACCACCCACGAACAACAACAAAGGCAACTTGAGGATTCCATCAACTATGACATAGAGGAACCAGACATGGAAAAGACTGAGAAAACTCTTGGTGATGATACAAAGGCTGATGAAACGGCTAAGTCTGGAAATGATGAAGATCTTGATTATGATAATTTTCTTCAGACAGTCCCCGACGCCCAAGGAGGAAACTTCGAGCCACCTAAGGACCCGAGTCACCTCACGTCTCCTCATCATCGACTCGTCTTCTCACTCTTCACCTCCACCATCCAAAGGAACAACAAGATCCACATCTAAATCTGTGAAGAAACCAACTGACTCTTGGATATCCGGGCTAAAACCAAGATTGTCAAAGGCATCAGCGGTCGGGAAGAAAGACGTGACCAACAAGAAGTTGAATCAACTAGGCGGCAAGATCAATCTTATAAATGACGAGATAGACAAGATGTCAAGTGAAAGGAGTATATCCGTAAGTTCATGCAACGTGATGTCCAAGGAACCGAACGAAATGATTGGGGCTATACTCACAAGTTCCTACTCGACATTGTTCACGAGTTACAAGGGAGATGTTCACCAGACAACTATATCCAAATCTCATAAAATTGGTCAAGCAAACAATGCAATCCACTCCGGTTACAATGACGATCAATCCAATGGAGCTGCGGTTCTCTTTGATGCGAGTTGATTTCCAAGTTGGTGCTACAAATGTCTCAACGATTCGCAACTTTCACCCGTGAAAGTAAACTATTTGAGGCACCTTTCGAATATCAACTCAAGACTTCATGCAAGGAGCAAGTCGAAGGCCTAAGCGCCCAAGAGACGATGAAGATAAGGATAAAGATAAAGATAAAGAGCCTAAACGCTCAAGAAAAGCGGTGAATCATCCTCCATGCCACCTCCACCCCAAAGGATTCCATCTCAACAACGATCTCCTCCACGCTTCTCACGACAAACCTCAGACTCGAGTCACCACCCAGCATGAGAAAACCGATGATCATTTCGAATACGGTGGTGGTGACGATGAGAAGTCCTCGAGCCCCAACAACAACCCACCTCTTCCGCTTCAACAAAGAAACCAAAGATCCTCATCTAGGCAAAGAAGAAGAAGAAGTCGCCAAGGTCGATGTCGTCTCATGGCTAAACGAAGATGACACCGAGTATGGTGGTTCTCTACACTTTTGATGCTACTCCATACCTAACCGATGATCAAGATATGGTAGAAGGTCGAACATTGGAGCATGCTAAGTTACTTCAACAGAAGTTTTGAGTGAAGAAGATGACCAAGTCAGAATTAAAACGCATCAAGAATGAAGCTTTTCAATTGCTCAAGGACAGCTCGGAAAGTGCTATCAAAGTTGAATACCATCTTGAAAACATAGCACGAGCCATGTCTAACAACATCGATTGGCTCAACCCTGAAGCTAACATTGACTTCACATGAAAAGACAAGGCTTCATACTACACCGACTGGACAAGACCTCTACCAACGATTGGTCAACCAGATCAACTTAAGATTCCATTCCGCTACTTCTTCAACAATGACCTGGAACTTCTTCTACACGGTAGCGATGGTTCAAAGAAATACGCTACATCACTTACACTTCCGTTCCCGGCAGCCATATACTCCAACTGCATAGCCATTGAAGAAAAGGCTACTCACATGTTTGCCAACAAGATGGAGCAAGTATGGGATTCACCATTGGCCGAACGCAGAAGAATCTACTACAAAAGTCGCTGTGTTCAAGGTCTAAACATGAAGTACAAATGATAAAGGGATCGTTCTTTGTTAAGCATGTAGCTCTCGTCTAAACGGACTACACTTTCCTTAAAAACATCATGGTCAAAAGACAAGGCGAAAGGACTATGATTTTGTGAAGCGGACTCTCGAATTTGTCTCTCAACGACATTGAAGATCCAGTATCTTGCCAAGGCATGGGAAGAATGAGACAATTGTCGATGAAATCCAACGTGAATACATCAAGTCCTTGCTCATCTTCATCATAAGCATAGTGATCCGAGAACGTGTAGAAGATTTACAACTTGTCGTTGAATCGATCGTAAACGTGTCAACCTCACCGGACCTCGGCTAGAACTTCCCGACATTAACCATCTTCCACAATACACTCTCATCAAGAAACCGCTTGGAGTAGTTTACCACGTTGAACTACAACGCAATCGCTTGATGGCGTGTAGAGATCTTCATAAGTTTGGGGATCACACATCAAGAAAGTCGGGATGGCTTGGCTTATAGGTTGAAGGCGATACATGAAGGCATTGGGTCACCAAAGCGATGGAATTCTCGGGAGAGACGGATGTTAAGAGGATCATCACTCGAATCGATGAAAGGTTGTCTGAAGGGACCGATTCGAGAACTACGAGAGCTTCGTAGGTGGTCGTCCCCAGATTACTCTCACATGCTATCAACGCCTGCTCGCATTCACGGAAATATTCTTTGGACTACCGGTACCCTTAAACTGTTTCATTTTCTATATTGATTTGGATGTGTGATTATATAATTACAATGGCTTGTGCACATACACGATGTACAACCCGTTCTTGTAATGAAAGGTGATTGTACAATAATTAGATGCGACTGTGCCTTGATGGTGATCGAAGGGTATGAGGTGATATGCTTGCGCCAAACTTGTAGTCAATCGCAATAAGAAATAGTAGACACTTCGTTAAGTGATTGCGCAGGGTTGGGCCTCGCGAACCACCTCCCGCGTGTGAATAAGTATGTGATATGAGTTATGGATAATATGATGTATGTGAAATAATGTGTTGAGTGAACATACCATTGAAATGACTCGTCCAATGTATTTATAGGTGATGAAAATAGCTTGGAGAGTGTTAGCACACGTTTAGGAGATCATGGGGCGCCCACGATTTATGGTAACCGCTAGGGCTTCATCCCCACTATCTCGGACCAAGGGAAGCTAAGGACATTGTGGGAGCGTGGGGAAGACCAAGTCAAGGTTCTTGTTTGTCTTGGCATCTTCAGAGAAGACAGAAGGGCATAGGCCTTGGTGGCGAATTCCCAACCGTAACCATGTCAATGATGAATGGTTTCGCCACCAATGACTTATAAAGAAAGACTTGGGTCTTCGAATGTAATAATTCGAGGTCAAGAGGGTCCTTCGACCGATCGGAGGTACGTCATCAAGCCCCGTCGAAAGTGGTATGTACGAACCGAAATATTGCTTACGACTTTAAATAAAAGCGAAACCTCTCCTCGTCACAAAAGCGAGCGAAGATGAAAAGTCTAGTTAATATTGACCGTAATAAATGCATAGTTAATTATAACTACCCGTTTTCCTCGGTACTAGTAAACATCCTTTCAAAATTTAAAAAGGTTTGAAATCCGTATAAAAGGGATAGCACGGACACGTGTAGGGCTAAGATGCAATACTTGTAGGGTATATAAAATGCAAAATCAAGAAACCCTAACAAAGTAACTTTCGCCCAAAGTTTTCACCTACCAAAATTCCTTTCGATCAAGCCTTGACCAAACTAGGTAAAGCGCTCCTTCTTCTCTGTATTTCCAATATTTTTGTGTTTTGTAGAAGGTGTCATGTCAACCAACAAAAATTTGTTATAAAACAACAAGGTTGCACATTAACCGTGGAGGAGCTTAAAGCGTTCCTCACGATTATCCCATTCAAAAGAACACAAAGTAATGCTACCAAGTAAAGATCAAGGGATATTCGATGCCCACGAAAATTATGCGGGCTTGTATATCCATGCTTTCACCACTTCCAATCTTAGGATACCACCGCATCCTTTAATTTTAGAATTCCTCCGATATTATGAGGTACACATTTCTAGGTTCAACCCTTTTCGCCTAGCAGTGACAACATACATTGTGATGTGTAAAGCCTATGGGTTTGAACCATCCTCGACCGTGCTAGGGTTTTTAAATCTATATCCGGGAGGAGATTGGTTAACTTTGGCCAAAAGGGTGAAAGGGATGTGCCCATATTGATAGATAGGCCTTTACAAACATAAGGAACTGGAAAGGCAAGTTCTTTTATATTCGACTACCATTATCCCTCCCGGATACTCGCATTGTTAAACCCGGACTTTCAATATGATAAGAAAAGGTTCATCGATCCATTGCCTTATCTTGTGAGAAGAAACCCACTATTTCGCGTTTGGCTCGTTATCCACCGACCGCCGGACCTTCCCGAGCCAATCCTATTCATGGTGGCATTCTTTGAGAGATGGGAAGGGTCTCCGTTGGTACCGAGATAATTTGTGATGGAGAAAGTATGTATTTTTAAATTATCATAAGAAACAAAACTTATCTTGTCGATATTTATCTTATCTCGCTTCTTTTTGCGAGATGTCTTCGGGAACTTTGTCGTGGTGGAGGTGCCAAAGAGGTTAGTTTCCTTCCAAAGAATCCCCAAGAAACAAGCTATGGCGTGGGCTCCCTTCGGTGTCTATAAACAAAGGCGAGGTGGAAGCCCGTCCCGCCGAACTGTATCTTCGCTCCTCCACCAAAGGAACCCATAGATGTAGAAGATCGGCTAGTGGAGAATATTGTCGACTCAGACGAACCATTCTCCGATCAACCGTTGGCCATCGCAGACCCTCCCAATAGGTGAGAGGTTGAAGCAGAAAGGTGCTAGTGCAAGGCTACGAAATCGATTCAAAGAGAAAGCTTCTTACGCCTACCCTCCTCTCGAACCACCCGGCAAAGAGTGCCTGTGGTAAGGCGTAGTATTTCCGACCATCGAGGGGCCCAGCGGTGATGACTTCCATGGTAAACTTCTTACCTGTGAAATAAAATTAAATACCCAAGATCATATATTAATGAAATTTACTTTTGTAATAGGACTTCCTGATACGAAGGAGCTTCCTTCTCCCCAAGCTTGTCACCAACTTATGAGCCATGTGATCCCCTCCAAGTGGAAAGAGGTGATGAATAGTATGTCGATAGAGAGGCTTTGTGACCTGCATGATAAAATCTATGTACGCCAGGGCATGCTTGACAATCAACTCAATGCTAGGACAAGGGAATTGCTCCGCGCTGTCACCAAAGCTCGAGAAGAAATGGATGCTATGCTGAAGGGGGAGAAGGTTAGAGATCAAAAGTATGCTGACTTGGAGAAGAAGTGTGAGGAGGCATTGGAGGATTTTGATAAGAATCCCTTAGTTCAAGATCTCAGAGCTGAGAATGAAAAGCTCAAAGGTCAATTGGCAACGAGTGAGGTGAGTGCAACGGGTTAGCGTCGAAAGCTCTATGAGTGTTGGTTACAAGAGCGGATATCCGTTCTTTCATCCAAATGTGGAGGTCTCGAGCAGGAGAGGTCAAAGTTCTCGCCCAAGAGATCAAGCTTGAGAAAGGTAGATGGCTTAAACCTCCGTCTCGAAGATTTGAATAAGGATAGAGTGGACACAGGAACTAAAGTGATCCCTACATTGCTATGGAACTTTATCATAGCGATGATGTGGGGATGCGATTAGAATGTGGTGAATCTTGCCATTTTCATGGCAAGTGTACCACGTTGGAGGAGGTGGCAAGGCGGGAACCAATAGTCTTTGGAGAAAATTCCGTACACAGGCAACTCATGAAAAGAATATGATGATGCGGTAATCATTTAAGCGCTTTAGAGTTCCTTTCCTTGCGGATGTGACGAAGGACCCATCGGCCTCGATTGAGGATCCGCTAGCAAGAAGCCAAGGAAAGTCCACCTCCTTCTTCCTCCAAGAGGACTCCGTCACCCTGTGTTCCATCTCCGTGCTCGGTGACCCCACTCATTCCAAGGTTTAAAGAAGGCAACCATGTGGTTGTAATTTGATCCCTGTGGTGGTATGTACCTGTTTAAAACAATTATACAGGCTCTGTTCTGGGCTTCGTGCTGATGAAACAATTTACTTATTGTATGTTGGTAGTAGGCTACGGCCTAAGACAATAGTTTATAATGTTGGATGTTTTATGGCTATGGCCTATTTTAGACTAGTAAAACTAGTCATAAATCTACAACGAAGCCACTATGGCTCGAATTTTGCTATGTGTGATTCTTCTCTTATTACTTTTACTTGCGTAAAAATATTTTTACAACCTAAAGCGTATGGTAGATGCATATCCTCATTGTGTGTAGTTACTTCACCAAGAATATTAGCAATCGTATAATTTGATCCGACAGAGGGTCGCGACCAATTCGTCTTGATCCTTTAGGCGTGAAGGTTTAAAATACCTTAAGGCCATATAGGAAAGTTAATGTGAAGTTGAGATGGATGTTATGCATATGAGCAAGACATGTTATTTAGTCTTTGTACATCCCTTCGACATTCAAACTTATAAAGCGACTTGGTGGGCAAATCTTTGTTGTATTGAGCGAAACAAGAGATTTGAGGAAATGTGTTATTATCATTAAGTGGGTAGGGAGGATTACATCATTTTAAGAAATGAATACTAGACGCCTACCATTAATGCTTCTTTCCCTAAGTGAGAAGAATGCAAATACATTGATTGAAAGCAAGTAAAATGTGTCCTTAGACATTGTAAGTTTCATACGTAGAACTTACGAAGAGTAGTGCCATTCCAGGTTCTATCAATAACGTCTCCTGCCAAGGTTTCCAGCTTGTAGGCTCCGTTGCCATATGCTTCCTTAATAACATAGGGTCCTTCCCATGTAGGTCCCAGTTTACCCTGGTACTCAGCTTTGCTTGCGCTATTGAGTCGGAGGACATATTCCCCTGGTTTGAAGGTCGAAGGCCTAACTCGCTTATTATAGTACCTCTCAATCTTTTGCTTGTGGATAGCCTCTCTAATGGAGGCTATTTCTCTCCGTTCTTCAAGTAGGTCCAAGTTACTACGGAGTCTTTCTTCATTGTCTACGACTTTGAAGTTCATGACCCTTTCTGTTTCAACACTTACTCGAAGGGATGGCGGCTTAGTGCCATATGTCAAGTCGAAAGGCGTTTCTCCATGACTTGACTTTGTATGCGTTCTATGTGCCCGAGCACTTGAGGTAGTTCATCTACCCAACCGTGATGTGATATCGACCTTCGCTCTATTCCTTGTATGATGTCTCTGTTGGTAACCTCTACTTGACCATTACCACGAGGATGGTAAGCGGAGGTGAATGATTGTCGACATTGAGGCCTCGCAAAATCTTGGGAATACCCTTGACAACCGCTTTCCATTATCCGAAATGAGGATGTGAGGTACTCCGAACCCACAGATAATGTGTCCCATCTGAATTTTTCCATGTGTCTTCCGTGATGGATGCTAAAGGCTTCGCTTGACCCATTTAGTGAAGTAATCAATGGCTACGACCAAGAAGTTTATTCCTCCGTGAGCAAGCGGTAGAGGGCCTCGATATCTATCCCCATTGACCGTGAAGGCCATGCGGATGTTCTAAGTCATATCTTGCTTTGGTAGCCTTGGGACTCTTGAGTGAATTTGACAAGCTTCGCACTTCTGAATGATGTCGACGGCGTCTCTGTGCATCGAAGGCCAATAATATCCAACCCTCATTACTTTTGAGACAACGGAGCGAGGCCCTGCGTGAAGTCCGCAGGATCCTTCATGCACTTCTTGGATGATGTTGGCAGCTTGCCTTGGCCCTACACAGCGGAGCCAAGGGGATAGGAAAGATCTTCTGTATAAGTAATTTCCCATGATCCTGTACTGTGGTGCTTTTATGCGCACCTTTCGAGCCAACTTTGCATCTTCCGGCAGTATGCCACTTATCAGATATTCTCTAATTGGAGTCATCCAATTCGAGTCTTCCTCCTGTATAACGTCAGATACCTCCTTTCGGACGATGGACCGATCTGTCAATACTTCGACCAAAACTTCCTTTGTTAAATGGGCAAATGCCATTGATGCCAGTTTGCTAAGTGCATCCGCCTTCTTGTTTTGGTTTCTTCGAACATGCTCTATGTTGTAAGATGTGAACCCTTCGAGCATTTCTTTGGCCTTATCCAGATATTGTTTGATCACAGGTTGTCTCGCCTCGTAGGAGCCTTTTATCCGTTGGCCACCGGTTGTGAGTCAACAAAAATAGCCAAGTTTTCTACTTCCATATCTGCGCCAATCGGAGACACGCTAACAAGGCTTCATATTCCGCCGTTGTTCGTAGCATCGAATTCAAACGAAGTGCATAGGTGTATTCCTTCCTTTGGGATCAACGAGCATGAGACCGCACTGAACCATCGGAGTCGAGGCTCGTCGATATAAAGTTTCCAACCTTCGATTGTCGCATGGGTTCCTTTTCAACAACCTTTTGTCGGGTTTCGTTTGGGAGGGTGTTTACGCTAAAAAGTCCGCCAATATTTGTCCTTTGACCGAGCTCCCGCCTTTGTATTCAATATCATGTTCTCCTAGCTCGATGGCCCATTTAGCTATCCTTCATTTCTCCGGCTTTGAAAGTATCCGCTTAATTGGCTTGTCGGTGAAATGCGGTTATGGGGTGAGCTTGAAAGTACCTTGAAGGCGTCTCGCGGCATGAACTAAAGCCAAAATTAGCTTCTCCAATTTGGGTAATTTAGCTCGACTCCTTGTAGTACTCTACTAACAAAGTATATGGGATTTGCTTCTTCTCCCTTTCGCCAATAACACAGACCGATGCTTTCGAAAGAGGCGCAATATACATGAACAACACTTCGCCTTTGATTGGGGGTAAGTGTTGGTAGAATAGCCATGAATTCATTGAGCTTTTGAAAGGTCGTCATCTATGCTCCATTGGAGCGTCTTCTTGTCCGTGCACCCTTTGAGTGTTTTGAAAAGCGGCAAAGATCATCTGCACCTTCGACAAGAACCTGCTTGAGGGTCGCTAGCTTTCGTTGAGACTTTGCACCTCCTTGAGGGACTTAGAGGTGCAAACTGTGATGGCCTTGACTTTCGAAGGATTGGCTTTAATACCGCTTGGTGATCAAATGTCCCAAGATTTGTCCTTCTTCCACACCAAAGGAACTTCTTGGGATTTAACTTCATGTTGATGGCGCGAAGTCGATCGAAGGTTTCCTTGATATCGGAGAGCATATCTTCCTCTAACCTACTTTTGATGACCATATCATCTACGTAGGCTTCTAGATTCCTGCCTATTTGCTTGTTGAAGGCTTTGTCCACCAATCGCTGGTAGGTGGCACTTTGCATTTTCAAGCCAAAAGGCATATTTTTGTAGCAATAAACGCCTTTCCACGTAAAAATTTGTCTTCTTCCTCGTCTTCTTGGTCATTTGTATCGATGGTACCCTTTATAAGCGTCTAGGAAACACTTTAGTCGGAACCGACAGGATTCCACCTTCCAATCAATTTACGGAAGAAGAATGATCCTTGGACGAGCTTTGTTAATGTCGGTAAAATCTACGCACATTCTCCATCCTCCGTCGTGCTTTTGACCATCACCGGATTGGCCACCCAAGTTTGATACTTCACCTCTCGAGTATACTGCCGCCACGAGTTCGTCCACTTCTTTGCATGCGTGAATTTCTTCGTGAGCTAGACTTCTACGCTTTTGTTTAATGGTTTCAATATGTTTGAACTCGTTGAGCTTGTGTTCGGTCTGAAAGTGTCCATCTATGGTGAGAGTTAAGGGACCCCGTCATGTCGAATAGGTCCATGCGAAGGCGTCTGCGTTATCATGAAGTATCTTTCAACTCGCTTTAAAGGAGGTTGGAAGTTGCTTTCGATTACTCTTGTCGATCGGGGTGAGATCATTTACCACGATCGCTCTTGACGTTAGTGCAACCGAGAACATATTTGAAGGTTCCTCGAAACTGTTTGACCCTCTTGTTTTCCGTCATAGGCCCTTCATCTTATAGCCGAGAAAACCGTTCCAATGCCGAAAGGTGTTTGGAATTTGATTGCGGCATGTATGGTTGAGACAACAATGCCCATCTTCGCATTCTTTGTTCTCCTATCAATAGGTTGTAGGGAGATTCCGACCTTCTGATCGTGAAAACCGAGTTTCGTTCTTTTAGCCTCCCTTCTCCAATCGTAACCTCTGAGGACTTCTCCCAAGGGCCATGAGTGTTCCCCTGAGAATCCTACTAAAGGTACCTTCGAATCTACTCTCTTCGACCTTATTGAGGGTTTGAGCTTTAGGAAACACCGTTCGTAGATAACTTCGCAGGAGCTACTATAACAACCCGTAAAATTTCGGATTGATTTAAATAATATTTATTACGTCAGAAAATTCAAATCAATTATTTTCCGACAAAATGCCAATATCTAAAATTGAAAAACGAGAGGTCATCCCGTTTCTCTAAAATAAGACACCGCACGCACGATACTTGTCCACTAAGTATCTGTGAAATTTACTATTGTCCAAGTTAAAATTTAAGCATACATAAGCTTAATCCATTTTTATTCCATCTTCGCAGTTGATAGCACTCAAACTAAAAATAAATACTGAGATAAGAGAAAAATACATTTTTATCAATCACTAATAATTTACGAAAGAAAACAAAAGGTTATCTCGTGAATTTAAGAAGCCACGGCACCGCACGTATACCGACGCCGATTAAATAACGGCAAGCAATTTTAATCAAATTTCAACGTAATAAGAATGTCATATTATTACGCTTATAAAATCGTTTCCGAAAATATAATTTCTATATCTTTCGGGTACCGGTAAGGTACGTTTACTCAAGGATTCGACAATACACGGAGTACAAGTTATACAGTAATTATAATAAAAACAAAACACATTACACGTCCCACCTCTTTTATTTCTTTCTCCTTCACTTCTCTTTTAGCTTCTTCCAAAACCAGAAACAAGAAAGGTTCTGCCCCTTCTCTTCATCACAATAATCCATCACCACAAATTTTCGACCACATAATCTACTCTAAGGAACACTAGCTCGGTGAGAATCGAGATGAATCCATGTAGAATGCCACGCTACAACCAAGAAGAGAAAGAGGACACAAGGCTTCCTTAATGTACATCTATATATAGTGTCAACCCTTGAAGCAGGTTCATCCACTCATCGCGACACAAAAATAATTAGGGTTCTTAATAATTAGGGTTTCTCAAAACAAAGGGCTTTTCAAAATTGAGTGAGGGGTTTTGTTAATTGAAGCATGAGGAAGATTCTCCAAGTGTTTAATTGTACTAATTCATTCCGAGTCTCTTCCATTTGAAGCTTTTGATGTTCGGTTTTAATCCACTCGACCCACCAAAATTTATGTAAGAACAATTGTCGTTTTCTTTTTATTTATTGAGTTGTAATATTACTTGTCTAATTCGAATATATTTTTTTTTATACTCGAATGATGAATTGTCAAAAGTGGTTGTTGTTGTAATTGTGTGGCAAAATAAAACATAAAACTTAAATTTTGTTGGATCATGAATTTGGAAATGTTATTTGTAGATAGCTTAGCTTTCTTGAGGTTTGGTCTCGGTAAATAAAGGACCCACGAGGGTCACTTGTGTTTAGAACCGTGAGGAGGGGTCCTTGGTCTCACCAACTCGATTCGTCTTTTGCTCGAGTCGGTCCTTGAGGCGGCGGTACCAAGTGGTGTTTGTGGTTGCCTCACGATAAAGCGAGGTTTTGTTTAAGTATGGATGAATCACAAACCCGATATTGGCTTACCTAGTGCTCAACATACTTTCAAACTTATTCGAAGTCGTATTCAACTAATATGATTGCTCGTTTTCTGTGAGGATACAATTGTCAGTTTCGACTAAGATTGAAACCTCACTCGAGGGTGTCGAGTCATGTACTCAAGTCGGGTTGTACCCGATAGACACGAGACCAGGCTCGGTTAAACCTCTAAGTTCAAAACAATGCTAATACAACCTCATGGAGTCGAGTGTCCAAGTCAGGTAATACCCCGGCAAACTTTGATCACAGTTAAGTTAATTAATAATGTCATTTTGATTCAATTTTGGCAAGTCGATTGTGTTTGTTTCGTGTCACCAAGAGTCAATTCGTTTGTATCTACCTTGAGCCGCGACAAAACACCTCTACGGGTGTTGAGTACCACGACTTTCCCAAGACCATGAGGGGTGGTCGTGTGAGTCGAACTAGTGTCGCCTCGCTTGATCTACAAGCCTAGAATCGAGGTTTGAAAATACGTTTGTCTGCGATGTCCTCTGTCGAAACAACTTCAAGGCATAACACTCATTTTCAAATAAGTATCTAACCATCATTGCGTTCTCTTCCTTGTTGCCATCCAAAGTCGTTCATAACGGGCTAAAGCCCACCTAGGCAAGGGTATCTTGCCTTTATTTCCTCCACTTTGGGCCTGACCATCACCTTATAGTAGAATGCGTTTGGTTCATCACGAGCAAAAGCGGGATCGTGAAGTTTATATAGAGTAAAAGCAAAGTGTTAACAACATGATCACGTCTCATACTTCATCACTTGCATGGCTCCTTATCGACGGTCCATTTATGCTCGTGGCGCCATCTATTTCATGATTCATTCTAAATCATACCACTAGTACATATATGTATTTGTGCGACACCACAAGCTTATACCTTGTACCATCATAAGCCTTAACACTAACCAAATATGGAAACAATTTGTTAAACATAAATTTGTTCCTTATTTAAAACATAAATGGATATTTTTCAGTATTATGAAAAATTTAACATTATCACGCTCATAAAACAAGTTGTTGAGATTATAAAATTTAAAGCACCTAAATATGATTTTATTTCACGTATTTAAACTTAGTGAAAAATTATATACGGGCCATACTCGGTCTTTGACCAAAAATATATATTTTAACTTATTTTAGAGATTTATTTATTAGCTTTCACATATTGAGTCTTTTAAAAACAAATATATTTTTAAAACTTAATTAAATTTTGAGTACATCTATTGTAACCTAAAATAATGTCATAAAAATACACATATTCGTATATGTACTTACCGTGTCAATAGTATGGGCACAAGCTTTTATCGCTTAGTACTATGAAAGGTCATACTCTGTACGTCGACTTTCGTCTTCCATCGGGCCGAAAGATCATCCGTCTTGGATAGAATTTCTGTCCATATTCTCATCCATCTTAGATATAATTTCCTACCCAATATTCTTATACTTCAAAGAGCCGATACTTGTGGATACCATGAAAACCATCCTAAAAAGCCTAACTCGCCACACTGACAACAACAACAACAACAACAAAAACATTTAAAAGTTATAAAGTTAGTTAAACTTTATCGAGTCTTAAACATAAAGACTAAATTGTCAGTATTAATTAGGTTGCGTGTCGGAGCCGAGTGCACCATCACTCCTTGATTTAATTCCTTTAGACTTCATCTTGCACATGGCCAAGGTGAGTTTCATAGCCCTACTTTTAAGCTGTTTTATACTTGTTTTGGGGAAGATACATGCTCATTTACTTAAATCATTTTACTTGTGCATTCCATGCATACTATGCTTTCACATGTTTAAAGTTTTCATCATACATAGATGTCTTATAGAGCATACCAAAATGTTTGACCCGAATATTACGCAGACTTAGCCTAAGACTTTAGATCCCAAATTGCCCTTTTCATGAAGTCAATTCTGCTTGGGAAGCGAATGTTATAAATAGATCTATTGAGGTGACTCCTCTGTTGGTTGACCCGATTGGGTCAAGGCGAAACATATAGCATGTCGGGACCGAGTGTATTGGGATAAACACTCGCCATGGGCTCTTTATTTGTATGACTTCTTTGTGCATACAAGAACTGTCTTAGCTTCGGTTGCATGAACTTAGTGCTAGCGTAATAGATTCAATATATGGCATTATATTCGTTGTAATGTACATACACCCTACTTATGGTCCACTAATGAAATCTCTTTTATGAAATCCTTTTATGAACTGAAATCATGAACTTTATGACATTATGCAAGAAGTAATGATCATCAAGAACCAAAAATTGAAACAGTGTACTGAAATTCCTTTTTAATTAAACCTATGAACTCACCAGCGTAAGCTGACCCCTTTTAGCATGTATCTTCAGGTTTTGAGGTGATAGCTTATCTTTGGAGGCGCAAGGCAAAGGCATGGCATGGTCATAGACGACTCTGATTTATGTATTGGGACCACTCGTTTATAATGGGCCATTTTCCGCACTAATCAATAATGTAAACATTGTTTATAAGAAATGAATAAAAGTTTATTTATGAAATTCCGTTGTTCTATGCTTATGTTGTGATACCAATTTAGTAGCATCCCAATACACGTATGCTTCCGCTGAGTCATTTTTGGGGGTGTTACAGATTGGCATCAGAGCCTAGGTTATAGAGGCTGGGTATTTTAAAACCTAGACTATAACCACTTTTACAAAACTAAACCCTATGACCGACACACGTGCACGCGCCAAGTCGATGCCTCACTTATGATCATGCTGAGATCATACTTGATAAGATACATGTTTTATCACTGCTCACCTAATTTCATTGTAGGTTACAATTACTTTCACTATACATATACTTACGCATCACAACACTACACCTTTCCTCACATAAAGAGAATAATTGTTCAAATCCTTCGAGACAACCTTTAGAAGTATTGTGACATATTACTAGCGTAACTAAGCTAAGTATTTCAAAATTCATTGAACCTCGGGTGAATGTAGACTGATCACCTATATTCAACCAGGGACAGTGGGACATAGCCTGATCACCTATGTCCGACTCAGAGGTGAATTTTGCAGTACTTAGGATAGTTATAATAGCCTTATGTCAAGTGAGAAAATGATAATAATTTTGATAAACATATAACATTTCATTAAACCACACATTGACGGTTACCCTGAAGCCACGCACTGGCGTCACACTATCCTTTAATCACAAGCCACTCATCGGCATACCCTAATCACAAGCCACTCACCGGCATACCCTAATCACAAGCCACTCATCGGCATACCCTAATCACAAGCCACTCATCGGCATACCTTAATCACAAGCCACTCACCGGCATACCCTATCCATAAACCACTCACTGGCATTCCCTAAACATAAGTCACTCACTGACATCCCTTAATCACAAGTCACTCACTGGCATTTCTTAGTCATATAACACTTACTGGCATCACAATATTTCTTAAGCATAAGCCACTCACTGGCGTCATACTACTTCTTAATCATAAACTTTATAATTTCATATCACAATCGGGTTATGTTATAGTCACACCTACCCCACACCTTACACCCCATGAACAAATCAAACCATTCTAGGAGCAACCTTTCAATAGCACCTATGAGAAAATACAATAAGCCTCTAGCAAAATCTAGAAAGACACGACAAATGACCTATAATTTCACAAAACTTGAAAAATTTTACATTGAAAATTTGATACCTAAAAACTCCACCCACCTTCTAAGAATAACCGTGCCTACCTTGTTACTCTCCTACAAACAACAGAGTTACCATACAAACTATTTTCGATTATCCCTCAAACCATTATAAACAAAATACTTCATGAATCATTCCACAAACTAAATTACCACCTTACCATTTCACCATAAAATAAACTACAATCCTATCCATACCTTACCAAAATAAAGTATTCCTTAATACTTTGAAAGGTATTCCAGAACCACTCTATTGGTTACTTATTTCCTCGAAATGTGTTTTAAGTTAATACCCATAAGCGAAATGATCAATGTCCTCCTTGATAGTTAAGCGACCTTAGGATGTATCCTACACCTCTACCTAAAACCATAGATAACCATGAGATTCATCAACTATTAAACCTCCAATTCTACCCAACTTAGACAACTAAACCCTACCGGTGGCTATGGGTAAGCGTTATATCTGCTACATATCCTTGCTACAATATATTTTCCAAATTTGAGATTCTCTCTAAAATCCAACAATAATACTTTCCAAAACTCCTCGTTAAAATAAGGCGAAATGTTGAAACACTAAAAGTCTATAAAATTTTCTGTACACTTCATAAATAATAACCGGTTTTACAATCTTTTGAAAATGTGTCATTTTTACACATTAGCGATTTTGAAATCTAGTCTTAGTCAAACTTGAATAAACATTTAGTTGAAAGAGAAAATTTAAAACAAATGTTTCTTCACCCCTTTAAAGAGGAAAGCACCCAAACCCACAACGAACCTTAAGAATCAACCCATATACTTTAGTACCATTAAACACCGGAAATGGGTACGTTGTACCATGAGAAGTTAGAGACTCTCACATTAACAAATTAGTGAAACCTTATAACATCAAGAATTAAAACTTTCACCCAATGAACCTACTCCAGAAAATCATTGCTCCTCAGATAGAGGATGTGCTGCTGATATGACACCTAGGTACTCATACCCAAAGAAGAAACCCTAGAACAACCTAGGGAACAATTCAAAACTTGTTCCAAATACCATCACTTCGTTCCCGACACCCTATCGGATAACGTGGCGAGATCCGGACGGATCTCTGTAAATGGGTAGACTATAACAACCCGTAAAATTTCGGATTGATTTAAATAATATTTATTACGTCAGAAAATTCAAATCAATTATTTTCCGACAAAATGCCAATATCTAAAATTGAAAAACGAGAGGTCATCCCGTTTCTCTAAAATAAGACACCGCACGCACGATACTTGTCCACTAAGTATCTGTGAAATTTACTATTGTCCAAGTTAAAATTTAAGCATACATAAGCTTAATCCATTTTTATTCCGCATACTGCAGCGCAGTAGCACTCAAACTAAAAATAAATACTGAGATAAGAGAAAAATACATTTTTATCAATCACTAATAATTTACGAAAGAAAACAAAAGGTTATCTCGTGAATTTAAGAAGCCACTGACACCCATGACGATATCTGATAACCGATTAAATAACGGCAAGCAATTTTAATCAAATTTCAACGTAATAAGAATGTCATATTATTACGCTTATAAAATCGTTTCCGAAAATATAATTTCTATATCTTTCGGGTACCGGTAAGGTACGTTTACTCAAGGATTCGACAATACACGGAGTACAAGTTATACATTAATTATAATAAAAACAAAACACATTACACGTCCCACCTCTTTTATTTCTTTCTCCTTCACTTCTCTTTTTAGCTTCTTCCAAAACCAGGAAACAAGAAAGGTTCCTGCTCCCCTTCCTCTTCAGTCACAATAATCCATCACCACAAATTTTCAGCCACATAATCTACTCTAAGGGAACACTAGCTCGGCTGAGAATCGAGATGAATCCATGTAGAATGCCACGCTACAACCAAGAAGAGAAAGAGGACACAAGGCTTCCTTAATGTACATCTATATATAGTGTCAACCCTTGAAGGTGTTCATCCACTCATCGCGACACAAAAATAATTAGGGTTCTTAATAATTAGGGTTTCTCAAAACAAAGGGCTTTTCAAAATTGAGTGAGGGGTTTTGTTAATTGAAGCATGAGGAAGATTCTCCAAGTGTTTAATTGTACTAATTCATTCCGAGTCTCTTCCATTTGAAGCTTTTGATGTTCGGTTTTAATCCACTCGACCCACCAAAATTTATGTAAGAACAATTGTCGTTTCTTTTATTTATTGAGTTGTAATATTACTTGTCTAATTCGAATATATTTTTTTATACTCGAATGATGAATTGTCAAAAGTGGTTGTTGTTGTAATTGTGTGGCAAAATAAAACATAAAACTTAAATTTTGTTGGATCATGAATTTGGAAATGTTATTTGTAGATAGCTTAGCTTTCTTGAGGTTTGGTATCGGTAAATAAAGGACCCACGAGGGTCACTTGTGTTTAGAACCGTGAGGAGGGGTCACTGGTCTCACCAACTCGATTCGTCTTTTGCTCGAGTCGGTCCTTGAGGCGTGACATTACCAAGTGGTGTTTGTGGTTGCCTCAATGATAAAGCGAGGTTTTGTTTAAGTATGGATGAATCACAAAACGATATTGGCTTACCTAGTGCTCAACATACTTTCAAACTTATTCGAAGTCGTATTCAACTAATATGCTTGCTCGTTTTCTGTGAGGATACAATTGTCAGTTTCGACTAAGATTGAAACCTCACTCGAGGGTGTCGAGTCATGTACTCAAGTCGGGTTGTACCCGATAGACACGAGACCAGGCTCGGTTAAACCTCTAAGTTCAAAACAACGCTAATACAACCTCATGGAGTCGAGTGTCCAAGTCAGGTAATACCCCGGCAAACTTTGATCACAGTTAAGTTAATTAATAATGTCATTTTGATTCAATTTTGGCAAGTCGATTGTGTTTGTTTCGTGTCACCAAGAGTCAATTCGTTTGTATCTACCTTGAGCCGCGACAAAACACCTCTACGGGTGTTGAGTACCACGACTTTCCCAAGACCATGAGGGGTGGTCGTGTGAGTCGAACTAGTGTCTGCCTCGCTTGATCTACAAGCCTAGAATCCAGGTTTGAAAATACGTTTGGCTGCGATGTCCTCCTGTCGAAACAACTTCAAGGCATAACACTCATTTCCGAAATAAGTATCTAACCATCATTGCGTTCTCTTCCTTGTTGCCATCCAAAGCTGTTCATAACCGGGCTAAAGCCCACCTAGGCAAGGGTATCTTGCCTTTATTTCTCCACTTTGGGCCTGACCATCACTCGCATAGTAGAATGCGTTTGGTTCATCACGAGCAAAAGCGGGATACGTGAAGTTTATATAGAGTAAAGCAAAGTGTTAACAACATGATCACGTCTCATACTTCATCACTTGCATGGCTCCTTATCGATGGTCCATTTATGCTCGTGGCGCCATCTATTTCATGATTCATTCTAAATCATACCACTAGTACATATATGTATTTGACGCGACACCCTGAAGCTTATACCTTGTACCATCATAAGCCTTAACACTAACCAAATATGGAAACAATTTGTTAAACATAAATTTGTTCCTTATTTAAAACATAAATGGATATTTTTCAGTATTATGAAAAATTTAACATTATCACGCTCATAAAACAAGTTGTTGAGATTATAAAATCTAAAGCACCTAAATATGATTTTATTTCACGTATTTAAACTTAGTGAAAAATTATATACGGGCCATACTCGGTCTTTGACCAAAAATATATATTTTAACTTATTTTAGAGATTTATTTATTAGCTTTCACATATTGAGTCTTTTAAAAACAAATATATTTTTAAAACTTAATTAAATTTTGAGTACATCTATTGTAACCTAAAATAATGTCATAAAAATACACATATTCGTATATGTACTTACCGTGTCAATAGTATTGGCACAAGCTTTTATCGCTTAGTACTATGAAAGGTCATACTCTGTACGTCGACTTTCGTCTTCCATCGGGCCGAAAGATCATCCGTCTTGGATAGAATTTCTGTCCATATTCTCATCCATCTTAGATATAATTTCCTACCCAATATTCTTATACTTCAAAGAGCCGATACTTGTGGATACCATGAAAACCATCCTAAAAAGCCTAACTCTGCCACACAAGCAACAACAACAACAACAACAAAAACATTTAAAAGTTATAAAGTTAGTTAAACTTTATCGAGTCTTAAACATAAAGACTAAATTGCCGTATTAATTAGGTTGCGTGTCGGAGCCGTGCACCATCACTCCTTGATTTAATTCCCTTTAGACTTCATCTTGCACATAGCCAAGGTGAGTTTCATAGCCCCTACTTTTAACTGTTTTATACTTGTTTTGGGGGAAGATACATGCTCATTTTACTTAAATCATTTTACTTGTGCATTCCATGCATACTATGCTTTCACATGTTTAAAGTTTTCATCATACATAGATGTCTTATAGAGCATACCAAAATGTTTGACCCAGAATATTACGCAGCTTAGCCTAAGACTTTAGATCCCAAATTGCCCTTTTCATGAACCGTCAATTCCTGCTGGGAAGCGCGAATGTTATAAATAGATCTATTGAGGGTGACTCCTCTGTTCGGTTGACCCCGCTTGGGTCAAGGCGAAACATATAGCATGTTGGGACCGAGTGTATTGGGATAAACACTCGCCATGGGCTCTTTATTTGTATGACTTCTTTGTGCATACAAGAAGCATCTTAACCGGTTGCATGAACTTAGTGCTAGCGTAATAGATTCAATATATGGCATTATATTCGTTGTAATGTACATACACCCTACTTATGGTCCACTAATGAAATCTCTTTTATGAAATCCTTTTATGGTGAAATCATGAACTTTATGACATTATGCAAGAAGTAATGATCATCAAGAACCAAAATTGAAACAGTGTCTTGAAATTCCTTTTAATTAAACCTATGAACTCACCGGTAAAGTGACCCCTTTAGCATGTATCTTCAGGTTTTGAGGTGATAGCTTATCTTTGGAGGCGCAAGGCAAAGGCATGGCATGGTCATAGACGACTCTGATTTATGTATTGGGACCACTCGTTTATAATGGGCCATTTTCCGCACTAATCAATAATGTAAACATTGTTTTTAAGAAATGAATAAAAGTTTATTTATGAAATTCCGTTGTTCTATGCTTATGTTGTGATACCAATTTAGTAGCATCCCAATACACGTATGCTTCATTGAGTCATTTTGGGGTGTTCTGATTGGCATCGAGCCTAGGTTATAGAAGGCTGGGTATTTTAAAACCTAGACTATAACCACTTTTACAAAAACTAAACCCTATGACCGACACGTGCACGCCGCTAAGTCGATGCCTCACTTATGATCATCTTGAGATCATACTTGATAAGATACATGTTTTATCACTGCTCACCTAATTTCATTGTAGGTTACAATTACTTTCACTATACATATACTTACGCATCACAACACTACACCTTTCCTCACATAAAGAGAATAATTGTTCAAATCCTTCGAGACAACCTTTAGAAGTATTGTGACATATTACTAGCGTAACTAAGCTAAGTATTTCAAAATTCATTGAACCTCGGGTGAATGTAGACTGATCACCTATATTCAACCAGGGACAGTGGGACATAGCGATCACCTATGTCCGACTCGGAGGTGAATTTTGCAGTACTTAGGATAGTTATAATAGCCTTATGTCAAGTGAGAAAATGATAATAATTTGGATAAACATATAACATTTCATTAAACCACACATTGACGGTTACCCTGAAGCCACGCACTGGCGTCACACTATCCTTTAATCACAAGCCACTCATCGGCATACCCTAATCACAAGCCACTCACCGGCATACCCTAATCACAAGCCACTCATCGGTATACCCTAATCACAAGCCACTCACCGGCATACCCTATCCATAAACCACTCACTGGCATTCCCTAAACATAAGTCACTCACTGACATCCCTTAATCACAAGTCACTCACTGGCATTTCTTAGTCATATAACACTTACTGGCATCACAATATTTCTTAAGCATAAGCCACTCACTGGCGTCATACTACTTCTTAATCATAAACTTTATAATTTCATATCACAATCGGGTTATGTTATAGTCACACCTACCCCACACCTTACACCCCATGAACAAATCAAACCATTCTAGGAGCAACCTTTCAATAGCACCTATGAGAAAATACAATAAGCCTCTAGCAAAATCTAGAAAGACACGACAAATGACCTATAATTTCACAAAACTTGAAAAATTTTACATTGAAAATTTGATACCTAAAACTCCACCCACCTTCTAAGAATAACCGTGCCTACCTTGTTACTCTCCTACAAACAACAGAGTTACCATACAAACTATTTTCGATTATCCCTCAAACCATTATAAACAAAATACTTCATGAATCATTCCACAAACTAAATTACCACCTTACCATTTCACCATAAAATAAACTACAATCCTATCCATACCTTACCAAAATAAAGTATTCCTTAATACTTTGAAAGGTATTCCAGAACCACTCTATTGGTTACTTATTTCCTCGAAATGTGTTTTAAGTTAATACCCCATAAACAGAAATGATCAATGTCCTCCTTGATAGTTAAGCCTGACCTTAGGATGTATCCTACACCTCTACCTAAAAACCATAGATAACCATGAGATTCATCAACTATTAAACCTCCAATTCTACCCAACTTAGACAACTAAACCCTACCAGTGGCTATGGATAAACGTTATATCCTGCTACATATCCTTGCTACAATATATTTTCCAAATTTGAGGATTCCTCTCTAAAATCCAACAATAATACTTTCCAAAACTCCCTCGTTAAAATAAGACGAAATGTTGAAACAATAAAAGTCTCGCAAAATTTTCCTGTACACTTCATAAATAATAACCGGTTTTACAATCTTTTGAAAATGTGTCATTTTTACACATTAGCGATTTTGAAATCTAGTCTTAGTCAAACTTGAATAAACATTTAGTTGAAAGAGAAAATTTAAAACAAATGTTTCTTCACCCCTTTAAAGAGGAAAGCACCCAAACCCACAACGAACTTTAAGAATCAACCCATATACTTTAGTACCATTAAACACCGGAAATGGGTACGTTGTACCATGAGAAGTTAGAGACTCACATTAACAAATTAGTGAAACCTTATAACATCAAAATTAAAACTTTCACCCAATGAACCTACTCCAGAAAATCATTGCTCCTCGGATAGAGGATGTCTTTGCGATATGACACCTAGGTACTCATACCCAAAGAAGAAACCCTAGAACAACCTAGGGAACAATTCAAAACTTGTTCCAAATACCATCACTCGTTCCCGACACCCTATCGGATATCGTGGCGAGATCCGGACGGATCTCCGTAAATGGGTAGACTATAACAACCCGTAAAATTTCGGATTGATTTAAATAATATTTATTACGTCGGAAAATTCAAATCAATTATTTTCCGACAAAATGCCAATATCTAAAATTGAAAACGAGAGGTCATCCGTTTCTCTAAAATAAGACACCGACGCATACGATACTTGTCCACTAAGTATCGTGAAATTTACTATTGTCCAAGTTAAAATTTAAGCATACATAAGCTTAATCCATTTTATTCCGCATCTTTCGCAGTCACAAAGAGCACTCAAACTAAAAATAAATCTTGAGATAAGAGAAAATACATTTTATCAATCACTAATAATTCTGAAAGAAAACAAAAGGTTATCTCGTGAATTTAAGAAGCCATGACACCGCATATCTGAAACACCGATTAAATAACGGCAAGCAATTTTAATCAAATTTCAACGTAATAAGAATGTCATATTATTACGCTTATAAAATCGTTTCCGAAAATATAATTTCTATATCTTTCGGGTACCGGTAAGGTACGTTTACTCAAGGATTCGACAATACACGGAGTACAAGTTATACAGTAATTATAATAAAAACAAAACACATTACACGTCCCACCTCTTTTATTTCTTTCTCCTTCACTTCTCTTTTTAGCTTCTTCCAAAACCAGGAAACAAGAAAGGTTCCTGCTCCCCTTCCTCTTCAGTCACAATAATCCATCACCACAAATTTTCAGCCACATAATCTACTCTAAGGGAACACTAGCTCGGCTGAGAATCGAGATGAATCCATGTAGAATGCCACGCTACAACCAAGAAGAGAAAGAGGACACAAGGCTTCCTTAATGTACATCTATATATAGTGTCAACCCTTGAAGCAGGTTCATCCACTCATCGCGACACAAAAATAATTAGGGTTCTTAATAATTAGGGTTTCTCAAAACAAAGGGATTTTCAAAATTGAGTGAGGGGTTTTGTTAATTGAAGCATGAGGAAGATTCTCCAAGTGTTTAATTGTACTAATTCATTCCGAGTCTCTTCCATTTGAAGCTTTTGATGTTCGGTTTTAATCCACTCGACCCACCAAAATTTATGTAAGAACAATTGTCGTTTTCTTTTTATTTATTGAGTTGTAATATTACTTGTCTAATTCGAATATATTTTTTTTATACTCGAATGATGAATTGTCAAAAGTGGTTGTTGTTGTAATTGTGTGGCAAAATAAAACATAAAACTTAAATTTTGTTGGATCATGAATTTGGAAATGTTATTTGTAGATAGCTTAGCTTTCTTGAGGTTTGGTCTCGGTAAATAAAGGACCCACGAGGATCACTTGTGTTTAGAACCGTGAGGAGGGTCCTTGGTCTCACCAACTCGATTCGTCTTTTGCTCGAGTCCGGTCCTTGAGGCGGCGGTACCAAGTGGTGTTTGTGGTTGCCTCACGTATAAAGCGAGGTTTTGTTTAAGTATGGATGAATCACAAAACGATATTGGCTTACCTAGTGCTCAACATACTTTCAAACTTATTGAAGTCGATTCAACTAATATGCTTGCTCGTTTTACGTGAGGATACAATTGTCGGTTTCGACTAAGATTGAAACCTCACTCGAGGTGTCGAGTCATGTACTCAAGTCGGGTTGTACCCGATGACACGAGACCGAGGCTCGGTTAAACCTCTAAGTTCAAAACAACGCTAATACAACCTCATGGAGTCGAGTGTCCAAGTCAGGTAATACCCCGGCAAACTTTGATCACAGTTAAGTTAATTAATAATGTCATTTTGATTCAATTTTGGCAAGTCGATTGTGTTTGTTTCGTGTCACCAAGAGTCAATTCGTTTGTATCTACCTTGAGCCGCGACAAAACACCTCTACGGGTGTTGAGTACCACGACTTTCCCAAGACCATGAGGGGTGGTCGTGTGAGTCGAACTAGTGTCTGCCTCGCTTGATCTTCAAGCCTAGAATCCAGGTTTGAAAATACGTTTGGCTGCGATGTCCTCCTGTCGAAACAACTTCAAGGCATAACACTCATTTCGAAATAAGTATCTAACCATCATTGCGTTCTCTTCCTTGTTGCCATCCAAAGCTGTTCATAACCGGGCTAAAGCCCACCTAGGCAAGGGTATCTTGCCTTTATTTCCTCCACTTTGGGCCACAGCCCATCACTCGCATAGTAGAATGCGTTTGGTTCATCACGAGCAAAAGCAGGATACGTGAAGTTTATATAGAGAGTAAAAGCAAAGTGTTAACAACATGATCACGTCTCATACTTCATCACTTGCATGGCTCCTTATCGACGGTCCATTTATGCTCGTGGCGCCATCTATTTCATGATTCATTCTAAATCATACCACTAGTACATATATGTATTTGACGCGACACCCTGAAGCTTATACCTTGTACCATCATAAGCCTTAACACTAACCAAATATGGAAACAATTTGTTAAACATAAATTTGTTCCTTATTTAAAACATAAATGGATATTTTTCAGTATTATGAAAAATTTAACATTATCACGCTCATAAAACAAGTTGTTGAGATTATAAAATTTAAAGCACCTAAATATGATTTTATTTCACGTATTTAAACTAAGTGAAAAATTATATACAGGCCATACTCGGTCTTTGACCAAAAATATATATTTTAACTTATTTTAGAGATTTATTTATTAGCTTTCACATATTGAGTCTTTTAAAAACAAATATATTTTTAAAACTTAATTAAATTTTGAGTACATCTATTGTAACCTAAAATAATGTCATAAAAATACACATATTAGTATATGTACTTACCGTGTCAATAGTATTGGCACAAGCTTTTATCGCTTAGTACTATGAAAGGTCATACTACGACGTCGACTTTCGTCTTCCATCGGGCGAAAGATCATCCGTCTTGGATAGAATTTCTGTCCATATTCTCATCCATCTTAGATATAATTTCCTACCCAATATTCTTATACTTCAAAGAGCCGATACTTGTGGATACCATGAAAACCATCCTAAAAAGCCTAACTCTGCCACACAAGCAACAACAACAACAACAACAACAAAAACATTTAAAAGTTATAAAGTTAGTTAAACTTTATCGAGTCTTAAACATAAAGACTAAATTGCCGTATTAATTAGGTTGCGTGTCGGAGCCGTGCACCATCACTCCTTGATTTAATTCCCTTTAGACTTCATCTTGCACATGGCAAGGTGAGTTTCATAGCCCTACTTTTAAGCTGTTTTATACTTGTTTTGGGGAAGATACATGCTCATTTTACTTAAATCATTTTACTTGTGCATTCCATGCATACTATGCTTTCACATGTTTAAAGTTTTCATCATACATAGATGTCTTATAGAGCATACCAAAATGTTTGACCCGAGAATATTACAGCGACAGCCTAAGACTTTAGATCCCAAATTGCCCTTTTCATGAACCAGTCAATTCCTGCTTTGGGAGCGCGAATGTTATAAATAGATCTATTGAGGGTGACTCCTGCATTCGGTTGACCCGCTTGGGTCAAGGCGAAACATATAGCATGTCGGGACCGAGTGTATTGGGATAAACACTGCCATGGGCTCTTTATTTGTATGACTTCTTTGTGCATACAAGAAGCATCTTAACCGGTTGCATGAACTTAGTGCTAGCGTAATAGATTCAATATATGGCATTATATTCGTTGTAATGTACATACACCCTACTTATGGTCCACTAATGAAATCTCTTTTATGAAATCCTTTTATGAGCGAAATCATGAACTTTATGACATTATGCAAGTAATGATCATCAAGAACCAAAAATTGAAGCAAGTGTCTTGAAATTCCTTTTAATTAAACCTATGAACTCACCAGTAAAGTGACCCTTTAGCATGTATCTTGAGGTTTTGAGGTGATAGCTTATCTTTGGGCGCAAGGCAAAGGCATGGCATGGTCATGACGACTACGATTTATGTATTGGGACCACTCGTTTATAATGGGCCATTTTCCGCACTAATCAATAATGTAAACATTGTTTATAAGAAATGAATAAAAGTTTATTTATGAAATTCCGTTGTTCTATGCTTATGTTGTGATACCAATTTAGTAGCAACCCAATATACGTATGCTTCCGCTGAGTCATTTTTGGGGGTGTTACAGCTACCGCAATCAAGGTAGGCTCTGTTTACTTCTCTGTTGGAGATCAAGACTTTGATGACCACGGGGTCATTTGAAAGAATTTTTCACGTGATTGAAGGAAAGTGACATCTCTACTCCGCACAAGGCTTCTCTCGCTTCCTATCTCTTTGAACTAGAGTCTTCTTTATAAACCATGAGGATGGGAGCTTGACGGTGTGGTATCTTTTCCCAGCGTGTGTCGGAGGCTTTTCTTTGCCTCTTTATACCCTTCACCAAATGTCCCAATTGGCGGACTTTCTGCCTCTTCTATCGCTTTTTGAGCTCTCGGCGGTGATTGGTGTCGTGACCGTAATCATCATGGAAATAGCAAAACTTGGAAGTGTCCCTAGGCCTCCCTTTGTTTGCCAAGCGAGGAGGAGGATCAAAGGTCTTGTGACCTTTTCGGTGGCGAGTATTTCTCTTGGGGATTTGGATAGATTAGCCAGGAGGCCGTGGTTGATGTTTTTGTGGTATGGGGTAAATCATCCTGCTCTTATGTTTGTTCCTTGTCCCTTCCCACGAAGGATGCTTGAACCTTGTTGTGATTTTCCTGTTTTCGGTAGGAGCCCGTTGGTGGACACTTCTTTTGCTTGATCCATGTGTAAGCCTTTTCCACTAATCCCTTATAGGTTGCGGAAGATCGGTGGAAAGGAATTCAACCAAGCTTCATTCCGTAGGCCATATACGAAACACGAGATCGTTGGTCTTCGTGTAAACCTATTATCGCAAGGTGTCATCGGTGTATCTAGTAATGAAGGTCCTTGTGCTTCGTTCTCCTTACGCTTGATGTTGTGCCTTTGTTAGGTGCGTTCTTGTGAACTTTTTCTGTTTGGTGAAATGTGACTGAACAGCTTTGAGATCATCAAATTCACAATGCTACACGGTTTTTGCCGTTCCACCATATCTGACGAGTCTCGTAGGGTGTATGTAAACATGTGACAGCAATGGCATTACCCACTACGCATTCTAATAGCCCCTTGAACAAGTGTAAAAGTTATCCGGATCCCTTTTCCATCATAAGTACCAATATGCGGGCATTTTCAACCCATCGGGCAAAGGGTAGTCTTATCCATCTTACGAAGGGTGTTGTGGAGCCCATGGGTTCGAATAAGCGATTATAAGGTGGCATGTATGTAGGGCGACATTGTATGGGTTATGATTAGGAGGTATTCCAACGATGTTTTGATTAACATATTGGGGATAAGCGGTAGGTATATAAGGTGGGTGACTTCCTACGGGATCTGAAGGGTATACCATAGGTTGTCCATAGGGCATGCTTCCGTATGGTTGAGTAAAGTTGGGGTTGTTAGCTTTGCCCGTTAGGTGGGGATAAACCCCTTGAGGTAAGATTGAGCACGAAAAGGTGGGTACATACCATGAGGAGGAAGACTTCCTCCCTGCTTAAGCGAGATGGATCGCCTCTACGCCGGATGCGTGAGAAGGTGCGGTGGAACCCCGTTTCGTTCTTCCCGGATGAGCCGCCAAGAGTGGTGGCAAATTAACCTCCGTAGCCTCCTTGGTGACTCCTTCCATTGGAGCCTTCCATCGTTCCTTCCCTTCTTGCCGGAGCCCGCTCGGGCGTCTTCGAAACCAACCGACCTTCCGCTAGGCCTTCGACTGTTTGGAGACCCTACCCTTAACACCGAGCGAGTGGCGCCCGAAGCCAGGCCTAGCCTCCATTTCTAACTCTTCGTCATACTCATCGCTTGAGTATTCTAACTCCTACGCATTTCCACATTCGGTCTTGCCTCCTTGAGCTCTTAGTAAAGATTCTAATGCTTCAATGTTAGCCGACAAGCCGGATGATCACCGGTTCGAGGTTAGGCGAGGTTGAAGCATGATTGTTGGGAGTTATTTCGAGGGTGAGATCGTGTGGTAAAAGTGGATGCGGTTATATTGGGAAGGTTGCGGGATCATTGGTAGGATTGGTGTCAAGGTCGAGAAACCCGGAGGGTGTATCTTCTTCCTTGGGTCATGCCAGTAAAACTAGTGAGAGCGATCGTTGGGTGTAAGTTTGGAATAGCGAGACCAATAGTAGCGGGTCCCACGGATGGCGCCACCGATTGTACAATAATTCAGACGACCGGGCCTTGATGGTGATCGAAGGGTATGAGGGTGATATGCTTGCGCCAAACTTGTAGTCAATCGCAATAAGAAATAGTAGACACCGTTAAGTGATTGCGCAGGGGTTGGGCCTGCGAACCACCTCCGGCGTGTGAATAAGTATGTGATATGAGTTATGGATAATATGATGTATGTGAAATAATGTGTTGAGTGAACATACCATTGAAATGACTCGTCAATGTATTTATAGGTGATGAAAATAGCTTGGAGAGTGTTAGCACACGTTTAGGAGATCATGGGGCGCCCACGATTTATGGTAACCGCTAGGGCTTCATCCCCACTATCTCGGACTTGGCGGGAAGCTAAGGACATAGTGGGAGCGTGGAGGAAGACCAAGTCAAGGTTCTTGTTTGTCTTGGCATCTTCAGAGAAGACACCGAAGGGCATAGGCCTTGGTGGCGAATCCCAATGGTAACCATGTCAATGATGAATGGTTTACGCCACCAATGACTTATAAAGAAAGACTTGGGTCTTAAGTAATGTAATTTCGGTGAGGCGAAGGGGTCCTTCGACGATCGGAGATGCGTCATCAAAGGACCCTATGGTGCGCTTGATGCCACAATCCTTATAAAAAAGCGAAAGCTTCTTACTTTTAGTAAAACTTATCAAACCTTTCATTTTAAAGGTTTTGCTCAAAAGAACAAGTACTTCCCCTACGTTTCAAAACCTCAAAAGTTAGTATTACTTGTTGAGGGGAGTATTTGCTAAAATCTTTGTTCAACAAAATGTTCTTCGTGGAAATCTTCCCACAAAACTCGAAATGGTCATATTTAATATCAACGTTATCAAAAATAACATTTATATGCCATTTTTGAGGGAGAAAATTAATGTGATAAGAAATATGTTGATTTGCTATTGAATCTTTGTGTGATAAGACTTAACCCATGAATTGACGAGCTCTAAAGCGTCATAAATCAAAAGATTTGTCTTCCTAGACTTATCCGAGTAGATTGTACCTATTAGAAACTCTTGATAGACATGAACTTTGACGGTTTGACAACCTTCGAGGTTTGTCCACACCTTCAAGGTAGTTACTAGAGTTAGTTGTCACCTAAAAGTTGTCAATGTACCTCTTTAACTATGCAACGTAACCGTGTCTCATGGGGATTGCCTATCTTGAGTCGATCAATTCAAAAGTGCGCGCTTCTCTCTCCGTGCAGATTTCTGTCTAAACACTTAAGCACGTGTGGAGGGGTATCTCGCTAAAAGATAAAACTCTCACGGTGGTACAAAATGTTTTTCATTCACAAACACTTTGAGAGATTTTTCAAGAAAATGGTTTTGTGGCAATATAGGTTAGTCATGGAGTTATAAGGTGACTAAGGTTAGCAATAATCGTCCTATGATCCGCCAGAGCCGGAGGGATCTACCCAAAGACATCACAAATAGTTAGTACTTAGAAGTCCTTAGGTATGATTATAAAAAGGAGAATATGAGAATAGGAGAAAGAAGGAGTTGAAGAATTAAAAGAAATGCAAAGAAAAGGGTGAAAAGAAATAGCCCTCAGTTATTCAACTTAGAGGCGGACACGGGTTCAATTCATATACTCTTGGTCGTCACTAGATGACACGGTATTGAAGATAAAAGTCATCATGGACCCGGTGGCGCATGCACTAAACCTTCTTAGCCACTCAAGTTTCTCCCAGCGAAGCTTGTTTCATTCTCACGGGGAACCCTACGTAAACTATCGGCTTTCTCTTAGAGATTCTTTGGTATTGAAGAGGAGACCCTCTCCTAGTCTCCGCTCGGGAAAACCAAAGTGCACTATTGAGTCTAGAGCCACGAGATTCATCAAAGATCACTTAGGTACACTTGACAATTCATCGCTTGTCATTCAACAATAAGAATGCAAGTGATATAATATCGTGTCCTTCACGGATCTTAGCAATCATCGAGAATATTTATGAGAGGTTCACATATGTGATCCTCGGTGATTGAATGGAAACTCTGCCGAGGTCAACATCTATGACCACGGCGGTCACTTCGGTAACTCCTCGTGGATTACGCTTAGTGTGTCTCAAGCGGTCTACAATCGTGAGGTGATGCTTTGGTATACCTCGGCGACTCATCTGAATCAGAGGTGTACTTGATACATCGTGTTATCTCACTTGTGGGACTCGGTTCTCAGAACAACCTTTGTGAGAATTAGAGTTGTGTTTTCACACTATGATGTTAACACGATCTAAGTTCAAACTTGTAAGTCTTTGGAATCCGCTTATTACTAACCTTTCTTATGTTTTCTTCTTATGGAAGCTCGGTGGATGATCGTGCGATTCTCCACATGCTCGGACCAACAACATCACTAATGAAAGTTCTCTCAAAAGGCAACACAAAGTCGAATGATTCTTCGTCAAAGTCAAAGAATCTACAAAGTTTAAAGACTAAGAGAACTACATCGATCTTGAAATCCAACGTTAAAGGCGTGTGAGCATGTTGGAGAAAGGCGTGGAACACGAGAGCAGCAAGCGGCACTGATGCGCAGACAACTACAACATACTATCACTACCATCACAAAGAACATATATCTAAGAACAAAGAAAATGATGACGTCAAAGCAGAACTTTTCAAAGGAAACAATTTCTCTACACTGGGGAGATTGTTCGAATCAAGGCAATTCTTCTCACAAGAAAGAAGAATGTCAGAAGACGTCAAAGCTACTATTACATCAGCACCTTCAACGTTTATATTATCAATCACTAACAATTAGGGGGAGATTGTTGGAATCACTCCTAAACTAGATTTCAAGTGTTAGTAATTAATATGTAATAGTTAGCTTAATATGGCTTTTATGTTAGTAATCATGCCAAGGCTTATGTAGAAAGCCCATGAGCCTTGGCCCAAGCCCATAAGAATAGAAGGTTGCTAGAAGTGTTTCCCTAGCTCCTTGCCATATAAATACTCTTGTAAACCCTCACTTGAGGGTTGGTTTTTCAATTCACTCATTCACCTTACGCATAACCTTTCACATATTGTCATACGTGTATGTGTGTGTTGTTCATCCGATCACTTCTCTTCTCTATTTCTTCTATTGATGCTTGTGTTACATATATGGTGACCTAACATACTCCAAACATTTTCACGTAGGATGAGTGCAAGAGGCTTGTACTCTTCTCGGATGTCCCGTGTAAAGATAATGTTTGAATCAGAGTAATATGGTCGAGGTTTGCATATTATGTGATTTAAATCCTCCGGGGAAGGTATGTGTGAGCAATATGGACTATTTTCTTCACGAAAGCTGAAGAGAGAATCAAGAGACCAATCTTCGATGAAGGCACATTGTCCATGATTTGGAATTCGGAGGATGTGAGCAAATTACCCAAGAGTTAAAATAAACTTTTGGTTTTTGATCCAAAACCAAAGAGATAGAAGCGATCCTCATTACGAGCGAGTTCAACTTGCGGAAGAATTCCATTATGAACCTTGGACACATCTTCTCGTTGATTTCAAGAAGACATTCTAGTCCTATGGCTCGGAAGGAGGTATTGATACCTTCTTGAATTGTAGAAGGTGTCTACATCGTCCTTCGTGGAAGTGCGGTTTCGAGATTATTGAACCCGGACATGATTGCGGTGTGTTGGGCTCAAGGGAGATGTTTAGAGTGTAGACGCTAGTGAGTGAAAAATCAAACTCATATTCATGCGTTATAGTTGAACCTATAGAAACGATGAGTTAATAGAAGGTGATGTTTGTGGTCAACCAATGATTATCTAACGCTTTTACTAGATTTTTATTAACAATGGTTTTTAACAACAATGACACTTAACTTACTTATGGTTTTGACATTCTAGTGGAATATTACTTTTAGAAAGAAAGTGATTTTTATTATGCATGAAAAACTGTAGTCCAGATGTGCCGTTCCCACGGTTTCCTTTCATAAGGGATCCGGCTAGTCTAACTTTCGGGATCCGTGGATCTGGAGTAACATAAACAAATTTCTTGATAAAAACATAGGTTTTTAGATCTTATAGTTTCATACCAAGATATGTGTTCTTAGCCTACAATTTCTTTTAGCATGCATACTTGGCTTTCTAATGTATCACGATAGAATGAAATAAAAAAAATGATAAATACATTATAATAATAATAACCTAGATAACTAGACTATTAGTAATATTTTGTTTCAATGCTAAGAATGATACAAAGGTTGGGTATATAATCTCAATGTAGATTAACAACACAAAGTATATGTCTCCGTATGTGAACTTCATCATAGGGAACACAAGTGCGATGAATGTTAAGGCGATGAGCACGAGCGCGATGTAAACCATGTTGATGATGAACCTTCTTGGTTTTGTTAAGGTGAGATGAGATGAGATGAGAGGAAGATGAAGTTTTGAATGAGAGGTAATTTTTTGAAAATGAAAGATTTGAAAAAGTGGGGATTTGATAAGGTGGGCGACGGATGGTTTATTTATGGGGAAGGAGGAATTTTTGAAATTTGTGTTTTGTTTTATTATTAGAAAGATATGATTTTTGGATTAAATGAAATAAAACACAAGTTTTACATACCACGACTTTAGACGAAAAAATAACACGTATGTGAGAAAAGGCTTCCTAATGAAGCTTCATGTAATACATGTATGTGCACAAAAGATAATTATATAAATACCTATGTAGGCATACTTAATTACCAAGCTAATGTCTTTTTAGAGATAAGTAGAAAATCATACCTCTAACGCACTTAGGAATGTCTTTACAAATGACACAACAAATGTCAATAGACAATTCTGGCTCCTTTGTGTTTAAGATACCTTCTTAGGGAAGGTATTCTTGTTACCAAGCGATTCCTATGGCTTGGTAGGTATGAGCTTTGACTAACCAACATGACAAAGAAGATTAGTGCATTTAAATAAAAAGTAAATAATAAGAAAAATGTTGTCATCTAATCAACATCCAAACAAAAGAGTTTTAAATACATGGTGTTTGTTTTATGAAAACCTTCTTTGTAGTTTTCAATTAACCATGGATCGTATCAAGTTTTTAAAGTACAATATACTTAAAGAAACTTGGTAGAAGCTCGATGCCAATTGTGGAAAACTAGAAGGGGGTTGAATAGTTTTGCCAATTAAAACTTTCTTTTAAACTATTTAGATCGACTTATGTCAATCTATTTGGATGTGTGTTGGATGTTGATAAAAAACATATAAAAGTATGTAATGAAAAGATAAGAGTAAGAAGCACAAAACCACACGCAGTATTTATAGTGGTTCGACTACAAGGACACCTTCCTTGCCCTACTCCACTCCCCGAGTCACCTACTCGAGTTCGTAATCACTACGACACCAACTCCTTATGGTGGAGAAACCTTCTAGCGTTGCCTACTCTTTTTTCGGTACTAGGCTAACCACGGGTTCTTTCACTCAAGGTGAACCACACCTACCACAACGTCGCCTACCCTTTATCCGGTACTAGGCTAGATACCGAGTTCCATTACAATGGAGGAACTACTACCCAACACTACACCAACGACTAATCCCAAAGGAGACCAACTCCTTATTACAACATCATCAAGGATATCAATATCCTTGGATCTAATACTAATCTATCTTGTACATCGAAACAC